>CM036241.1:2654915-3079915 GCA_020698575.1 Bostrychus sinensis | reverse complement strand
ATAAAACAACATGAAACATACGTAAAACAACATAAAACAACATGAAACATACGTAAAACAACAATAAACAACATGAAACAACATGAAACATACGTAAAACAACAATAAACAACATAAAACAACATGAAACATACGTAAAACAACAATAAACAACATAAAACAACATGAAACATACGTAAAACAACATGAAACAACATGAAACATACGTAAAACAACAATAAACAACATAAAACAACATAAAACAACATGAAACATACGTAAAACAACAATAAACAACATAAAACAACATGAAACATACGTAAAACAACAATAAACAACATGAAACAACATGAAACATACGTAAAACAACAATAAACAACATAAAACAACATGAAACATACGTAAAACAACATGAAACAACATGAAACAACATGAAACATACGTAAAACAACAATAAACAACATAAAACAACATGAAACATACGTAAAACAACAATAAACAACATAAAACAACATAAAACAACATGAAACATACGTAAAACAACAATAAACAACATAAAACAACATGAAACATACGTAAAACAACAATAAACAACATAAAACAACATGAAACATACGTAAAACAACATAAAACAACATAAAACATACGTAAAACAACAATAAACAACATAAAACAACATGAAACATACGTAAAACAACAATAAACAACATGAAACAACATGAAACATACGTAAAACAACAATAAACAACATAAACAACATGAAACATACGTAAAACAACATAAAACAACATGAAACATACGTAAAACAACAATAAACAACATGAAACAACATGAAACATACGTAAAACAACAATAAACAACATAAAACAACATGAAACATACGTAAAACAACAATAAACAACATAAAACAACATGAAACATACGTAAAACAACATGAAACAACATGAAACAACATAAAACATAGATTACACTGAGGTCAGAGGCAGTGGAGGCTTGGAGGTGAACAGGTTCAAAAATATCAAGTAATACTTCATACTACTGTAATATATTTTGGTAAAGTTCCAGTAATACTATACTCCTACTACTACTACAACTACTACTATTTCTATTACTACTGCTACAACTACTACTACTAAGACTATTACTACTACCACTACTGTTACTGTTATTACTTCTACAGCTACTACTACTATTGCTGCTGCTGCTACTACTACTACTACTGGTACTAATACTACTTCCACTGCTACTCCTGCTCCTCCCACTACTATTTCTGATGCTTCGACTACTACTACTGCTGCTACTACTGCTACTATTACAACTACTATTACTTTTACTACTGTTACTAATACAACTTCTACTACTACTGCTGCTACTATTACGACTACTATTACTTTTACTACTGTTACTAATACTACTTCTACTACTACTGCTGCTACTACTGCTACTATTACGATTACTATTACTTTTACTACTGGTACTAATACTACTTCTACTACTACTGCTGCTACTACTGCTACTATTACGACTACTATTACTTTTACTACTGGTACTAATACTATTTCTACTACTACTGCTGCTACTACTGCTACTATTACAACTACTATTACTTTTACTTCTGGTACTAATACTACTTCTACTACTACTGCTGCTACTACTGCTACTATTACAACTACTATTACTTTTACTTCTGGTACTAATACTACTTCTACTCCTACTACTGCTGCTACTACTGCTACTATTACAACTACTATTACTTTTACTTCTGGTACTAATACTACTTCTACTACTACTGCTACTATTACAACTACTATTACTTTTACTTCTGGTACTAATACTACTTCTACTCCTACTACTGCTGCTACTACTGCTACTATTACAACTACTATTACTTTTACTTCTGGTACTAATACTACTTCTACTACTACTACTGCTACTATTACAACTACTATTACTTTTACTACTGGTACTAATACTACTTCTACTACTACTGCTGCTATTATTACAACTACTATTACTTTTACTACTGGTACTAATACTACTTCTACTACTACTACTGCTGCTACTACTGCTACTATTACAACTACTATTACTTTTACTACTGGTACTAATACTACTTCTACTACTACTACTGCTACTATTACAACTACTATTACTTTTACTACTGGTACTAATACTACTTCTACTACTACTGCTGCTACTATTACAACTACTATTACTTTTACTACTGGTACTAATACTACTTCTACTACTACTGCTGGTACTACAAAAGTATGTCGTTACCTTGGTCCCTGGAGATCCCGGGCTTGTACCAGAACTTGGAACTGTCCTGGACAAACTTGGCGTTGACCCTGATGTCGGCCTCCTCTCTGGGCGGGACGACCTGGGCCGACCCCCTCCTCTGCTCCCCTCCGCCGCCCGGGAACGGGACGCTTTGGCCAGGAGGGGGCGCCGAGGACACCCTGAGGAGAGACCCGTGCCCGTTCACGAACCCAGGAGCGGCGGAGGAGGACCCCCCTCGCTTCTTCTCGGGCAGCGGAGGTTGTACCGGGATGGTGACCGCGGTGTACCCGGTGTAAGGCACGTGCGGGACGTTTAGCAAAGGGTAGTAGTACGAAGCTAAAGGAAACGTCGGGGTGTTGTAGCCATCCGGGACGGGCGACGGCGGCTTCGCGTCCACTAAATCCGGGGTCGACCTGTGTCCCGTTTGGTCTACAGACAGAGAGGAGCGCTGGGGCGAGGGGTGCTGCGGTTCTGGAGAGGACGGAGAGGACAGAGGGGTGGAAGACGTGGGGCTGGGGGAAATGTTCATGGAGACGGCGCAGCTGCTGTCGGACGGGGTTTGTGAAGTCGGTAAAGCAGAACCGTTGATTTGGACCTGGACTGGGGGCAGAGCACAGGGCCTCGAAGACTGGAGTTGGGATTCTGTGACGGTGTTAGCGGGACCAAGAGCAGAGTCCGAGTTCTGGGTTGGATCACCAGAAACTTGTGTGGAGACTGGAGATTCAATGGCCTTGGTTTGTGTTTCCAGATCTGTATCGAGAACGTTGGCTTCCAGATGTGGAGCAGCTTTTGGACTTTGGGCTGCAGTGCTGTCAGGGGTTACACTGAGGAGAAAGAATGTGTCACATGTTTACTAATAATGTTTATTTAAAGCCT
The DNA here is from genome assembly GCA_020698575.1 of Bostrychus sinensis. Taxonomy (NCBI): domain Eukaryota; kingdom Metazoa; phylum Chordata; class Actinopteri; order Gobiiformes; family Eleotridae; genus Bostrychus; species Bostrychus sinensis. The sequence continues at coordinate 3,076,780 of CM036241.1, read as the reverse complement.
AAATACTGTTTAAATGAAATGACAAAACATTTCTTAAAGTGTAGTATTTAGAAAGCCTCAAGAAAGCCATATACGCTTCTGTTAGATCTCGTTTAGATTACTGTAATGCATGCTCCTTTTACAAGTTGTGCAAAATGCTGCCCATCTATACATCTATACATCTGCTTTAAGTCCCACCCACCACTGAGCTGATGGCTCTTTTGCAGTGACCGGTCCTAAACTCTGGAGCCCATTGAGCTGAACACCATCACAGACCTGCCCCACTAAAAAGCCAAACTTAGAGGTCCCCTACTCTGCCAAATGGACTTTTCTGAGCTTTTAACCCTGTTATGTTGTCTCCTCCTCAAAACAGTCCTGGAGTAGTATTTTGTTTCATTCACACATGTTTGATTAATCCTGTCTGCCTCTAAAGATCAGGAAATACTTGGTCTCATGGTTCTACGTAGACACCTGATGCCAGAAAACCAAACTTTTTCTGATAATTTGCTACTGGCCATGCTAAAAAGCCATTTTATGCTCTGTCCAGTCTCCATAATTGCCACCAGGGGGCAACAGCACAGTAACAGCTCCCAACAGAAGAGGTTTTCTATAAACATACTATACTATACTATGCAATACTATACTATATACATTATTTTATGTTATAATACCTGAAACACCAGTGCAATGGTGTCCAAAACTATTTAAAAAAGCCTGAAAAAAGCTGAAAATTGGACCTTTAGAGGACTTTTTTTAATCTAGAAAGGGCACTATAAAGAGAAGTTAAACTAAATTCCTTTGGTTAAAGCCAGCTCGAGTGTACACAGAGATCTCTTGGAGGACTTACATGTTGTAAGTTTGCAATCATTCACATTACCAACCGATAATGCAACAGAGACTGTTTCTAAATTAATCTGTTTTAGCTCCAGACATTACGTAATCCCCTGTTGAATTCCTAGGCCTTGTTTCACAGATACTTATCCTTTTGGACAAACGTGTATTTAGTTCTTATGATTTCATGGCAGTGTGCTGTGTGTGCGTCGGCTCCTCACCTGTGCTCAGTGTGCGTGGGGCTGCAGCTCCCAATCACTGTGTAGTCGTGGTCTGAGTCCGGTCCTGGAGAGTCCTGGGACCCGGCATCTTCTGCACTCTGCTTTTCTGAACCCCAAGATGGAAATGGCAGTGGTGAGTTAGATCACTTCTGCTACATTTATCTAGGCAACCTTTTACCCATTTAATGTGATTTATGACACGTACAAAATTTACAATATACAGAATATTGTTTGCATCTGATAGTGTTAAATTTCTTCTCCTGCATGAAAAGCCTAAACTGAATAATGACTGGAAATTGTAATAAGTTGTTTTGGATAGGCCCATAGTCTAGTGGTGAAAATTAATCTGAAGTGTGGCAATGCAATCTGTAATTTCCCCACTTGTTACCAAAAACTACCCCACGCACCCAGTCTTTAAAGTAAGGCCTCAAACTCTCTGGATGTGTCGATGACAGCATCAGAGCTGCATGAGCAGTGTGTTTCTCCACAGTAACTATCAGAGTACAGTTACATATAACAAACAGACCTATGGTGACTATGGTTGACTGAATAGGTGTGTGTTTTTCATCTTGGTAGGCTGGTCACTGCAAATGCAAATCTTTGTTAAAAGTAAAAGTGAAAGTCCTATTTAAAAAATAGGCAAGGCTTCTATTTTCTACGATGCACACGTGAGAGGCGCTCGTGCCACGCAGCCAGTGTGGCGACTCTAATACGCTAAGCTCGGCGCTGGAGTGAAAACTGCTCCCTGGTGCGATTGCCACGGTCAGATGATGCATCCAATGTGCCTGAGGCCTAACTTTCCCTGTAGGCAAGACATAGCTTGCAACATGAAGGTTTAACAGTGATTAATAATTAATTCTTACTAGGAGTCGTAGGTGATTGGGGTCTGGCCCAACTACTATGGGCCTTTGGCAGGGTATACGCAGGATAATGGCCAGTTAGTCAGGGTTAGTCGCAGGGTTGACACACAGTGACAGACAAGCATTTACGCTCACATTCAGTCACGATGGGACCTTTAGAGTCTCCAGTTCACCTGTAAATGTGTAACAGGGTAAACTGTATCCTTCCAAGCAACTGCCACTTTAACAGTGGGTGTGTTTTCTTTTTGTGTTGGTTTTTCCTGGTTTGCTGTGGGCCAATGGCCATGGGGTCCTCTTTCTCTCATTTGTCTGTCTTGCCTCTTGCACAGAGCCGGGGTCCACCAGGCAGTCTAAAGACTGGTGGGCCATTTTGGGAGAAGCTGGGACACACTGGGGACCCAGTACCACACCAGTGCACCAACTGAAGCCACACAAGCCCAGACCGACCTACAGCCTGGACCCCTGACTAAATGTCCTACTCTAAACCCCTCAGCTCTACCCACAGGTTTACTGCCACAACCCTTAATTTTAAACAATCTCCTCAGCTTTTAGCCTTTTAAACTTTTAACTAAAGGTTACAGTAAAATCTATTTAAACATTCATGGTTTTATCTTTGTGGATTTCTGGTGGTAAACTAAACCTGTTTAAGGGACGGCTAAACTTCTTGGGAGGTGTTAGACATGCATGAGTTTGGATGGTGGGAGGAAGAGGAGAGAACCCACGATTGCTTTACTGTAGGTCAGGAGCTAACCACTCTGCCACTTTAAAGACTGTTCAACCTCATATTATGTGAAGTTCCTCCTGCTCACCTTTCTGCAGCTCTGTGGCTCTCGGCGGCGTCTCCGGCAGCCTGGCTCTGCTCGGCGAGGGCGTGCTCCCGGGCAAAGGCGAGGCCGATCCGGACTGGTACCCGGACCCGTACCCGCGGCTCTCGTGGCTCTCCGCCGGGGACGCCTGGGGAGGGGCGCAGGGGCAGGAGGAGAGTCGGGTGGTCGGCTGGTGCGGGGGGGTATGGTACCCACTGCCGCTGCCCACGTCCCGCACATCCACCAGGGACTGCGGCAGGAAGGTCTGCTGGGTCGGAGCTCCTCCACAGGGGAACCTCCTCTGGTCCAGCGCCGGACTTGGACTCACGGTACTGGGGCAGGAGTGGAACGCTTGCATGGGGGGCTTGTATTGCCAAAACTCTGCTTCTCTCACAGACTCCCAAGGATTCTCCCATAGCTCCATCGGTCTTCCATGGGACCACTGCGAGCTTTCTGCGTGGAATGTCCTAATTGGTTCTCGTCTGGCGGAGCAGTCCCGACACGGGCAGCCGGACGGAGGATTTGGAGGCCCGAAAAAGAGCTCCCGATACGGGCCGGTGGGCAGGGAGTGCTGGGATAGATGCGTGGCTGACGGACTCTGGCTCGGAAAATGGTACAGCTGAAAATCCGAACCGGCGCACATTGGTCTATTAGAAGAAGGTGGCAGGGCGTGGCCGTGTGGAGGCAGGTGTTCAAGCTGTGGGTACGAGCAGCACGGTTGGTACACGCATGGCTGGTTATGGGACAGAAGGTGCGGCGTGCACTGTAATTGTAAATCGGTGAGCGGGTATGCGCTGTGGCGATGGCAGAGGTCCACGTGGGACGAAGAAGAAGAAGACGGAGGAGGAGACACTGATTTTGACGGTAAGGCGGGAAGAGTTTGGCTTTTGGGGTTGTTTTTGACGCAGTTGCAACGGTTGCGGCAGTGGTTACTGACAAGGCACGGTGGCTCTCTGTCCCGGGACGCGCACTTCTGCACATTTTGGCTCGAACACGATCGATCTATTCTCGCTGACACTGCGCCGTCGTCTAAAATGGCCGTCTCCCGATCTCTCTCTTTCTTGTCGTCTTTGCCGGTTCCTTCGTCCGCCTCCTTCCTCGTGGCGGGACAGTCCTGCTCCTCAGTTGGAATAGAAGGGAGGGGCCGGGGCGCGCTGGGGGGTTGGGACTTCACTGTGGGGCTGTTTGGAAGACATCCGTTGGCCGAGCCAGATTTGGGGACAGAGCCAGGGCCGCGGCGCTTCCTGACCTGAGCGTAGAGGCTGCCGTCCAGAGGGCCACGCGTGTGAGAGATGTCTGAGGGAAAAAAAAGGGGGGGGGCAACATGTTATGGTCTTATCTTGTTTTGCCACAAGAGAGAGTGGACTCTTGGTGCCAGTCCCAAGTCCAATAAATGGAGAGGGTTGCGTCAGAAAAAGAAATTGTGAAATTAAATTGTGAATCACTGCACACCAGGAGGCAGAGGATTTGCAGTGGTGATGCAGAAGGGAAAAGCAGAAAGGAAAGAAGTTAGGAAAGAAGGTCCCATATTCTGCTTTTTTTTTAAATCCTTTGCATTAGTGTTTAAGGTATAACTTAAAATAATGTATCTGTGAAAAACGTCTTCTTTTGGGGAGCAGTTACTTATCCTTTGCAGAGAACGCTTGGACTAAGTGTCTGCTGCCCCCTGCTGGCAACAGTGGGAACTGGACATAGCATAAAATGGCTTTTAACCACAGCTATTAGCGACATGAGGCTGACAGATAGATAAGCTGACTGCTTCGTAGTGACAGAGGTTTAAGGCTGAAATAAGAATAAAAAAACCTTTATTAGTCCCTCAGTGGGGAAATTGCATTGTTGCAACAGCATCAGTAGAGTTAGCAGCAGCACACAGTGGTATCACACAAGAGCACAGAGAGTATCAGAGACCAGTCTGGACAAAGATCATTAAATAAAAAACTAAACTACAAGTAGAGCTAAATAAACTAAATTAGAATATGAGCAATTAAATACACTATAATAAATATGCACAGTATATAGTCTGACAGAGTATGGGTATTGTGAATAGCTGCTTCAGCATACAGGATTACTCAGACACATGAATGAAACAAAGTTCTATTCCAGGTCTGTTTTTTAAGGAGGAACAAAATAATAACATGGCTAAAAGAGAGGAAAATGGGGACCTATAAGGTTGAATGGACCTGACTGCTCAGATCTCACTGCATCTGGCAGTTCTCATGAACTGTGTTTCCTAAATGGTGGGTCAGGGCCAAATGAATGTGAGTGAGTGAGTGGTTGGTGGTGGTCCATTGGCACAGATGTGTGTAGCCGCGCTTCTGTCTACCCCAGGGGAAACTGTGGCTACAAAACATAGCTTACCACCACCGAGTATGGAGTGAATGAAATACCCCTGCCCTGCTGTGTGTAAAGCGCTTTGGGTGACTTGTGTCATGGTTAAAGCGCTGTATAAATACCATTCCCTTTCCCTTTCCCAAAAGTGGCCCATAACGAGGTTCAATATAGTTTTAATTCTCTTCTTATCTGAAGCCTAAATATAGTTAGTTACGTGTACCATAAAGATGCAAGGGAAATCATTTAGGGATAAAATCTGGTCCAACAGTCAGACAATGTCCAACAGAAATTCACATTTTTATTCATAAATTAAATTTTTATATAAGTACGTTTCAAACAGATGTATGCATTTTATGTAAATCTTCACACTGTCCTGATCATGTAAGTTAAAGTTTTACTTGTAGTAGTAGCAGTAGCAAAAGTAGAAGTTGTTGTAGTAGTAGCTGTAGTAGTCGTAGAAACAGCAAACAGCAGTAGGAATCAAAGTAGTTGTAGTAGTAATAGTTGCCAGAGCAGTAGTACTTTAAGCATTTATGGATTTTTCTTCTTAATCTCGATGTTTTCATGGTGCAAGTTTGTAGTTCTCATAATAGTAGAAGTAGCAGTAGTAGTAGTAGTCATAGTGGTAGTACTTACTCTCCACACTGTCTTCATGATGTAAGTTGAAGTTATCGTAGGAGTCCCACCTCACCACTGGGTCGGACGTGTCGTAGTCCACTTTCACGCAGGAATCATTTTTACGATATTCTCGACCTCGGAAGAAAAGACAAAAATAAAAACTTTGAAATAAACACGTACAAGAGGAGCACAAAGGCAAAGTAAAATAAACACCTTTGATTTTCTCCGGTCCGTTTGAGAAAAGAAACTCGACCGTGGCGTCTGAAGGAAACCTGTCATCTGCAAAACAAGGACAAACAAAGTGATTAAAATATCAGAGAAAGATAAAAGAAAAATGTGCTTTGACAGGTTGTGATGTGGAAATAAACAGGACTAGAGTCTGGAGCAAACAGAGCAGAAAGAAAAGCATTTCGTGAAAAGAGCTTTGATGTGACAATGTAGTTATTTCTATTTATAGATTGTATAAAGGCATCATTTGTCACCAAAATCTGGTCACTGACGCATCAGACAACAATTTTTGGATTTATCAACGATCAAAGCAACTTAAAAACATCGGACAACTAATTAGACTCTGGCTTCACTGACCCCTTGTGGCTGGAGTTAGTATCTCACAGTGGTAAAAACATGGACATGGTGAATGGATGGTGTTATGAAAGTGTTATGTGCTATGAAAGTGTGTGAGTTGTTACCGGAGCAGGCCTGGTCCAGGTCGGTCTTCCCGAACCACAGCTGGGCCCCGTGGACCGCACAGGTGTGGAACTGGACTCTGAAGACCTCCTCTCTCTCGGCTGCACCGCTGCGTCTGTGGAAGCACTTCACCTGAGGACAGACACAGGTGTTAGACAAGATCCTGCTGAAGATGCAAAATACAAGATCTCATCTATATACAGTATGGCTATAAACTACTACTTATTGTGTAAAGGTTTGGGCCTGAATGACTCTAGGGGCTGTGTCCTGAGGGCCGGGGCCAGGTCTCAGTCTACGAAACTCGCCCAGGTCTCAGTCTGAAGGGAGCGGTGTGCGGCCCAGTACCTGCTGCAGGACGGACCACAGGGCCCTGGAGCAGGCAGTGACCTCATGTGGGCTGTTTATATTTCCTCAGCTCAGCCACCGTTAGTTTGTAAGGTGAAGGTGTAGTTTCAGTGTTCAATTCATATGAAAGAGATTTGAATGAAAAAAAAACAAAAAAAAAAAAAACATTTGCACTACTATTGTGTTACTTACCTTGTTGGCACTGCCATAGACTGAATATCTATAATTATTCCAGCACTACCTCACAGAAATGTTCCTGGCTCATACAGTTATGAAACAAACATTTTATTTATTGTAATTTCATTATTTGTCTGGTAACTTTTGCTGAAGGCATATTCCTTGTGTGTGCCACGCACCGTAAAGCTGTTTATTAAATACATCTTCCTTAAAGGTTCTATAAGCACATGCTGCTTACAGTACCTTTAATTTATTTTTAGTTTATTTGGCAGGGCAGTGTACATTATTTAACATTGCTGCAGATGTACCAGAGTGAGCCAAAAGGCTATTTTTCATCCTTGGATAGATGTTAAACTTGTATCCCTAAAAGAACAACAGTAATAGATTAGATTATACAAAAAACAATGAAGATGTCCATAAGATTTTACTAAGGGTTGCATTAAAATCATTACAAAATAAAAAAATAATTCAGGGATAAAACTCGGTCCCCACAGTCAGACCCACTGAGACCTGCTCAGGGGCGTCCTGATTATAAACCCTCTGTCTCAGTTACTGATGTGTTCACTGCTGCTCTGGAAACCGCTCGCTCTCTGGATAAAGAAAGAAACTCGTGCCACGTGGAGGCTGCTAAGAGCTTCAAATACTTACACACAGTTCCAACTCTCAACTTAACTCATTACTCCTCTGCAGTGTTAGGCATAAAATTATGACCACCTGTCTAATACACCGGCCCAGATCCAACAAACTGCTCTGACTCCTCTCTATCAGAACCAGCATTAACTTTGAGCTCCAGTCGCTCTTCTGTTGGGCCTCAGCCTTCACTCCCCACCTGCATCACCTCCTTCCACCTTCCTTCCTTGGACTGCCTCTGACAGATCCTGACCACTGCAGACCGGGAACTCCCCACAGGAGGAGCTGCAGTTTTGGAGACGCTCTGACCCAGACCCAGTCTGTAGTCGTCACAGTTTAGCCCTTCTCACTTAAATCCTTACCCATTTTTTCCTGCTTCTAACACAGACATGTCAAAAGTGCAGCCCGTTTGTGAGTTTTTGTACAGGCCTTGGCTTCTTTGACAAAATTATTACTATTATTACTCCTGGCCCACCTGCATTTTCATGTTTTCGTAGCTTTGTCTGTACGTTTGTGCATCTCAGTCACTGCTCTCTGCCTTGTGTCTTCTGATTAGTTGGTCAAAAAATAATTGTCAAGTACCGTATTTTCCGCACTATAAGGCGCATCGGATTATAAGGCGCACCTTTAATTAATGGCATATTTTAAAACTGTTTTCATATATAGGGCGCACTGCATTATAAGGCGCATCCACTAGATGGCGCTGCGCTAAAGGGAATGTCAATAAAACAGTCAGATAAGTCAGTCAGTCAAACTTAAACCAGCGTTCTTACAACTCCCTGGTTGAAAACAATGTATTTCCAACTCCATTTGTCACAGTTCAAAGCTACATGAACAGCGTTCGAGCGCTCAGTTTTCTGTCCCCTCAATGTCGCAACTCTTCTACTGAGATGGAGCAAAGGCCGCGCCTCCTTGTTCTTTTGCGGCAGGATCCATAAACACGCCTATGGCACACATTAACAGCTGGGACTGGAATTCCCCTTTACCGTTTTTACCGCTGTCACTTCGGCGACGCCCCCTGAATACGGTAGCCATAATTAACCAACACTGATCCATATATAAGGCGCATCAGATTATAAGGCGCACTGTCGGTTTTTGAGAAAATTAAAGGCTTTTAGGTGCGCCTTATAGTGCGGAAAATACGGTAAACCCAGAGCAGTGTGGGGTCTGGTGAAGTGTTCCTGCTGCCCACCCAGTTTGGCTGCAGCCTGAGAGAAATCAAACGCTCCTTTCACTTCTCCTGCCTCACACACAGTAAACTCAATTTCAATTCAATTCAATTTCAGTTTTATTTGTATAGCCCAGTATCACAACAAAAGTCGCCTCAAAGAGCTTCACAAACAGTTGATCAAACATAAACACATAATCAGACTTAACACACAATCAACACAAACAATAACTACACTAAACTAAACAGACCCAGGACTCTTCTTCTCGAAAAGGAAAAACTCCTAAAAACTCCAAAAAATAAAAAAACTCACCTGCAGCTCACTGCTCAGAACAAAGAGGTTCAGCTTGGCTTTAACAACAGACACAACTGGTAAACTAAAATGTACATTGAAATTTGTAACTGAATTAATTTGTGGATTTCTTTAGTTTTACGTTAAAATAATTGGCTTAAGTTGATTTAATAATTTAGTTAAAAACATTAATTTGTTAAACTTTTTGGGTAAAACCTAATTTCATGTAAACCATTGATTAAATGCAAGAACTGCAAGAATTACACCAGTCTTTAAAGATGGTGATAAGACAAAACCAGAGAACTATCGACCAATAAGTATTTTACCAATCATATCAAAAATAGCAGAGAAATGGGTTGCTACACAGTTAATTGAACATCTAAACAGTGGACATACCCCTCTCCATCCAATGCAATTCGGTTTCCGCAAAAATCATTCCACAGAAACAGCCACCTGTTACTTTCTGGAGAATTTAAAAAGCCTCTTAGATCAGGGTGGATTTGTAGGTGCTGTTTTTTTAGATTTAAAATGTGCTTTTGATACCATTAATCATGATTTGCTCTTGGCAAAACTAACTTATTATCATTTTGGATGAATTCATATTTGTCAGAAAGAAAGCAAGCAGTACAAATTGGTAATTCACAGTCATCTTATCTTACTTGCTCTGCTGAAGTTCCACAAGGCTCAATACTAGGCCCAATATACAATGCCGTAGGACTAAATTCAGCCAAATGGTGGCGTCTATTAGAGGTACAAAGTCATGGAATGCACTGCCAGCTAATGTTAGAAACTGTAATAACTATCTAACATTCAAGAAAACCCTAAAAAATTGGTTAAAAACAAGCCAGTCATGTACTGATGTATAATCTACACTGTTTTCTGATCACAAGTTGATTTTAATGTGTTTATTGTAACTGGTCTTTGTGGTTCATTGTATGTCTACACTTGATATTATGTTTGTATCTGTAAACTGTGTACTGTTTTATGGAGCCTGCCTTAGGACAGCGGATTAAATTTAGCTATTGTGCTAATTCTGGCGTATTTACATTGATGCTTACCTGCTGATATGTTGATTAATATGCATTGTCCTAATTCAATAAATAAAAAAATAAAAAAATACTTAGAGTTACAATGTTACTTTAAATAAAAGAAAGTTTAAAATTGATTCATAAAATGTGATTTAAATTGTAAGAGTTAAATTAAGTTCATTGTGGTGATTTTTTATGTGCATTTTGTGTCTTTGCAGATTATCAACCTGCTCCATTTAACCAATCTATAATGTTCATGTCTACACAAGTCTACCTGCCAAAAAATGTCAATGAAACAATGAACTGAAACATCCAACAACAAAAGAAAACAATTAATAAAATAAATTAAAAGGAGTGAGTTGTTCCAGTGTCCTTTTGTGTTGTGTTTGAGCTGAATGAACCTTTTAAAAACTTGACAATAATTGCATTTGCATTTTTTATGTTCAAAGAAAACATCAGGGGGGACTGTGGGCCCTTAAACATTTACACATCTTTAAATCTGGCCCTCTTTGGAAGAAGTTGAGACACCTCAGTTCTAACACAACAACTTTGAGGACAAAATGTTCCTTTGCTGCCTAATACGTCCCACCCTTCATCCGTCAGCGGGCCTAGTGCTATACCTGCTGGATGTAAACCTGTATAAAACCATACTCCTCACCATAATGTCTCCTTTCAGAAGCAGAGCCGGCTCCAGAGTGACACACAGCTTCCTGGCCCTGGAGCTCTGAGGATCACTGCACAAAGTCAAAAGCAACACAACCACAATTTTAACACAGGTCCAGCTTCAGTCACAATACTCTCCAAAGCACATTAACTTCAACATAAGCAGAGTGAGCCCTCCTGTCCTAAACACAGACACTTACTACACCCCTGAAGTGTAGACCAGCTGCAGGGACTGGTAGATCTTCACAAACGGGTGGAAGCCTGTGGAAAAAACCAACAATACGGTGGTTATAGGGACAGACAGAGACACTATTGTTGGAGGAAATAGCGGTTTTGTTTTGAGCGGAGCCGACCTCCTCCGGGCTGGAAGTGTGGCAGAGACGGGACCAGGATCTGCTGCAGGAACAGAGGGCTGCTGTTCATTTTGATGGAGCCCGAGAGGAGACCACCAAAGTAGTAAATGTATCTAAAAATACAGAGGGAGACAGAGAGAGAGGGGTGAGTTAAACGGACCAGGATAACACATGACAGAAGGAAAAGAGGATTTAAAGCTGTGTTTAGTCAATTTTTATAAGGAGACACGTCAAGGCGATACAGAAAATCAAATTAACAATGTGAAAAACTGAAACTAATGTGTTGCTACTAGCACCAGAGCTGTAGAGACTCTGCAGACGATAAAGACACTAATTATTACTGGCTTGGTTTGACAAAGTGTTTGTAAAAATAGTCATAAACATTAACAGATATAATGTAGTACTCTGTTGATTTATGCAGATTTGCCATAAGCCCTGGAGAATATTTAAATAATATTTCTCAAGCAAAAGTAAACGTAGCCAACAAAACTATGACTTGACAGAGAGTAAAGAGTTTTGAAATATAAAGTTTACTTATTTATTTATCAGGCTTTTTTCATCTTTTATTTAAACCAATCTTGGTCACCGCTGGAGCAGCTTGCAGCTTTTACAACCTTTAAAAACATTTGAATAAAAGAAAGTGTTCCCAGTAAATACTTTACTGGTGCCAAAAAGACCAGCAGAGTACAGAGCTGTTACAGTCTTTTGAACACCACAGAGAGATAAAAACTCTTTTTACTTCCTTAAACTTTTTGTGTGATGCCATTTGCCTCCAAAAGTAAAAAAATATCTGTGAGGAAGCAGTGAAAACAGAGCTGTACACAGTTTTTTGGATAAAAATGAGAGCAGACTGGATGTAGAGAGCTTGTTGTTGATTGGTCAGTGCTTCCTGGAGTGGGCGGGGCTTTGTGGTGGAACCATGCGTTCTGAGGCCTCAGAAACTCAGTGCCAGAGAATACAGGATTACTCAAACAGCCATGGATGACACAAAACACAACAAAGTAAAAGTACTTAAGTTATTTACTTTTCCAGCCAGAGTTAAAAGTTCTTTTTCTCTCAAACTTGAACTTAACTAAATGAATATTCAAGAAAATGGAAGTGAAAGTAGGTTTTCTTCAAAGAATCGTCGTTTTTAATTTACTGTTTTTGTCCATCTGACATTACCTATTTTAAATGAGATATTTCTATGAGCTTTCACAAACACTTTTCTGGATTTAATCTGGCTTCCACGAACTTCTGAATCCTGACTCCATGTTTGGAAACCACAGACTGTAAAGTGTGTCCCACCTGTTCTGAGACGGCTGCAGGGACGAGGACACTTTGTCTTCACAGAACTTCCTCATGGCCAAAGTGGTCAGCGCCTGGTCCGCCCTGAGACAAAAGACAGAGTTATAGTTGTATAAAAACTGTAGGCCTGTGTTTTTTTAATCAAACTCCTCCATGCAACACTCAACGTCAAGCTAACATGGATCACTGTGAACTTGTTCTTCTTTCACGTACAGGAAAGTTTTAGAGAAGATATTTGGTAATTATTTTGGAAGGAGTTTCATTAATTTTGGTACTGATGCTGAATGACAATGAATTTACAAAATCTCTAAAACTTTCATTAAAAACCCCAAAAAAACAGGTTCCCAGGTTTTGGATTTGAGGGTTTATGTCTAAAAGGAAATGACAGAGGGAGAGAGAAAAGAAAAACATGTGTAGTGACATGTTTTTTTGTTTTGTTTTGTTTTTTGTGTTATTTTTTAGAAGGAGGATACACATTCCCCTGTATTTATGTTATGTCCCATAGGCTGCTTGTGAGATGATGATATTGCAGAAATAGGATGCATGTGTCTTTTTGTGAGCTTGCAATGTGTTTGTTGTGTGTTTTTATTTATTTATTATTGTTTTTTGTTTTGTTTTCTGCTTTCTTTTATTATATTTTATTAATTTATTTTTATTTTCTTGTTTTTTTGTCTTACATTTCCTACCTTTTGTTGATTAATGAAAAATATCTGAAAATAAAAATTAAAATGTTTGAATGCATGGGTTGGCTCAGGGCTTCCATATCTACCACAAACACAGCAGCACGCTCTGACATTTACTCGTTTATCTCCAAACATTAAGCTGGAGGTTCTGCAGATTACCCGGCTGAGATCTTGCTGTAGTGCATGAAGGCCGCCACGATGACCCCGGTCTTCCCTTTGTTCCCCTGAAAAGAGAAACGTGGTCAGAACGTCCCGGCTGTGAGAGGACGGGTAAGGACCGGGACCGGAGCCTCACCTTACAGTGCAGCACCACCACGTTCTGAGGGTCCCCCGACAGCCAGCTCTCCATGGCCTTACAGATGGAGCAGATCCGGTCCAGAGGCGGGGCGTGGAGGTCCGGCCAGCCGAAGTCCTGGACCTACACCACAGGAAACAGCAACATTAAAGGGAATTACATCATTTTTCTTTGAGACGTGTTGCTGCCTAGAAATTTAAAATGAACTATTACGTATCATGGCGTTTAAAATATCACAGGGGTGCACAGCAGAGTGGTTAGAGTTCCTGCCTCTCAGCAAGAAGGTTGTGGGTTTGATCCCCAGGCCAACTGACTGTGCATGTCCAGGTGAACAGGAGACGCTAAATGTTCCATACTCAGGGGCTCAGCATCAGGCAGCGCAGACAGGGGACCAGGAAGTTTAGGGGCCCTCAAGAATGGCTCTTGTCCATTTACGATCAATTCATACCAATAAACGAGCAGTATTTTGCAAAGAATATGTTTTTTCTGAGTTAATATTTTATTTTATTACATTTTTTTTCTGTGAAATGTTTATTTAAAGGTGCTATAAGCAGTATATATTTTTTATATTTTATAAAAAATTACCTACATGTGTCCTAGCCTGGGTATACCCAGGCTGCCTTGCGCGCTCGATTTCATTTCAGACTGCTCGGCAGCCTGGAGACCAAGGCCAAAATCTTTGAACAAGTTTGGGGAACAATCACAGAACGGGGAGGGACGGCAAGACAATAACGCACACTATTCGACAGATGGAAGCTTGTAGTTTGTTTACGAATGCAACATGGCAGCAGCAGACGCAAAGCTATCTTTCGATTTAGACAGTGTTGTAAATAGTTTAGATTGAAAGTTTATTTTAAAAGAAGGACAGCGTTTGGTATTACAATATTTTATCAACACCAAGAAAGACGTTTTAGCCTTGCTCCCAACAGGATTTGGCAAAAGTCTAATCTACCAACTAGCCCCGTTAGTGGCTAAGCTAATGGGGTTTAGCGAGTCCCCGGTCGTTGCGGTGATACGGTTGGCTATGGGCTACGTACAGACGCATATGATAGACACTGGACGATCGTAAACCATGCCTCCCCTACGAGAAAATGAATAGGTGACTAATCTCACTTGGGATTAGGCTGGCGTTAGGCTACATGTGTCCCAAGATATGAGGTAAACTTGTTTAAATCAAATATTAGTTTTACTGATAACAATGGTACAGCTGAGTTATTAACAATAAAAAAATACTGAATCTAATGCCCAAATTGTTTATGTTTACAGTTTTTGTTTTGGTTCGATTCATTCGTCCAATCAGAAAAGCAGAAAGACTGGCAACCCACATTGTTTTGATTTAGACTGCAGTACCGTTTTTAAACCAGCAGAGCGCATGCTGCTGTAGTACCTTTAAGACAAATAAATTAAAAACACAAATTGTAAAAATATATAAAAAATGTTTACAAGATTTTCTTAAAATAATGAATAAATGAAGCTATTCAAATGCATTGCAGACCTTTGGGGCCCAATTTTAAAGCCTGCTCTGGGGCCCCTCATCTCCAAGCTACACCACTGCGTATAGTGAAAGAATATGAGCATGAATGGCTCCAGAAGCAGGAAGAAATTGATGCATTTTTAAATACTTTTTACATTTTACACAGTGCCCCAACTTTTTTTGAACATGTTTTATTTCTTACCTTAGGGTTGAGTCTGCTGATGTCGTGTCTCTTCTCTGATAAATTTAAGAGCTGAAAGGTGGAACATAAAGAACACTCCATTAACTATTCTTCCATAATACTTTTAATCATTTTAATTTTCCATCTGTGTCTGGCTCTGACCATGAACTTGTCGTGGTGCTTGGACTTCAGCATGGCGGCCACCTCCAGGATGTTCCCGTGGTACCGAGGCTCCTCCAGCTCCGGGAAGAACACGGAGATGATCCTCTCTGTGATGTAGGTCAGGTCGAAGTCGTATCTCTGCTCCATCACCAGCTCCATCGCCTTCTCCACACTCCGGCTCCTGAACAACACAAGAATTTAGATTTATTATTTATCTGAATGGCTGCCTTTGCACTCTCCTGTCAGAGCACTCAGGTCATTAGAAGAGCTGCTTTTAGAGCGTCCCAGGCCCAGACTAAAAGCTCAGACTAAACTCAGAACGCTCTCCCTCTAAACATTGGATTTCAAGACTTTTCCTCTCTGTCTCCCATGTTATAATGTTGTTCTCTCATCAAAAATATATCTGTTGTGTTCTGTTTCATTCACAACTGTATGAGTAATCTTGTATTCTCTGGCGCTGAGTTTCTGAGGCCTCAGAATGCTCCGCCTCTCCCACAAATCCCTGCCCACCCCAGGAAGCACTGACCAATCAACCACAAGCCCTCCACATCCAGTCTGCTCTCATTCATTTATCAAAAAATCGGTGTACGCTAGGGCTGCACAATATATCGCAAAATTATTCGGAATCGCAATATCAGCAAACGCAATATCCTGTATCGCAAGAATCTAAATATATCACAATAACTGCTGTGGTCTTCCATCTGACAGAGATTTACACTGAAGAATCAGTTTCCACCAGAGCCTTACAAGAACATGTGTTGTGACTAAATAAATCAAATATCACAATAATATCGTTATCGTGCAATTTTCAACATAGTTAACAAATATCACGTTTTCTCCATATCGTGCAGCCCTAGTGTACAGCTCAGATTCCTCGCAGACATTTTTTTTAATTTTGGAGTAAAACAGATTTTAAAACTGGGTGAGAGCACAGACAAAATGAGAAATTCAAAATATTTTTTGTTTTATGAATCCTACGATTGCGCAGACTTCATGATTGTTCAGACCGTGAGATTGAGACTTGTTATAAATGAGAGACAAGAGACCAAGATTAAAAGGGAAACTTATTTTAATCTTGTTCTTGTGACAAACAGCAGCAAGAAAATCTATGCTGTAGACTAAGCTACAACCTTACCTCTTTCAATCAATCAGTCAAACTTTATTTGTATAGTGCTTTACAACAGCAACACCTGAATCAAAGTGCAATAATAAAAAGGATAGAAACAACTAAAAACAAGATAATTGTAACTGTTTAAAACAAAATGTACAAAATAAAATAGAATAACACAATGCAGTTAATTACTAAAAGCAAGTGTAAACAAGTATTTAGCTTTGAACTAAGGCAGGTCAGTGATGGTTTGTACTGGCGACCGGAGCTGGACATGTTATTACTGTTTTGATTGAAGCTATTTTAGTTCATTTTTTTATAGGTGAATAAACTGGTCCTTTCAAAATAAAAGTCTCTAAAAGCTGGTCTCAGGCCAACGAGACCACACTCAGACTCTCAGATCGCTCTAGAATCAGGCCTAAACACAAAAAACACTCCAATTTCACCACTGCAATATTCCCAGCAAATACAAAATGCTAAATTTTGACAATCAAATTCTATATTTAAATTTACAAGCCATTTTTAAAATTGTTAATAATATTGCTCCAGCTTCATTGAAGAAATGTATTCAACTTTGTTCTGGACAGAAAACCCGAACATCTCGGTCCACAGCTCACATAAACTGCATAATCCCTAACAGATGCTCTGCCTTTGCACAATCAGCTTTTTTGTTTAACGCCATCCAACAATGGAATCAGCTCCTGGACAGAAGGCCTGGAGTTATCTGTAGATCTTCATCATTTTTCTCAAAACCTAAAAAAACATATTCTCAATAATAAACTTCAGTCAAACTAACGCTGTGCTTACCTGCATTCATCATTATTCACTACTAATAACTTGTATTTGTAAGTATTTTTTTATCAATTATGAATTAAGGCTAAAATGCCTCTTTAAGCTTTAAGTATTTAACTAGGAATTAATGTTAAGTTTTGTATTCTGAAATGTTGTATAATGCTTGTGCTCAGCTGCCCAGGGACTGCAGATGGAAAGTAGCTAAATCTGGTACAAAGCATCTCTTTTCTTGTGAAATGAAAGTATTTGTACTTGGTCCCTGACAAATAAAGAACAAACTAAACAAAACTAAACTAAATTAAAATAACACACATGACTACGAGCAGGCATTACACAGGTTGCAGGCGTGTGAGTGTAACAAGCCCCAACTGAAGTGCATTTATTTGTCTTGATACAAACAAGATGTAGAATGAAACTGTGACCTGACCAAATGTAGAGAAACCTATGCAGACACCACACAGAAAGGCCCCCAGTCCTGGAATTGAACCTGGGACCTTCCTGCTGTGGGGCAAGAATGCGACTGTATTTATTGGCCACTTTATTGGGCACAGCTGAACAAGTGTAGGTTAAAACAAACGGACAAGCAGTCAATCATAAAGCAACAAAAAACAAGCATCTAGAACTGCCACTCTCTGGATATTTTCTTTTTTTTTTGGCACAATAAACCCTAGAGATTGTTAGGTTGTGGGTGTGAATCCCTGCAGTTTCTGAAATCCTCAGACCAGTCCGTGCCAAGTTCAGAGTCCATTAAATCCTCTTTCTTCTCCGTTTGTCTTCAACATGTGATTGTGATTGGCTGATTAGAGGTTTGCATTTATCGTGAACCTAAAAAGTGGCCAGTCTTTATAAATGTTTTGCAGTACCTTGGTAGGGAGCCCCTCTTCTTCAGAGATGATGACTTGGTGGAGCCGGCCTGGAAAGAAAACGGCACAAACTGAGCGACCGAGTTAGGTTTTACCCACAGTGTGTTATTTCAGACACTCACCTGGTCGTGAGCCGGAGAGCAGGAGGAAGTCACCTGAAACAAAATAAAAACATACAGTTAGTTAGCGCTGCACACGTCAACAAATGAAGGCCTGGACTGAAGAATTGGGTCTGGAAGTGTCTCAGCAGCAGAGGAACTGACAGAGACAGAGACAGAGGACAGGGACATTCTTGGTCTGTCGTCTGCAGCTCTGGCTCCATCCCAGGTCTGACTCTCAGCGTCCAACAACAGAAGAAGAAGTAGAAGAATACTGTGACTGCTAAATAACAGTAGCTGCCACTTTGGCCAATAACTTTACTTCAGAAGTTAGGCCTGGATTTGCTCTGCTCGAGTGTACACCAGTTATTATATCATGATTAAAGAATGAAACATAGATGATTAAAAGATGTGACAGCACATCAGTTCAGTTCAGTTTATTTGCCGTTCCCAGTATTAAAAGAACTACAGTGGAAAACAGTTTCAAAGAGCTCAAAGTGCACATTCAACATTTAAACAAACAAAACTGCTCTGAGGTTTGTGGCTGGCTGTAGTCGCCTCACTCATTGTGAACTGTACGCCAACGCTGAGTGGCCCTCTCTGAGTGCGTGAAGGTTCACTCACTGGAGGACTTTGGTCTATAAGGCTCTGCTTGGTTTGGTTCCTTCGTACCTTTGCTGTCTTCTCCAAAGAACCACCAGTCATTACGCCTTGCGCTCTACAGACATTTATCACCTGCATGTTCCTTGTGTCAGGACTGAATTTGGGAAACAAGCCTTCAGTTTTTCTGCCCCTGCTTGGAACTTTCTCCAAATTGAACTAAAAATGCCTGAACTTGTTTCATTAGAACTTTCCGTTCCTTTCTGTGTAACAGACAAAGAGAGTCCATCAGCAAGTGCTTGTGTTTTTAATTTTTTACTGTAAAGCTGGGGACACACTACACGATTTTTTTGCCCGATTTTATAACAATTCACAGTTGCAGCGAGTCTTTACCAGTCAACACTAGTTGAAGGGAATCGTAATCACCAGTCGGCCCTGAAATCCGTTAGTGTGTGATGTTCAAAGACTCGAATCGTTAAGTGTGTGCGCCGCAAAAACCTGGCCTGACATCAGTCGCAAGCAATCAAACATGTTTGAATTTTAAAGCCGACTCTGGACCACACTCCTGTAGTGTGGGCTGTTTACATATCCATCTGGGAATTCATGGAGTCCAGCGGCCGATGAAAAACAGCTGATGGGACACAGGAAATAGCTGTCAGGACGCAGACAAAGAAACAGGAAGCGGTGGGAAAATATAAGCGGAAATTTGAAGAAGAAGAAAACATAAACAACCATGGCAAACACCGAAGAAAGTTGAGCGCTACCCAAGCAAAACTAGATACATAGCAGTTTTTTCTTTCCCTTTTTCCAAACAGATAGCTACGCACACAACGGCAACAGCGACCCAGGGAGCTCCATGTTTGTTTACCATTTAGTTCTCGCGAGTTCCCCGCCAGAGTTTGCTGCGTTTGTTTGGCGTCAGTTGCAGTTACAGATCTTGTAGTGTGTGAGGCGCAGTCTTTCAGTCGTCAGAACTAAATCTGCTGAAACCAGTCGTTAGTGTGCGCTCCGAGTCTTTTCAGAATCTGTAACGACTGAGAAAATCGTGTAGTGTGTCCCCAGCTTAAACAAATGCAGCTTGTATCATTTGCACTTTAACATCCTAGTGTTTACAACTATTGCACTTTATAACATCAAATTGTTTTGTTGCACTTTAATTTTACCTTAGTATTGATTCCAATCTAATTGTTTATTTTTTAATTTGAAATGTATTTATTTAGAGGATAACCCCTTGAGATGCACCATCTCGTTTTCGAGGGGGTCCTCAGCACAGACAAACAGTGATACAGAGAACAGAAATACAATACATAAAGACAATCACAGTACACAACATTCACACCAACAGACAAAAAGTTCTCCAAGTCTGTTCTACCTGAGTATAAACCAGCCTACCCACTACAAATGGAATACATGTACCAATTACTCACTCGCAACATAATAAATACAGTATGCCCTTATACCCATGTACATACACACACTTATTTAACTGGCAAAAATGAATAATAATTCAGATTAAACCAGAATTATTACAGAAACAGAGCACAATCAAAAACAAGAACATATCATATTTTCATCATGTTTTGTGACGTGTGCTGCTGAGCTCTTGGCCAGGTCATCTTTGCAAAAGAGCTCTTGATCTCAATGGGTTGTTTTTACCTGGTTAAATAAAGGTTAAAAAAAACCATACAAAGCACAAGCCTTAAATAAAACATATGGACACATCCTAAAAAACGAATAAATACTAACAATAAAAACAATGTATATATAAATAGCAGTAAAGGAGGTAACTAAAACAATAAGGTGTATTTCAAAGTACATTGTTCAACGTCATCACAGCTTCGGGAAAAAACCTGACGAGATGTAGTGCATTTAACAGTGCACAGAGATATCTGTGAAGACTCTCACTCGTCCAGGGTAATTGCATCGCAACAAAAGTTAAAAAAGCAGTCATCTGGATTGGATTTTTCAAGTTGAAGACGTTTCACCTCTGATCCAAGAGGCTTTCTCAATTCTGAAATGAACTGGTAACAGAGCTGGTTTATATTCTTCTAGGAAGGAGGAGTTTAGACCTGAAACTAAATTCTATTGGTCAATGTGACCATGAATAGTCTGAGTGGTTTCGGGTCATTAGGAGTCCTTTGTGCTCAGCTGAAGTGAGTGGCAGAGTGGTTAACCCTCCCCAGCCTGGGCAGATCCTTCAGATGTAAATGACCTGAGTGAAACTGGTTTGTTCTGTTTGGGTTTCAGGAGACTGTTGTAGACAGTTGAGAAAGCCTCTTGGATAAGAGGTGAAACGTCTTCAACTTGAAAAATCCAATCCAGATGACTGCTTTTTAAACTTTTGTTGCAGTGCACAGAGATACACTTTATTCTGCAAATAAATTGGCTGGTAACTTTTGTTTAGACAAAGACAGCCACAGCGGACAGTGAGAGAAAAGTAAATGTCGAGCCCTGATAGTACTAAAGTAGAAGTAAAAGTATGCAAAGAAAAAAAAAAAAGAATCAACCTAATGAATCGAATAAATATTTCATTAGGTTGTTTTTTTTATTTGCTCAGTAAAATCTACTACTGCTATTACTTCTGCTACTACTACTACTACTACTACTACTACTCTTCCAGAAGTACTACTTGTGTAAAAGGACCCAGTGACTCCCAGCTCTGTGCTCAGCTCCAAACAGGAAACGCTCTGTCACATTTATTCTGCTGAGTGTGTGGCTCCATAAAAGTGATTGACTGTGAGAAGAAGTTCTGCTGTGAGCATGAGGAGCCCAGGCCAGCACCGAGAGACAACAACAACAACAACAACAACAACAACAACAACAACAACAACAGGTATGGAAACGTACTGACAGGGCCCGGCTGCAGAGTGACAGGTGACAGTGTGTGAACCTTTGACCTCTGACCCCTGGGTTTGAGTGACAGCGGAGTCTGAGGTCCGGTGAGGGGAGGGGTCACAGGGGAGGTCAAAGGTCAAATACCGGGCAAGAACAACAACCCAGAGGTACTCAGGTAAAAGTACTGGTACTTCAAAATATTATTACTGAGGTAGAAATGATAGAACCCAGCACTGTCACTGAGCAGAGTAAAAAAAAAAAACAGTATCTAACTTATGAAGAAAGTACTGCCACTACTAGCATTACTACTACAATATAACACTACTGCTAATAATACTACCACCACTACACTGTAAAAAATATCTGTAGATTTCATGGTAAAGATCTGTAAAATCTCAACAGTAAAAGACCGTAGTTGATATATCGGTAAAATACTGTTTTGGTTACGGTAATTAACTGTAATATTAAAAATAAGGCAAAATTGTATTTTTTAGTTTTATTTTTTGTAATTTAAACAGTATAGCACTGTTAAAAAAATTGAGTCCTGTGTTTATTACAGTTTAACACCTTTTCAAAAGATAATAACTTTAAATTTTACAGTAAATGTTGACTAAAACGTAAGTCACACACTAAAATATACATTAATCTATTTTTCTGAAAGATAATAACTTTAAATTTTACAGTAAATGTTGATTAAAACGTAAGTCACACACTAAAATATACATTAACCTATTTTTTTGAAAGATAATAACTTTATTTTGCAGTAAATAATAATAAAAACTCAAATTAAAAACTGTAAAAACAACATTTGTGATAAAATTATACTGTAAAATGAAATACAGGCCTCTTGTAGTTTTTACGGTAGAATTCTGGCAACCACAGCTGCCAATTTTTTACCGTAAAATTTACAGATTTTTTTTTACAGTGTACCACTACCTACATTATGACCAAGTATTTTTATTTAAAATACTTAAAGGAGCTATGAACAGTAAATATATTTTATATTTCATAAAAATGACCCACATGTGTCCCAGATGTGAGGTAAATATGTTTAAATCAAATATTAATTTTACTGATAACAATGGTACAATATTTAGGAAATATTTTAAATAATGGCCAAGTTATTTTTGTTCTAAAACTGCATCGCTGAATCAGAAAAAAGACCATTGTTTTGATTTAGACTGCAGTACTGTTTTCGAACCAGTAGAGCGCTGCTGCTTACAGTACCTTTAAGTAAAAAAAAAAAAAAGTAAAAGTAAAAAAAGTAAGGAGCTTTTAGGAAATGTACTCAGAAAGTAAGTATATTGTGTGAGTAAAAGTATCCAGTTACTGTCTAGCTCTGTATGAGTGCGTTTGGTGTTGGTCAGAGAAGCTGTAAATGCAAAATGGCTGCCACCTCTCTGTCAGTCTGCCCCAGGACAGCTGTGGCTACAGATGCAGCGTGTGACTGAGTCGATGTGGACAAAAGTAAAGTAAAGCAAACTCAATCCAATCTATTATTATAACTAAAAGTAGCAGTGTCCAGTACATGATGCCAAAAATAAGGTTTGCTCTCATTTGAATAAGGGGCATCCCATTGGCTGTTGGTCTGTGTGAGTTGTCAATGTGCTGCTAATGAGAAAACAGCTTTGGCTTATGCAGAGAAGCAGCCTCAGTGGCGTAACTTGGTAATGAGGGGCCCCAGTGTAGGTTTTTAGAATGGGCCCTAAGGTTACAAAACACATTCTTTACTTCGGGTTTATGCACAGTATTAAACTTCTGTTTTATAAAATGTAGCTGTGAGCTGTTTTTACTGAATGCAAAAAAAAACAGTGCTCACAGTCTGCATAGTTTTATTCAAATTACACTGTAAAAAATATCTGTAGATTTCATGGTAAAAATCTGTAAAATCTCAACAGTTAAAGACCGTAATTGATATATCGGTAAAATACTGTTTTGGTTACAGTAATTAACTGTAATATTAAAAATAAGGCAAAATTGTATCTTTTAGTTTTATTTTTTGTAATTTATACAGTATAGCACTGTTAAAATAATTGAGTCCTGTGTTTATTACAGTTTCACACCTTTTTAAAAAAAGAAAATAACTTTAAATTTTACAGTAAATGTTGATTAAAACCTAAGTCACAAACTGTAAAATATACAGTTAATATATTTTTGAAAGAAAATAACTTAAAATTTTACAGTAAATAATAATAAAAACCAAGTCGAAAACTGTAAAAACAACATTTGTGAGAATATTATACTGTAAAATTAAATAGAGACCTCTTGTAGTTTTTACGGTAGAATTCTGGCAACCACAGCTGCCAAGTTTTTACCGTAAAATTTACAGATTTTTTTTTTTACAGTGTACCTTTGATTATTAGTTTAAAAAAGTTGTATGAATCATAAAAACATTACCTTAGACCAGCCATTCCCAAAGTCAAGTCTGCCGTGGCTCCCCTTAAACTTCTAAAACTCCCACATGGGCCCCACCTGTAAAAGTTCCTTCTCTTCAAAAGACTAAGCCATGTTTTTCTCCATAGATTTCTATAAAAACTTCACAAAAAACATTGAATGACTTATTTTTAGGCAAGTATGTAACTAAAAAAGCAAGTAATTCATTTCAAACTCAATTTATTTTTATGTACTTAACTTAGACAGACTCTGGGGGCCCTCCTGCAGTACCTTCGAGGACGCCCAGGGGCCCCCGGACCCCACTTTGGGAACCATTGCCTTAGACACTCCAACTAACTTTGGTACAGCTCTATCCTGGTTATGCATGTTGTAATGGATTGGCAAATTTAACATAAATTTATGGTAAAGACTTGACCATAGACCAAAAAGGGCCCACTCACAGGGGCCCCTCAGCCTCCCGGGCCCCTGTGCAGCTGCATTGCCTGACGTTACGCCCCTGAGCAGCCTAAAACAACAAACAGAAACAGAGAAAAGAGAAGGAGAGCAGCTGATCTGAGAGGCTGCCCTGCTTATTCCAACATTAAACATTTAAACAGAAGAACTCCAGTTTGTTGTAGATGTTTAACTTAATCAAGAAACTTTTTGTACAAACTGTAATTGTTCTCCAGCGAACACGACTTTCCCTTTTTAAACTGAATATTTCATTAAGACGACAGAGCCAATGATGTGTGTAAAGTGACATTTAAGTAACACTGGTTCTGGGTTCTGGGTCAATGATGCGCAAAGATGGCAGCTTTCATTACAACACAGGAGCTGATGAGCGGAAGTGGGTTTAGTCTGAGTCTGAAACGTGGGATAAAAAAAGAAAACAGACAGAAAATAACAGGATTATGCTCAGAGAGGAAGGAGAAAAACTGACAACATAATGCTATTTAGTGATTATTCCCGGCCTTAAATAAACTGTGTCTGAATGACTTTTTTATTTGTTTGGAGCTGTGTGTAATAGCAGCAGAAGTAGTAGTAGTAGTAGTAGTAGTAGTAGTAGTAGTAGTAGTAGTAGTAGTAGTAGAAGTGTTAGTAGTGATAATTGTACTGGTAGTATTAGTAGTATAAGTAGTAGCCGAGTAGAAGCAGTAAGTAACATTTGAACAATTAGAGTAATAGTTGTAGTAGTAGCAGAAGTAATAGGAGAAGGAGCAGCAGTAATAGTAGTAGTAGTAGTAGTAGTAGTAGTAGTCTAAGAAGAAATAGTAATAGTAGTGGTAAGAGTAGTATTAGGGGTGGTAGTAGCAGTAGTAGTAGTTGTAATGACAGAAGCAGTAGTAATAGAAGTGGCAGTATAGTAGTACTAGCAATTGTAGTAGTAGGAGCAACAGTAGTAGTAGTAGCAGGATCAGTAGTATTAGCAGCAGTAGTAGTAGTTGTAGTAGTAGTGGTAGTATTAGTACTTCACATGTGTCATTTATTTTTGCTAAAGTAATCATTTTGTTGGCTGCTTTTACTTGAGAAATGTTATTTTAAAGTAACAGCACTTTTCCTCCAGTACAGAGAAAGTAGTAGCAGCAGCAGCAGCAGCAGCAGCAGTAGTAGTAGTAGTAGTAGTAGTAGTAGTAGTAGTAGTAGTAGTAGTAGTAGAAGTGTTAGTAGTGATAATTGTACTGGTAGTATTAGTAGTATAAGTAGTAGCCGAGCAGAAGCAGTAAGTAACATTTGAACAATTAGAGTAATAGTTGTAGTAGTAGCAGAAGTAATAGGAGAAGGAGCAGCAGTAATAGTAGTAGTAGTAGTAGTAGTAGTAGTAGTGTAAGAAGAAGTAGTAATAGTAGTAGTAGGAGAAATAGCAGTTGCAGTAGTGGTAAGGGTAGTATTAGTGGTGGTAGCAGTAGTACTAGTTGTAATGACAGAAGCAGTAGTAATAGAAGTGGCAGTATAGTAGTACTAGCAATTGTAGTAGTACGAGCAACAGTAGTAGTAGTAGCAGGATCAGTAGTATTAGCAGCAGTAGTAGTAGTAGTAGATGGACCACAAACACTTCATAAAAGTAGGAAATTGCAGGTTTAGTTTTAATAAGTTTAATAACAGTGGTTAAGTAGATAAAGTGTTCGGCTCCAGGAAGGAACAGCAGGAGACACAAAAACAACAATCACAACAACAACAACAACAACACCAACAACAAGAATCCGGAGAAGCAGACAGGAGCAGGGGAGCAGCAGCTCGGGGCGGTGAGAGGAGGAGAGGACAGGAAGTGGCCACCGCTGGTCTCTGTTTACACACAGACTGTCCTCACTAACGACAGGCTTCATTACTGCACCAGGACCAGGACCAGGACCAGGACCAGGACCATCTGTCTGTGTTTGTCCTGCTCTGTGTGTGTGTGTGTGTGCGTGCGTGTGTGTGTGTGTGTGACAGAGCTGCCCCGGGACACTGCACTGATCAGAGGGGCTCCAGAGGTACATGCTGCAGCACAGGAGGAGAGCGGGACAGGACGGGGACGGTTTGTTCTGGGAGAGAGGACAGAATCCTGGCCTACAGAGGAAAACTGAAATCCCCCTGAACACAGAACTGAACTGGATTAAAGTATGTTTTAGAGTTAGAAAAACTGGAGGAAACCGACACAAAAAGATCATTTCCTGAGCAGAAATGAGCCCAGACAGGAGCTGAGCCTTCTGCCCCAGTGAAGACAAAAGTGTCCTTTTTCAATGTTATCTTGTTGAAACGTTTGCAGTGATTCTTCTCTTTTCTCTGTGTCTCAGCTGTGTATTTTATCACTAATGTTGATTTTCTAAACACAAATGTAATATTACTTCATGTTTACTCTCTCTGCTGCTGTTCAGAGACAAAAGTGTTCTCAGCACAAAACATCACAGAAATATTATACATTTGTTTCTACTTTTTTTTTTTTTGCATTAATCTTTTAAGCAAGCCCTGATCATAAATACCAATAATATGTAATTATTTTCAGGATTGTAACCCCTTTTAATTCCAGTGTATGTGATGCCTTATCTTTTTTGTTGTTTGTTTGTTAAAAAAAAAAAAAAAGGTCACAAAAACTTAAAAGATTTATGCAAAAAACAAAAATTGGTGTATACTATTTCTAGGATGTTTTGTTGACGTGGACACTTTTGTCACCTAACAGTAACAAAGGGTTAAAGGTGCAGCTGTGGCACAATGACATTGGCCTCTCACAGAAAGAAGGTCTTGGGTTCAATTCCCCGAACTGGACGAGGCCTTTCTGTTTAGATCTCACATGTTCTCCCTGTGCTCCAGGGGTTTTCCCTCCTGAGCCTAAAACATGTACAAAAAACTAATCCTCCAGCTGGGTACAGTCCTGACCAGGATCCTGGCTCAGATCTGGACAAGGCTCAGCGGTCGCCCACTGCTCCTGACGGGACGTCCCAGTGGCAGTCAAGGATGATTAAAGCCTTGTGGACCTTCACTGGGACGGTGTTCATGTCCCACAGCAGAGGGGAGCTGGAGGAAGTGTCTGGGGAGAGAGGAGTCTGGGCATCTTTTCTTAGACAGCATCGTGGTGCAGCTTTGTTTAAATGGAAGAAACCTTCTGCATGGATTTAAAGTGAGAGCTGATTTAATCTGACCACGACGTTGAGTCTCAGCAGACTTCAGTGACAGTGGCATCAAAAAACAGAAGCTAAAAATAGAAACGTCCACAGCTCTGCGCAGTCTTCTTCACATCCAGGCGTTTTCTTTTAGCGTCTTACTCGAGATAAATGACAGCACAGATAATTCTGAGCTTCAGTTTTTATACCACAGGCAGCTGTCCTTAGATTTCAAACATTTTCTTCCACATCTGGTTTATCATTGCTCTTCCTCGCCTCAGGCCCATAGCTGCTGGTCCTGTCGTAGTCAAGACCAAACTAATCAAGACCAAGACCAGTCTGAGTCCAGAGTGAACCGAGACCAAGACAAGACCAAGAGACTTTCAGGGTTTGAGACCAAATCGAGACCAAGACTTTTAAAGACCAAGACTGAGTTGAGACTGGGACCAAGACAAACCGAAACCAGGCTGAAACCAAACTCAGTGAAGCTAACGAAATAAATAAAGTGAAAAAGTAAAGAAAAAGTGCTTCAAAGACGTACATTTCAATGCTTTAATGCAACAAACTCCACAAACAGAGACAGATCTTTATCCTGGTTCTTCTAAAGCAGAAAACTAATGACCAGGGTTGCCAGATCTGACTGAGAGTTTCCAGCCCAAACAGAAGTTAAAACCCATCCAACACAATAAAAACCAACACAAATCTATTTTGTTGATATTTTCTCCAGAATATTTTCCAAAAACCTGCTAAATATTGTGAAACAAAGGCCACATTTTATAAACTAACCTAATACTATTTTTGCCAGCCAATTGGGGCGTAAACCAGTCCAATCTGGCAACACTGCTAATGACTACAAAATAATGAAGAGCAGCATTTTCTCATAACGTTTGGAAAAATAATAATAATTAAAAAAAAATCTCAAAGACCACCACATCCAAGACTGAAACAAGACTGAGTAAATTTGGATGTGAGACCAAGACCAAGACCAAGACCAAGACCAAGACCAAGACCAAGACCGAGTGAAGCTGAAGCCGAGACCAAGATGAGACCAGGACTGTAAAAAAATGAATGAATAAAAGGATGTGGAAAAGCGTTGCAGTTATTGAACTCGCTCTTAAACATTATTTAGAAATGAGCATTGCTGTGGATCGATGAGTTGAAAATGTCTCTGTGCTGTTCTCGAGGACGTGAGACACAGATGAGGACAGAGACAGAGACAGAGACAGGGACAGAGACAGAGACAGAGACAGAGACAGAGACAGAGACAGAGACAGAGACAGGGACAGAGACAGGGACAGAGACAGAGACAGAGACAGAGACAGAGACAGAGACACAGATGAGGACAGAGACAGAGACACAGATGAGGACAGAGACAGAGACAGAGACAGGGACAGAGACAGAGACAGAGACAGAGTATGAGGCTATAATAAGGCTGTTCATCAGAAATGCTGTCTGTGCGCGTTCAGCTGTTCACATCAGATCTCTCTCCGGACGCTTTATCGAGTTCACTTCTTCCAAATATTGTTTCTAAATCAGGCTCAGTGTGTGAGTGTGTGTGTGTGTGTGTGTGTGAGTGTGTGTGTGTGTGTGTGTGTGAGTGTGTGTGTGTGTGTGTGTGTGTGTGTGTGTGTGTGTGTGTGTGTGTGTGTGTGCTGATCATCTGCGTTAGTTTGTTTTCTGTTTGCAACATAAAACGCAAAAGTAATGTTCAAAGGAAGAAAAAACGACACTGTAAAAAAAAAATGTTGCAAAAACTCAAGGCAACAGGGTCCCTCAAAATTTTTGAGTTTTTTGGGGCCAACTCAAAATCTCAAGTTTTCAACAATGAATTTTTTTTGTTCACTTAATTTAACGTTTGTATGTCTACTATCCATTGCTCATAAAAAGTATTATTCTTTTGTTAAATTTAGTATATTTAGTTTTTATTATTATTAATAATAAAACATTTTCTGTATAGTAAGTTGGCTGTAAGATGAGTTAAAATATGATAGAGAGTAAAAGTTAAAAGTGAATGTTTTTAGACATATGAATGTTAAATTAAGTGAACAATAAAAAAAATGTTGCTGAAAACTTAAGATGTTTAGTTGGCCCCAAAACTCAAAAATCTTGAGGGACCCTGTTGTCTTGAGTTTTTGAGTTTTCACAACATTTTAGATTTTTTTTTTTTTTTTCAGTGTAGTTTTTGTGTGGATCTGGAGCATGTTTTAAAGGATATATTCTACCATTGCGAGATAGGGACAAAGACACTAACTCTAGCCCCAAAGGGTCAGTAAAGGAACAAATGTACAGTTTTTAAGATATGTTCTGGTCTCATATTTTGTAACAAGTTCATCAATTTTATTTAAATTCATGGTTAAAACTGCATTCTGTAACAGAGTCATGTGCTGCTCTTGTTTATTATGAATATTTCAAACCCAGACGTGACAAGAAATGTTGCCTACAAGAGCTTTTATGGGCCCCTAAACCTCCTGGGCCCCTGGGCTCTGCCTGATGTTAGCCAGGCCTCTGCTCTGACAGTGTTCAAGTCCAGACTTAAAACTGTTCTTTTTAGCTGTGCATAACTGAAAGTGTTTTATCTGCACACTTCTCTTTTAATTTAATTTTAAATGGATTCTTAATTATAATTTTTAAATTTGATTTTACTGTTTTAATTGTATTTCTTGTCTTTGTACTTTTAAACTTGCCTTTTTTCTGTAAAGCACTGTGTATGAACTGTGCTGTACAAATAAACCTGCCTTGCTCCTGTAGAAGTAGCAGTATAGTACTTTTACTTAATTACAGCAGGGTTTGAGTACTTCTTCCACCTCTCCCAATAACCACTGAATATTTAAACAATAATAAGGAGTTAAAATACAACTCAGTTTGTTTCAATGTTGGCAGAGAAATGAACAGATCCAGGTCTGACTCGGTTCATGATGGAGAAGTCAACAACAGAGCCCTGTTGTTTATACAGCGTTAGTGGAGGTTATAAATAGAACAGAGACATAGATAAGACCTGTTGTAAATGTACATGATCAGGACCGTTACTGCAGTACTGGGAAGTACTGCGTAAGAGTACTTTTTATAAATACATTTACTTCCTCCTCTGAAGCAACAGTGGTACTTTTTAATTCAGAGGTTTAAGAAATACTCAAAATCTGTACTCACAATGGTAAACTTATAAAACCCAGACCTGGACTCAAACCTGGGATCTTCTAGTTCAGGGGTAAATGCTCTGGCCATTGAGCCACAAAGCCCTTACCTCTCACAGTGGGGAGATTTAATTTAGAACCAGTTTTATTTCTGTTTTAGTCCTGCTCTGGTTGAGGGTTTAGTCCTGTTTAGTCTTGATTTAGTCTTGCTAGTTTAGTCCTGGTTTAGTCCTGGTTTAGTTTTCATTAATGCTCATTTTAGTCCATTAAAGACAGTACTTTGAAGGCCAAATGTCTGAGGTGGTACTTGAGAACCACTGCTCTAAAGAAAACATCTGGTTCTGTAAACTTCTGTAATCATTACTTCCTCGTTGGCTAAATACTGAAAACAAAAAAATTAAATAAAAATTTTAAGTTCCCCTATTCTGCTAAATAAACTTTTTCCTCAATTTTAATCAGGTTCTAAAGTGTTCTCCTCCTCAAAAACAGACCTGCAGTAGTTCTCTGTTTGAGTAATCCTGTATGCTCTGGCGCTGCCCTTCTCCAGAGCTGAAAACGCTCGGTCTCAGGGCCCTACGTAGACACCTGAAACCAACGGAAGAGGTTTTCTACATGTACAGTGTTTTTAAGTGAAATACGAATGCGAATGTGTCCAAAATTATTTGAAAAAGCATGAAAAAAAACAGAATATGGGACTTTACTTTTGAGTTGCTAACAGAGCAGCAAGCGAAGAAAAGAAATGCAAAAAACATAACCTTCAGAGGCACAACAAAAGGTTTTAAAAGCAGTCAGCTGGACTTGGTTTTTAAAGTTGAAAAAGTTTTAAGTTCACCTTTAAAAAATAAATCCAGATGATGCTTTTTAAACCTTTTGCTGTGATTCCTTTAGCCTCGCAGACATAACCTTCAGAGATAATAAAAAGGACTTTATTTCAAAGTGCTTAAGTAAATTAATCAGTGAAAGGATTTTTTTTTCTTTTGCCATTGTTCATTTTTTCTTCTCTGCACTGGAGACATAATGAGAGACAATAGGTCACATAAACACAGTTATTATGGCTTCGTAATCTCTTCATTGCTTATTAACTGGAACATCACGAGCAGCTGCTGCGTGTGGACAGAGCCGTGTGCATTTCACTCTACCTCATTATCTGAGCGCGACAGCTGGCTCCTCTGATCCACACAGATTTAACTAATAAACACAATAATAAAATAACATAGGAAACTAAAGAATTAATTGTTTTTTTCCCCTGAATTAGAGGAAACCCATGTAATCATCTCATATAGGATTTATTTTTAAACCAGCACATTACAGCCTTTAAAAATATTATGTGACTAAAAGAGAAAGTTTTTAATAAATACTCTATTAGTGCCATAAAGGAACAGGCAAAGAGACCAGCAGAGGGCAGCAGAGGGTTACAGTCTTTTGAACATAATCAAAGAAAAGGAGCACTTCACTTCCTTAAATGTTTTTCCATTTTCCTACAAAAGTAAAAATGTCTGTGAGGAATCAGTGGTTTTTTGGATAAATGAGAGCAGACCGGATGTAGAGGGCTTGTTCTTGATTGGTCAGTGCTTCCTGGAGTGGGCGGAGCTTTGTGCAGTTGAGCGTTCTGAGGCCTCAGAAACTCAGCGCTTGAGAATAGAGGATTACTTAAACAGAACACAACTCCAGGTTTGTTTTTGATGAGGAACAATATTATAACATGGGAGAAAGAGGAAAAGTTGATTTTGCAGATTATAGACTCTTTAAGGATTTTAATCTCTGGCACTCTCCAGTAAGAAGAGCTCCTATTGGCTGCCAGGGGAAGATACGTCTTATTACCCCAAAAACAATGCTAAAAGAAAAATGTAAAAAAATAATAATAATAATAATAATAAAAAAAGGAAGGAAGGAGGCAAAGTAAAACTGATAAAAAACATGATGTTTCATGATCTTGCATTGGTCTAAAGCTAAACTCAGAGCTGGAAGTTTAAAGGTAATGTAAGCAGCATGCGCTCTACTGGTTTGAAAACGGTACTGCAGTCTAAATTAAAACAATGTTCTGTGGGTTGTCAGTCTTTCTGCTTTCTGATTGGACGATTGGTAGTGCAGTTTTAAAACCAAAACAAAAATGTAAACATAAACAACTTGGCCATTGTGTAAAATATTTTTTAAATTGTTATTAACTCAGCTGTACCATTGTTATCAGTAAAACTAAGATCCTCATATCCTGGGACATGTGGGTCATTTTTATGAAATGTAAAAAATATAAACTGCTCATAGCAACTTTAAGGTCAGTTCTGTTTGTGTTTTTTTTTAATATTCATATTTTAAGGAGCCAAACTGGTCGAGTTTTACATTAAACAGAATTGTAGCTCTACTGTTGTGGTTGAGAAATGCTATAGGGAACAGATTTTTTAGGGAGAAATAAAATCAAGCCCTTTACAAACACGGCCCTAGCGCTGTGATAATTGTTTGTGTGAGGAGATGGTCCAGAGGCTGATTACTTTTCTCTGTGTAGCTAAAGCAGAACTCAGTAACAATTTACCTTAAATAAACTGTTTTGTAGTCCGTGTGATGGTTTAATGAGTTGTTGCAGTGAGCGCCTCCGACCTGACGTCACTAAAGTCTCGAGTCTCGCGAGAAAGCGGCACATCGCGGTTAGAAAAGCCTGCGATGGCTTTATTTAATCGATTGTTCTCGTGCCACAGCGGCCAAATGGCAGAAAAAACAGCACTTCACTTCCTTAAATGTTTGTATGATGCCATTTTTACTCCAAAAATGGCAAAAAGGACTCTGCTCGTTTACCTGTTAGCTCTGCGCTGCTAATAGTCGTGCTCATTAAACGTCAGACCTGGCTCTGCTCACTTTCCTGCAGCACATGCTCCTGACTTCATCCTCGTGTCGTGTATGAACGCACAGCTCAGGAGAAGCTCAGGAGTTTGTAAAGTGCTTCAGGTTCAGCTTTAAATCTTATCTTTCAAACGCTGGTAAAATTATAACATGTACTTTAGATTAGTGGTTCCCAAAAGCATCTTAGTTTAATGTTCTTATTTGAAGCCTAGATGTTTTACAAAATGGAGATTTTAAAACACCATGCCATAAAGGCGGTGGTGAAATAACTTTGATTCTGTAGAAAGTGGGTCACAATAAAATAAATATATATAGGGATAAAATTGAGTCCAAGAATTTATGAAATAATAACAGCCACATGCAGCCATCACTGTACACAGATATAGGACTGATGTTACAAAGAATAAAAAAGATTAGAAATAAAAGAAAGCGTGCAGCATAACCTCAGTCAGTTTTGAGAATAGAGCATGTTTTTACCTTCTATAATCCAGCTCCCGTCTGCTCCTCCGAGTCCCGCTGCTCTCTGTGCAGTGGATGCAGCCTGAATGCCTCACACTCTCCACTCATCACTCTCTCCACTCTGCCCTCCGCCCTCCCCCTCCAGCTCTTAGCCCCAGACGCTTCCACATGCTTCACCGAGCCAACACCTCCCTCCTCCCTCCACAGCTCCGTCCACGTCCGCTCACAGACCTCTACTGAGCGCGTGCAGAAGGGGAGCCCCATCTTCTGCTGTTTTTCAGGCTTTTTAACATCGTTTTGGACTCCTTTGCATTAGCATTTTGGGTTTTATAACTTAAAATAACATCTTATTTTAGGGAGCTGTTGCTGTGACTCTGCAGAGAACGCTTGGATTAGGAGTCTGCCGCCCCCTGCTGGCAATGGTGGGGACTGAAAATAGAATTAAAATGCCTATTTAGCACGGCTGTTAGCAACAAGAGGCTAACAGATAGATAAATGTGCCATTCTCAAGAGCGTTTTCAGGTCTGGAGAAGGGCAGTGCCTCAGTATACAGGATTACTCAAACAGAAAACAACTCCAGGTCTGTTTTTTTTTTATTTTTTTAGGAGGAGACGACATTAGAACAGGGTTTAAAAGCTAAAAAGTACCTTTAAGAGAGCATGTATGGGAATTTGTAAAGAGGGTTAGGTTTAGGGGTTAGAGATGTGCTTTGTTTCAGCCCCGCCCACTCCAGGAAGCACTGACCAATCAACAACAAGCCCTCTACATCCAGGCTGCTCTCAGTCATTTATCCAAAAAACGGTGCACAGCTCTGTTTCCACTGATTCCTCACAGACATTTTTACTTTGGGAGGAAAATGGCATCAGACAGAAAGTTTAAGGAAGTAAAGAGCTTTATTTTTCCTCTATTTTTTGTTCAAAGGACCACAGTACTCTGCCCTCTGCTGCCCTCTGCTGGTCTCTTCACCTGTTTCTTTATGGCACCAGTAGAGTACTTATTAAAAACCTTTTCTTTTAGTCCCATAATATTTTTAAAGGCTGTAAAAGCTGCTGCTGTTCTAGAGAAGACTAAGACTGGTTTAAAAATATGAATAAACACAGAATATATCTTCTTTAATACCATATGTGTACTGTTCATATCTCCTGGTTTGGCTAATAACATTTGGTCTGTTGTGTGTTAAAGCTCAATGCTAAATGCAAGGACAAAATGGGCTACTGACATCTATTAAACACTGTAGCTTATATAATTATGTAAAATAGATACAATAAAAGAGTTGAAGCTTTCATGAAGAAGTTCCTGAGACAGAACAAGAAAATAAAAAAGGATTAAAGTCACAGAGACTTCACTGAGAAACAGAGAAAAGAGAAATGTGACACAGAATAAAGTTGAAAAGATGATGAAAGAGAGACGCAAGAGATGAAAGGCATCAACGAGAACGAAGTACTGAGCTGTACTACATAAACAAGAAGTACTGTACATAAAACAGAGCAAGACGAAGGGGGAATGTATGGATACTTCATGATGTACTACTAATACTTTTTAAAATATAAAGTATGTTTTTACCTCTCTCACAATCCCAGGTTTGAGTACGATGCAGTTCTAAGTGGAAACAGCAAAAGCAGTAGTAGAAAAAAGTGGTAGTAGTAGCAGTAGTAGTAGTAATAGAAGTAGTAGGAGTAGTAGTAGTAGTAGTAGTAGTAGTAGTAGAAGTAGTCACAGTAGTAGTAGTAGAAGTAGCAGTAGCAGTAGCAGTAAAATGCAATGGACTCATTTTGAATGTGTCAAAAACAAAGGAGATGATTGTGGACTTTGGCAGGAAGAAGGGAACCCGTCTTCCTGTCAGCATTGATGGAGAAAACATTGAGGTGGTTCCATCTTATAAATATCTGGGAGTTCACCTCGACCACAAACTGAACTGGTCAGTACAGACTAATGCCTCTGATAAGAAAGGTCAGAGCAGGCTTTTTTTTTTGAGGAAGCTGAAATCATTTGAGGTCTGTAATGAGATGCTGCACATTTTCTACCAGTCAGTTGTGGCCAGTGCTGTATTTTTTGGCGTTGTCTGTTGGGGCAGCTGCATTACGGTAAGGGACAGTAACAGGTTGGACAAATTGGTCAGGAAATGTGTGTCTGTGCTGGGTGGGAGGGTGGACTCTGTAGGAACGTTGAAAGGTTCAGAAGATCATTTATTCCGGCGGCCATAAGACTTTACAATAGATCTTGTTGAAGGTGCACTTTAGTACTATTGCTAGTAACTTTTAATGTATTTATTTATTATGTTTTTTATTATTGCCTCACTGAGTATGGTTTGATTATGTGTGTTTGTGTATGTTACCGGACACCTGAATTTCTCCTGATGGGGATGAATAAAGTATCTATCTATCTATCTATCTATCTAGTAGTAGTAGTAGTAGTAGTCACAGTAGTAGTAGTAGTAGTAGTAGCAGTAGTAGTAGTAGTAGTCACAGTAGTAGTAGTAGTAGCTGTAGCAGTAGTAGCGGTAGTAGTAGTAGAAGTAGCAGTAGCAGTAGCAGTAGTAGTAGTAGTAGTCACAGTAGTAGTAGTAGAAGTAGTCACAGTAGTAGCAGCAGCAGCAGCAGTAGTAGGAGTAGTAGTAGTAGTAGTAGTAGTAGTAGTCACAGTAGTAGTAGTAGTAGCTGTAGCAGCGGTAGTAGTAGTAGCAGTAGTAGTTGTAGTAGTAGTAGTAGTAGCAGTAGTAGCAGTAGCAGTAGTAGTAGTATTAGTAGTAGTATTAGCAGTAGTTGTAGTAGTAGTATTAGCAGTAATAGTAGATTTCTGCAGTTGCAGGTAATTCAAGGAAACTATGCTTTCAGTACATTTTTTTTTCCCCATTAATATTTTTTGACTACTTTTACTTCTACTTGAGTAATATTACTTTGAAGTGAGAGTACTTTTACTCCGTACTTCTCCCACCTCGGGACAAACGCCGTCCCATCGCGTGACCCGCAGCAGACATTTATCTGAGTCCTCAGTCCTGTATTTATATATGAATGCCTGAACGGGACAGTGACCCTCCCACAGCTGTCCCGGGAGTATTTCTGTCCCGCACTCATCACAGAGACACAGGAATCCACGGCACTCTGCTTATTTACTATTTTTAACTTTTAGACTGATCACAGGTCCAGATCCAGGTCCTGGTCTGGGTCCAGTCCGGTCTACGGCGCCCGAGATCCTGCTCTGTTTTTGGATCCGGCCTTCAGCGACCGAGCAACAACCATAATAATAATAATAATAATAATAATAATAATAATAATAATAATAATAATAATAATAATGATAATAATAATAATTATTATTATTATAATAATAACAGTAATAATAATAACAATAATAATAATAATAATAACTGCAATAATAATAATAACAGTAATAATAATAATAATAATAATAATAATAATAATAATCCTCTTTGAACCCTTGCAGTGGGAGGTTGCATGTGAGAATAAATCCTGGTGAGTTAAGGTGAGGACAGTACTTTGACACAGAAGTCCTCAAATCTGTTCTGCTACTTCAAAATAATACTATAAGTACTTTATGATAGTACACAAGTATGTACTAACCCATTTTTAATGTTGTAAGATGCAGTGAAAATAAAGGTTGATGGATATTCAACGGCTATTAGTATTACTACAATAGTAGCATCACTACTAATACTACTGCTACTTCTATGACTGCTACTACTACTGCTAATATTGCTACTGTTTGTACCACTATTATACTACTACTACTACAGTTATTACTTACAGTTTTGCAGTGTTATCTGTGAGTACATTTTGATAAAATGAACTTATGTGGAAGTAATAATAATTACTGTCTGTGCTGCAACCTGCTCAGACATAAACACATGTGTACAGTGAGGTCAGAGGTCAGAGGTCAGTGAGAGGTGAGAGGTGAGTGTTGGTCATTTGAGAGAAGTGTCCTCTCTGTGACGTTACTTAATCCTGTCGCAGTACAAATATCTGACTCACAGCAGAAGTTATTTGGGGATGACTTCCCTCTCAGCTCTGATCTCTGCTGGATCTGAGTCTGCAGCGCAGGGATTTTATTTTTAAAGAAACAGAAAAGTGGCCTTAAAACAAACAAACTGAAACTGAGCTGAGCTGAAGATGTTTCATCAGCGAAAAAACACTGAGACTGAAAAGTAAGAATCATTCTTACTTTTATATTTTATTATTGTCATTTATTTTTTATTTTTTCATTGATATGTTATTTCTGTGCAAGTTTACTGTGTGCGTGTGTGTGAGTATTTGTTGTGACTGTTGTGTAAATTATTCATGCAAGTTTTTGTGATGCGACTTTAAAGTAAAAATCTATAAAAAATATTGTAATAATAATAATAATAATAATAATATCGCAACAAAAAGTTAAAAAGCAGTCATCTGGATTGGATTTTTAAAGTTGAAGACGTTTCACTTTCACTGCTTTTTAACTATTTGTTGCAATGCAATTACCCTGGACGAGTGAGAGTCTTCACAGACAATAATAATAATAATAATAATAATAATAATAATAATAATAATAATAATAATAATAATAATAATATTGTCTCCTGATGTGTTCTCTGTATTTGACGCAGCCTTCCAAAGCTGGACCTGCAGGACTCAGGAGAACTCAGCTGGATTCTCATGAACTGTGTGAGACAAACTCAGGCTCCGCTGATTCGTTTGGATCCAGACCTGCAGCGGCCAATGGTGCGGCAGTGCTGCTGTGAGTGGGCGGGGTTTAGGTTTGCCGACAATAACAAGCTCTTTTAGCGATACTTGCAACATGGCAATGCAGAAAAACGTAAGGTATGCTACTGTACATTTACAAAAACAGCTAAAATCTTCTAACAGCGTCTTTACTGTGTTGTTTTACTGTCGTAGCGGTTTGTTTTGTTACGTAGTTGCCGCTTTATCCAATCAGATCCAAGTATTCTACTGAAAGTCCCGCCCCTTTACAAACAGGAAGGAAACCAGAGAAAACCCACCTGAGCACAGAGAGAATCCGCCAAAGTTCAGAAATCCAACCCACAACCTCAGCTGCTACAAGCCATGAGCGCTAACCACTCTGCCATCATGCATCCCCCAAAAAACCAAAACCATTTTAGTTACAACATTTCTCATAACTACTTTTATTTTCATGATTATGGCTCCTCCTCTGTCAGCGCTAACAGCTTCTTACTGCCACACAAATGCATCCGCTCTGCTGACAATGCTAAAGCTAATATTTGTAAAACTCTCTCTTTATTCACTCAAACCCAGCCTTGATAAATCGGCCCCTGTGCGTCGAGCCTGGGGGCCCCGGAGCCACTGCTGCTGTGGTGTTTGTGGTTAAACGGGGGGAGGTCTTCCTGGCGCGCACATGTAGGTCAGCACGCATGGATTACTGCAGTACTCAGGGATGATGACTACTACACATATCACAGTACTGCGGACCCCAGGCACCTCTCTGACAGCGACACACTTTTCATCATCACAACATCACACAACAACACACAACAACACACAACATCACACAACATCACACAGGAGGGGGAGGGAGGAGCTCACCTTGGACTCGCAGGACTTGTGCACCGCCAGCCGACAGTCTGCGAGGAAAAATACAAAAGAGGTTTAATTTTTGGAACATGGCGACCTGTGAGGTTGGTAAACGTCAGAGGATTTCATTTGGCGGAGTAGATTTTTCTCTTCCTCTACTGAAGTACGTTTCCAGGTTTGTGTTTGTGGGAGTAGTAACTGTAGTGGTAATAGTAGCGGTAGGAGGAGTAAGAGTAGAAGTAATAGTAGTAGTAGTAGGGGTAGAAGGAGTAGTAGTAAGAATAGAAGTAGTAGTAGTAGTAGTAGTAGTGGTAATAGTAGTAGTAGTAAAAATAGAAGGAGTAGTAGGAGTAGTAGTAGTAGTAGTAGAAGACGTAGTAGTAAGAATAGGAGTAGTAGCAGTAGTAGTAGTAGTAGTAGTAATAGTAGTAGTAGTAAGAATAGAAGGAGTAGTAGGAGTAGTAGTAGTAGTAGTAGAAGACGTAGTAGTAAGAATAGAAGGAGCAGTAGTAGTAGTAGTAGTAGTAGTAGAGTAGAAGTAGTAGTAGTAGTAGTAGTAGTAGTAAGAATAGAAGGAGCAGTAGTAGTAGTAGTAGGAGTAGTAGTAGTAGTAGTAGAAGACGTAGTAGTAAGAATAGAAGGAGCAGTAGTAGTAGTAGTAGTAGTAGTAGTAGAGTAGAAGTAGTAGTAGTAGTAGTAGTAGTAGTAGTAGTAGTAAGAATAGAAGGAGTAGTAGTAGTAGTAGTAGTAGTAGAAGAAGACGTAGTAGTAAGAATAGGAGTAGTAGCAGTAGTAGTAGTAGTAGTAATAGTAGTAGTAGTAAGAATAGAAGGAGTAGTAGCAGTAGTTGTAGTAGTAGAGTAGAAGTAGTAGTAGTAGTAGTAAGAATAGAAGGAGTAGTAGTTGTAGTAAGAGTAGAAGTAGTAGTAGTAGTTCTGCCCTCTAATAGTTTTAATAGTAATAGTATTTGTATTATTAAAAGGCGAGCAGGACAGTAGTAGCAGTAGTAGTAACATTAGTACTAGCAGTAGTAGTAGGAGTAGTTTTAGTAATAGACATAGCAGTGGTAGTAGTAGTAGTAGTAGCAGTAGTTGTAATAGTGGTGTACTGTAGTAATTGCAGTAGTAGAGTTTTCTGTGTAGTTAGAAAAATAAATTTCATCAGTTGTAAAGTTTACATAAATACTTTCACTCAGTGTCATGCAGCAACATCATTAACTGTACACAGTACTTGTACTTGAGTACAGATGTTGAGTACTTCATGTATTTATATTTACTGTTACTTGTGTACTCTCACCTGTGCAGTAAACCCCGGTGCTGCAGATGTTCTGTTTACAAACGTCACAAACTTTTCTCCTCGAGCTTTTCTCCACGAAGCTGTGTCTCCCTGAACACGACAACTGTGGACACAACAACAACACAACAACAACAACACAATGAATCTGCTGACTGTAGGGCTGTAGTCAGGACCAGGACCAGTCCGAGTCCAGGGAGAACCGAGACCAACACAAGGCCGGGACAGAGACCAAGACCGAGACGGAAAATGTGCTCAAAAGAATAATTTATTTTACAACAAAATACACAAAACAGCGACAAGGAGCCCAGCAACAAAAAAGGAAAAAGAATTAAACTAAACCAGAGTGAGCTGGGACTGCGGGGTTCAACCTAAAACTGAAACTAAGGAAAAGGGACACGGCAGAGTGGCTGGGACGGTACGGAGAGAGAGCCTCATCCACCTCCGCTGTCTGCCCTCGCTGTCCCGGGACAACCCGCACAGAGACGGATCATGTTCCTGGTTCTTCTACAGCAGAAACTACCCAGCCATCTCCTTCCACCTCATCCGGGGCCGGGTCAGCAATCTAAGCAGAGATGCCCAGACTTCCCCCTCCCTGGACGCTTCCTCCAGCTCCCCTAGGCCAGTCGAGAGACATAGTCCCTCCATCGTGTCCTAGGTCCTCCCCGGCGCCTCCTCCCAGTGGGACAGACCTGGGACACCTCCCCAGGGAGGCATCAGGAACAGATGCCCGAGCCTCAGCTGGCTCCTCTCGATGTGGAGGAGCAGCGGCTCTACTCCGAGCTCCTCCCGGGTGACAGAGCTCCTCACCCTATCTCTAAGGGAGCGCCCAGCCCCCCTGCGGAGGAAACTCATTTTGGCCGCATGTATCCGGGATCTTGTTCTTTTGGTCAAGAAAGACTCCAAAATTATGAAGAATAGGCTTTTCTCTCATAATGTTTGGTAAATAAGACAAGACTGAGAAAAATTGGATTCGAGACCAAGACAAGACCAAGAGAGTTAAAAAAAATGGTCTCAAGATGGGTCTCAAGACCAAGACCAGTCCCGAGCGCTACAACACAACATTATGTTTTAATTCAACCTCACTGTCAGGGACGTTAAAGCTGGTTTTGTCTCCTGCTGCGTGTCCCGTTAGAAAAGTGCACTACTTTCACTTTCTAATGTAAAATAAAAGTAGCTGCTGTTGTGCTCAGGGAAGGGAGGATCTGGAGTAAAAGTGCAGTCTGAACCTGAGCTGCCGTGCACTTCCTGTTCTTCAGAAACACTCCGCTCACGTCCCACTGAGTTAAAAGCTGCCTCTGTCGTCTGTGCCTCGTCCTGATTCTGTCTCAGTCTGAGGCGGCTCTGATCACTAACAGCGCCTCATGTCGTCTGCGTACAGAGGACAGGTTTGTTAAAGAGTTGGACCGGTGCTGTTTCTTTATTTAAAGCTGTTTTTTTTAATAGTCATTATGGGATCGCATTGTTCTTCCATAAAGTCTGTTCACAAATGATCCCATTGTATTTCTTTTATCTTACATCAAGTTTACATTCAAGCATTTTGTGTGTGTGTGAATCACTGGGTACCTCACAATACACGATACACGATACACGATGCACGATACACGATGCACGATACACGATGCACGATACACGATACACGCCTCACGACCGATAATATATCACACAAGACACCAAACGATATGTCACTGTATTTTTAAAGACGCTATATTCTGCAAAATGGACTTTTCCTCACTTTCTCCCATGTTGTTCCCTGGAGTTGTGTTCTGTTTCATTCACGCCTGTTTGAGTATTCTCTGGCATGGCTGTTCTGAGACTCCAGGAAGCACTGACCAATCAACAACAAGCCCTCTACATCCACTCTGCTCTCAGTCATTTATCCAAAAAACTGTGTACAGCTCTGTTTCCACTGAGACATTTTTACTTTTGGAGTAAAATGACATCAAACAAAAACATTTAGGAGAGTAAAGTTCCTTTTATTCTTTAAATTATGTTCAAATAACCCAACAGCTCTGCCCTCTGCTGCCCTCTGCTGGTCTCTTCACCTGTTTCTGAAAATGAATTATTGGAAATACTTTTTTTTTTTTTTTTGGTCAGCTTTTGTTTTTAAAGGTTTTGGTAAAATGTGCTGCTGTTCTAGAGGAGAACAAGATTGGTTTAAAAATATGAATAAAAGTAGAATATAGACACTTTAAGATAAATATATGTATACTTTTATTCATTTAGAGACTTTAAAATCGGCCGATACAAAAACCTACAGAAGCGTATTGCGTTCACCTGAAAAAAAAAGTTTCTGTTTTAATGAGCAAAGTTAGTTCTGTTTCTATGAGAAAAGTTCTGTTTTTATGAGAAAAGTTTTGATTTTATGAGTAAAGGTAATTCTGTTTTTATGAGAGAAAAAATCCTGTTTTTACGAGTAAAATAATTTTCTGTTTTTACGAGAAAAGTTTTGTTTTTTACGAGTAAAATAATTTGATGTTTTTACGAGAAATGTTCTGTTTTTACGAGTAAAATAATTTTGGTTTTATGTGGATAATGGTCCTTATTATCTTGTTCCACTTTTGGGGGGAGAGGAATTCAAAGTCAATGGCAAAGACCTGAGACGTCTGCGCAGAGTCGACAAACTAATGATTATACGTCAATATTACTTAACGAAAGCAGAATCTCCAGTGTCTCAAGCCTAGAGTAAAATAAAACCATATTAAACGAAGTAGTTGGGACATTTACGCCCTTTCTTTAGCGAGCAACTCTTCAATACGAGCTAAACCTTTACTGGTTGTGATAGACATGAATTTACTTTTGTCATAAAAACCCGAGTTACTTATACTCATAAAAACAGAACTTTTCTCATAAAAACAGAACAAATTTTACTCATAAAAACAGAACTTTCCTCATAAACACAGAGCAAATTTTACTCATAAAAACAGAACTTTCTCATAAAAACAGAACAAATTTTACTCATAAAAACAGAACTTTTCTCATAAAAACAGAGCAAATTTTACTCATAAAAACAGAACTTTTCTCATAAAAACAGAGCAAATTTTACTCATAAAAACAGAACTTTCTCATAAAAACAGAACTTTTCTCATAAAAACAGAAACTTTTTTTTTTCCAGGTGAACGCAATACGCTTCTGTAAAACCAACAAACATTCCTCGTGAAAATCTACTCAATCAAAAGTACACTCGAGAAAATGTGAAACTTCTCCTTACTCAAAAAAAAAAAACAACAAAACAAAACAAACAAACAAACAAGAAAAAACTAGATAAGCAGGCATGTTCATTCTAAAACTGTTTGTGTATTACTTTTTCATTCATTAGCTTGTGTTTGTGTACAGTTTGTGGGGGGCTCTATAATAAAACTAAGCTTTATGTAATAACATTAACGTGACTGAACTGTGTCCTGTCCCTGAGGCTGCAGCGCTGATGGGACGTCCTGACTCAGACATGGATTTTTTTTCTTTTTAAAAACCAATAGTCATTCGTCCCGGGACAGAAATAGAACGAGGTTTGGATACAGTGGAGTTATGACGCAGGTGGAGCATAAATACTGTTATAAATACTGGAAAATATTATACATTTGTTAAATAAGTTGCTAATTTAAAGTAATTTAAAGTCAAAAAACTGAATGTCTGCATATTCTGCATTCATGCTCAGATTGTCATATTTGTCACTGTGAAATCTGGGGAAATGCACAAAACAAATGAACTTAAAAAAGAGCAATAAGAAAAATAAATAAAGTTGAATTCCATAAATTTACAAATAAACTTGTTATAAAATCCAATTCCTTAACATTTATGGGCACTGTGCAGTTAAAAATGTTGAAAATTTGGTTTGGTGCTGAGAATAGGAGCCTTCAATCCTTTTACAAACTAAGAGACAGACTTTATAACCTGAGTTTGAAACAAATCAGGACAAATGTCTTTCTGTTTTAGGAGTAATGTTATGGAATGAGCTTAATAATGAAGTTAAGTTAATTAATTCTCTGTCAAAGTTTAAAAAATCTTTGTAAAATAACTAGTAATTATTAAGGAACTGTTTAAGTTGTAAATAAACTCTGAGAATATAAACTGTATGATTTGTT
This sequence comes from Bostrychus sinensis, assembly GCA_020698575.1. Classification (NCBI taxonomy): domain Eukaryota; kingdom Metazoa; phylum Chordata; class Actinopteri; order Gobiiformes; family Eleotridae; genus Bostrychus; species Bostrychus sinensis. Next base: position 3,032,125 of record CM036241.1, on the reverse strand, counting down.
GTGACAGGGAGTCCATAAAATCTCTTTACAATAAAAAAAAATATTACAAAGGCAATTGATGAGATATTTTAATCAGATTTGTTGTATGTACTCAGGGGTTAGCAACGTCCTACACAAGAAGCTTACAAAGGTCAAAGGTCAACTCTTACAGCCTGCACTCGAGCCAAACGATAAACCAAGACCAAAAGAGTTTGCAGTTAACTCTGGAACCAGTTTCTGAGGATGAACTGTGAGAATCTGGGATCAGAACGGCTCCATGTGACTCGAGAACTTCACAGAGAGAGAGCTACAGCCAACCTGGCAACACATCCAGGACCTGGCAACCAATAGTGCCCATATAGAAGTGGATTAAATGAGGCAAAAAAAACAATATCTACTCATTTTGTAATAATTTCCACATATGTGTCTGTTCATTTGCTTTTGTTTTATTTTTTTATTGTAAAGAGACTTAATATTGGCTGATTCTGAGGAAATGCAACTCTACATCAAAACCTTTCGCCCACAGTTAAAACTACTGCTACTCCTGAATTAATTTTGGTTCATTCAGATTTTCTTGGTTGAAAACGCGGTGCTTTTCCGCTCATCCGCAGAGACAGAAGTGCGTTTGAACGGTGTCGGCACAAATAAACAGACTCCACCCACACACCTCTCTCACCACTTTCCAGACCCACGTTTTTCCAAGGAACACTTTTTCCAGGCAGACAGAGCGGTCATTGAAGTGGACTGTGAGGTGTTCAGGTGCACCTCGGAAAAAGCCGCCCTGTCCTGCTGCGTGACCGCAGTGAGGGGAGCGTCAGGAGCTGCAGCTGTGAGTTTCAGATCTAAACTGTGCTCTGCTGTTGCATAATCTGAAAATGCAGCTGGTATTGATTCTTTTTCACAGCAACAACAGAGCTATTCAGAGAAAATAGACCTCGACCAAGGCATTGTTTACAGTATAGAGCCCAGACCTGGACTTAAATGCAAGATCTTCTAGTTCTGAAATAAATGCTGCATTCATTGAGCCACAAAGTCCTCACAGTGATAATATAATAATGATAAACCAGGACTAAACACAGACTAAACCAGGACTTGCCCGAACTAAAGCTGGACTAAAACAGGAATAAACTGACTCTTAATTAAACTAAACCAGGACTTGAACTGCTGAGGACTCCTGTGTACCACCGGCAGGACCTGCACCACAGTTTGGGAACCACTACTTTAGGCAGTTGTTGTGAAATGATTGCACTGAGTCAAAAAAGCCTGCGTCTGACTTCAGCTCAGTTTGGTAAAACACAGTCAGGTCATTTCACCTGAGGATGGCTCGTCCTCTGATCCCAGATCAGTTCAGGAGTTTACTGTTCCTCTGCTGACTCCTCCCCCAAACCCACTACAGAGGACAAACATCAACCAATAAACAAATCAACCAATAAACAAATCAACCAATAAACAAATCAACCAATAAACAAAACAACACATACACAAATCAACCAATTAACAAATCAACCAATAAACAAATCAACCAATAAACAAATCAACCAATAAACAAATCAACCAAAACCAAATCAACCAATAAACAAATCAACCAATAAACAAATCAACCAATAAACAAATCAACCAATAAATAAATCAACCAATAAACAAATCAACCAATGAACAAATCAACCAATAAACAAATCAACCAATACACAAATCAACCAATACACAAATCAACCAAAACCAAATCAACCAATAAACAAATCAACCAATAAACAAAACAACAAATACACAAATCAACCAATAAACAAATCAACCAATACACAAATCAACCAATAAACAAATCAACCAATAAACAAATCAACCAAAACCAAATCAACCAATAAACAAATCAACCAATAAACAAATCAACCAATACACAAATCAACCAATAAACAAATCAACCAATAAACAAATCAACCAAAACCAAATCAACCAATAAACAAATCAACCAATAAACAAAACAACAAATACACAAATCAACCAATAAACAAATCAACCAATACACAAATCAACCAATAAACAAATCAACCAATAAACAAATCAACCAAAACCAAATCAACCAATAAACAAATCAACCAATAAACAAATCAACCAAAACCAAATCAACCAATAAACAAATCAACCAATAAACAAATCAACCAATAAACAAAACAACAAATACACAAATCAACCAATAAACAAAACAACCAATAAACAAATCAACCAATACACAAATCAACCAATAAACAAATCAACCAAAACCAAATCAACCAATAAACAAATCAACCAATAAACAAAACAACAAATACACAAATCAACCAATTAACAAATCAACCAATACACAAATCAACCAATAAACAAATCAACCAATAAACAAATCAACCAAAACCAAATCAACCAATAAACAAATCAACCAATAAACAAATCAACCAATAAAAAAAACAACAAATACACAAATCAACCAATAAACAAAACAACCAATAAACAAATCAACCAATACACAAATCAACCAATAAACAAATCAACCAAAACCAAATCAACCAATAAACAAATCAACCAATAAACAAATCAACAAATAAACAAATCAACCAATACACAAATCAACCAATAAATAAATCAACCAATAAACAAATCAACAAATAAATAAATCAACCAATAAACAAATCAACCAATAAATAAATCAACCAATAAACAAATCAACCAATACACAAATCAACCAATAAACAAAACAACCAATAAACAAATCAACCAATAAACAAAACAACCAATAAACAAATCAACCAATAAATAAATCAACCAAAAAACAAATCAACCAATACACAAATCAACCAATAAACAAATCAACCAATAAACAAATCAACCAATACACAAATCAACCAAAAAACAAAACAACCAATAAACAAATCAACCAATACACAAATCAACCAATAAACAAATCAACCAATAAACAAATCAACCACACACACACACACAGATGCACAAACACTCACACACACGCACAGACACACAGACAGATGCACAGATGCACACACACACACACACACACACACCTACACACACAGACAGACAGACACACACACACAGATGCACACACACACACACACACACACACCTACACACACAGACAGACAGACACACACAGACAGACAGACAGACACACACACACACAGACACACACACACACACACACACACAGTAAACAGCTGATGTTGTTCCAGCTGTGCTCCAACATGAGGATCATTAAAATCACTTCACAGCATGAATAATATCATTTCCTTTTGTTTATCGTCGGCTGACTGCACAAACATAAAAACACTCTTATTTTATTTTAATTTTAGCTATATAATAAAAAAATTATAATAATACAATTTATACATAAAAAATAGTAATAATAAATGAATAAAAATAATATAAAAACAAAAATAATAAAATTAATAAATTAATCAAAAGTAGTCCCTATATTACATTTTTTATTTATGTATTTGTTATTACTTTTTATTGTTATTACTATTGTATAACATGTAAGAGGACAGTCACATGAACATGAGGGTAAAATGAAAACACCACAATGAAATTATTAGGAAGAAATACAAAATTAAGGCAAACCATACAAACATTATTGTAAACTTCTTCTTGTCTGCTGCACGGAGACATCTGCAGAATGAGCTAAGGACACCAACTAGTGGTCAAAGTGCAACACTGCAGCTCAGGCATAAACAGTATCTGCTGAATGTAACTTTATAAAAATGTAAGGTTAATATTTTATTTATAGTGAGAGTAAAAATGTAAGGTTTTTACTTCATAAATGTGATTTTAAAGATTACTGCTCTGTCCTCCGCTGAGATGAATTTGGAGGAAAAGTTGGATCCAGTTTTTAAAAAACTAAAGAACTCCACCCCAGCGACGTTTCTCAGCCAGAACCGATGTCATTCTACAAACATCTGACCAGACCAGGACCAGACCAGGACCAGACCAGGACCAGACCAGGACCAGACCAGGACCAGACCAAGACCAGACCAGGACCAGACCAAGACCAGACCAGGACCAGACCAGGACCAGACCAGAGACCAGACCAGGACCAGACCAGGACCAGACCAGGACCAGACCAGGACCAGACCAAGACCAGACCAGGACCAGACCAGGACCAGACCAGGACCAGACCAGAGACCAGACCAAGACCAGACCAAGACCAGACCAGACCAGGACCAGGACCAGGACCAGGACCAGACCAGGACCAGACCAGGACCAGACCAGGACCAGAGACCAGACCAGGACCAGACCAGGACCAGACCAGGACCAGACCAAGACCAGACCAGGACCAGACCAGGACCAGACCAAGACCAGACCAGGACCAGACCAGGACCAGAGACCAGACCAGGATCAGACCAGGACCAGACCAGGACCAGACCAGGACCAGATCAGGACCAGACCAAGACCAGAGACCAGAGACCAGAGACCAGAGACCAGAGACCAGACCAGAGACCAGACCAGAGACCAGACCAAGACCAGACCAAGACCAGGACCAGACCAGGACCAGACCAGGACCAGACCAGGACCAGACCAGGACCAGACCAGGACCAAAGACCAGACCAGGACCAGACCAGGACCAGACCAGGACCAGACCAGGACCAGACCAAGACCAGACCAGGACCAGACCAGAACCAGACCAGGACCAGACCAGGACCAGACCAGGACCAGACCAGAGACCAGACCAGGACCAGACCAAGACCAGACCAGACCAGACCAGACCAGACCAGACCAGGACCAGACTGAGACCAGACCAGGACCAGACCAGGACCAGACCAGGACCAGACTGAGACCAGACCAGGACCAGACCAGGACTAGACTAAGACCAGACCAGGACCAGACCAGGACCAGACCAAGACCAGACCAGGACCAGACCAAGACCAGACCAGGACCAGACCAGGACCAGACCAGAGACCAGAGACCAGAGACCAGACCAGAGACCAGAGACCAGACCAGGACCAGACCAGGACCAGACCAGGACCAGACCAGAGACCAGACCAGGACCAGACCAGGACTAGACTAAGACCAGACCAGGACCAGACCAGGACCAGACCAAGACCAGACCAGGACCAGACCAGGACTAGACTAAGACCAGACCAGGACCAGACCAGGACCAGACCAGGACCAGACCAGAGACCAGACCAGGACCAGACCAGGACTAGACTAAGACCAGACCAGGACCAGACCAGGACCAGACCAGGACCAGACCAAGACCAGACCAGGACCAGACCAGGACCAGACCAGAGACCAGACCAGGACCAGACCAGGACTAGACTAAGACCAGACCAGGACCAGACCAGGACCAGACCAGGACCAGACCAGGACCAGACCAAGACCAGACCAGGACCAGACCAAGACCAGACCAGGACCAGACCAGGACCAGACCAGGACCAGACCAGGACCAGACCAAGACCAGACCAGGACCAGACCAGGACCAGGACCAGACCAGGACCAGACCAGGACCAGACCAAGACCAGACCAAGACCAGACCAAGACCAGACCAGGACCAGACCAAGACCAGACCAAGACCAGACCAGGACCAGACCAGGACCAGACCAAGACCAGACCAAGACCAGACCAGGACCAGACCAAGACCAGACCAAGACCAGACCAGGACCAGACCAGGACCAGACCAGGACCAGACCAGGACCAGACCAGAGACCAGACCAAGACCAGACCAGGACCAGACCAAGACCAGACCAGGACCAGACCAGGACCAGACCAGGACCAGACCAGGACCAGACCAAGACCAGACCAGGACCAGACCAGGACCAGGACCAGACCAGGACCAGACCAGGACCAGGACCAGACCAGGACCAGACCAGGACCAGACCAGGACCAGACCAGGACCAGACCAGGACCAGACCAGAGACCAGACCAAGACCAGACCAAGACCAGACCAGGACCAGACCAGGACCAGACCAGGACCAGACCAGGACCAGACCAGGACCAGACCAAGACCAGACCAGGACCAGACCAGGACCAGACCAGAGACCAGACCAAGACCAGACCAAGACCAGACCAGGACCAGAACCAGAGACCAGAGACCAGACCAGGACCAGACCAGGACCAGACCAGGACCAGACCAAGACCAGACCAGGACCAGAACCAGAGACCAGAGACCAGAGACCAGACCAGGACCAGACCAGGACCAGACCAGGACCAGACCAAGACCAGACCAGGACCAGAACCAGAGACCAGAGACCAGACCAGGACCAGACCAGGACCAGACCAGGACCAGACCAAGACCAGACCAGGACCAGACCAGGACCAGACCAAGACCAGACCAAGACCAGACCAGGACCAGACCAGGACCAGACCAGACCAGGACCAGACCAGGACCAGACCAGGACCAGACCAGAGACCAGACCAGGACCAGACCAGGACCAGACCAAGACCAGACCAGGACCAGACCAAGACCAGACCAAGACCAGACCAGACCAGGACCAGACCAGGACCAGACCAAGACCAGACCAGGACCAGACCAGGACCAGACCAGGACCAGACCAGGACCAGACCAGGACCAGACCAGAGACCAGACCAGGACCAGACCAAGACCAGACCAGGACCAGGACCAGACCAGGACCAGACCAAGACCAGACCAAGACCAGACCAGACCAGGACCAGACCAAGACCAGACCAGGACCAGACCAGGACCAGACCAAGACCAGACCAAGACCAGACCAGACCAGGACCAGACCAGGACCAGACCAGGACCAGACCAGGACCAGACCAGGACCAGACCAGGACCAGACCAGGACCAGACCAGACCAGGACCAGACCAAGACCAGACCAGGACCAGACCAGGACCAGACCAGGACCAGACCAAGACCAGACCAGGACCAGACCAGGACCAGACCAGGACCAGACCAAGACCAGACCAGGACCAGACCAGGACCAGACCAGGACCAGACCAGGACCAGACCAGGACCAGACCAGAGACCAGACCAGAGACCAGAGACCAGACCAGGACCAGACCAGGACCAGACCAAGACCAGACCAGGACCAGGACCAGACCAGGACCAGACCAAGACCAGACCAGGACCAGACCAAGACCAGACCAGGACCAGATCAGGACCAGACCAGGACCAGACCAGGACCAGACCAAGACCAAACCAGGACCAGACCAGGACCAGACCAGGACCAGACCAGGACCAGACCAGGACCAGACCAAGACCAGACCAGGACCAGACCAAGACCAGACCAGGACCAGACCAGGACCAGACCAGGACCAGACCAGGACCAGACCAGGACCAGACCAAGACCAGACCAGGACCAGACCAGGACCAGACCAGACCAGGACCAGACCAGGACCAGGACCAGACCAGGACCAGACCAGAGACCAGACCAGGACCAGAGACCAGAGACCAGACCAGGACCAGAGACCAGACCAGGACCAGACCAGGACCAGACCAGGACCAGACCAGGACCAGACCAAGACCAGACCAGGACCAGACCAGGACCAGACCAGGACCAGACCAAGACCAGACCAGGACCAGACCAAGACCAGACCAGGACCAGATCAGGACCAGACCAGGACCAGACCAGGACCAGACCAAGACCAAACCAGGACCAGACCAGGACCAGACCAGGACCAGACCAAGACCAGACCAGGACCAGACCAAGACCAGACCAGGACCAGATCAGGACCAGACCAGGACCAGACCAGGACCAGACCAAGACCAAACCAGGACCAGACCAGGACCAGACCAGGACCAGACCAGACCAGGACCAGACCAGGACCAGACCAGGACCAGACCAGAGACCAGACCAGGACCAGACCAAGACCAGACCAGGACCAGATCAGGACCAGACCAGGACCAGACCAGGACCAGACCAAGACCAAACCAGGACCAGACCAGGACCAGACCAGGACCAGACCAGACCAGGACCAGACCAGGACCAGACCAGGACCAGACCAGAGACCAGACCAGGACCAGAGACCAGAAACCAGACCAGGACCAGAGACCAGACCAGGACCAGACCAGGACCAGACCAGGACCAGACCAGGACCAGACCAGGACCAGACCAGAGACCAGACCAGGACCAGACCAAGACCAGACCAGGACCAGACCAAGACCAGACCAGGACCAGACCAGGACCAGACCAGGACCAGACCAGGACCAGACCAGAGACCAGACCAGAGACCAGACCAGGACCAGAGACCAGAGACCAGACCAGGACCAGAGACCAGACCAGGACCAGACCAGGACCAGACCAGGACCAGACCAGGACCAGACCAGAGACCAGACCAGAGACCAGACCAGGACCAGAGACCAGAGACCAGACCAGGACCAGAGACCAGACCAGGACCAGACCAGGACCAGACCAGGACCAGACCAGACCAGGACCAGACCAGGACCAGACCAGGACCAGACCAGGACCAGACCAGAGACCAGACCAGGACCAGAGACCAGAGACCAGACCAGGACCAGAGACCAGACCAGGACCAGACCAGACCAGGACCAGACCAGGACCAGACCAGGACCAGACCAGGACCAGAGACCAGACCAGGACCAGACCAGGACCAGACCAGGACCAGACCAAGACCAGACCAGGACCAGACCAGGACCAGACCAAGACCAGACCAGGACCAGACCAGGACCAGACCAGGACCAGACCAGGACCAGACCAAGACCAGACCAGGACCAGACCAGGACCAGAGACCAGACCAGGACCAGACCAGGACCAGACCAGGACCAGACCAGGACCAGACCAAGACCAGACCAGGACCAGACCAGGACCAGACCAAGACCAGACCAGGACCAGACCAGGACCAGACCAGGACCAGACCAGGACCAGACCAAGACCAGACCAGGACCAGACCAGGACCAGAGACCAGACCAGGTCCAGACCAGGACCAGACCAGGACCAGGACCAGACCAGGACCAGACAAAGACCAGAGACCAGAGACCAGACCAGGACCAGACCAGGACCAGGACCAGACCAGGACCAGACCAGGACCAGACCAGGACCACACCAGGACCAGACAAAGACCAGAGACCAGACCAGGACCAGACCAGGACCAGACCAGAGACCAGACCAGGACCAGACCAGGACCAGACCAGGACCAGACCAGGACCAGACCAGGACCAGACCCGGACCAGACCAGGACCAGACCAGGACCAGACCAAGACCAGACCAGGACCAGACCAGACCAGGCCCAGACCAGGACCAGACCAGGACCAAAACAGGACCAGACCAGGACCAGACCAAGACCAGACCAGGACCAGATCAGAACCAGACCAGAGACCAGACCAGAGATCAGACCTGGACCAGACCAGGACCAGACCAGGACCAGACCAGGACCAGACCAGGACCAGACCAAGACCAGACCAGGACCAGACCAGGACCAGACCAGGACCAGACCAAGACCAGACCAGGACCAGACCAGGACCAGACCAGGACCAGACCAAGACCAGACCAGGACCAGACCAGGACCAGACCAGGACCAGGACCAGACCAAGACCAGGACCAGACCAGATCAGAGACCAGACCAGGACCAGACCAGGACTAGACCAGGACCAGACCAGGACCACACCAGGACCAGACCAGGACCAGACCAGAGACCAGACCAGAGACCAGACCAGGACCAGACCAGGACCAGACCAGGACCAGACCAGAGACCAGACCAGGACCAGACCAGGACCAGACCAGGACCAGACCAGAGACCAGAGATCAGAGACCAGAGACCAGACCAGAGACCAGAGACCAGATCAGAGACCAGACCAGAGACCAGACTTGGACCAGACAAGGACCAGACCAGGACCAGACCAGAGACCAGAGACCAGAGACCAGACCAGGACCAGACCAGAGACCAGAGACCAGAGACCAGAGACCAGAGGCCAGAGATCAGAGACCAGAGACCATAGACCAGAGACCAGAGACCAGAGGCCAGAGGCCAGAGACCAGAGACCAGAGACCAGAGACCAGACCAGGACCAGAGACCAGAGACCAGAGACCAGAGACCAGAGACCAGAGGCCAGAGACCAGAGACCAGAGACCAGACCAGGACCAGAGACCAGAGACCAGAGACCAGAGGCCAGAGACCAGAGACTAGAGACCAGAGCAGAGACCAGAGCTGGTTCCATCAGGTCAGGGAGAGACCGAGGGAGAATGGAGGCTTTGTGACCGAAGATCAATGACATTTATCAGTGTAAAACACTTCAGCTCTGTTTGGAAGCAGGAAAAATTAAAACCAGAGACATGTTTCTGTTGGAAAGTGTTTTATAATCACAAAAGTACTGCCACATTAAAGCGATGACATCTGAATAATACTCTGAGTATGAGTGTGTGGAGGGAGGCACGAGTCTACAGAGATCTGCAGTGTATTCTGGATACTGCTGTACAAAGATACTGCTGTACAAAGATACTGCTGTACAAAGGATCCACTGGTCAATATAAAGGCATTCAGTAAAGTAGTACAAAGTAAAAGTACTGTTACTTCAAAATATTACTCACGTAGGAGTGAAAGTCCTAACCAAAGTTATTACTTAATGTAAAGGTTACTGCAGTACAAACTTGGCCATAGATGAACCTCGTGGGCCCAGTGCCGTTGGCCCTGAGTATGCCAGGTATGAGTATGTACAGATTATATATCAGGGGAATAAATAACTTAGGCCTGTAACTAAATATGTCCTTATCCCACAGATCCTCACACAAGCACTGCTCTCCACTGTGTTTGTCCTAACCTTACTGACCGAGAACCAAGACCAGTCTGAGTCTAGAGAGAACCCAGACCAAGGCAAGGCCGAGACTTTCAGGGTTCGAGACCGAGACTTTTAAGGATGGAGACTGAGACCAAGGCAAACCGAGACCAAACCCTGTGGACTAACACTAAATAAAGTAAAAAAATAAAAATGTTTCATCAGCCATTCCCAAAGTCAAAACGGTCGTGGCCCCTTTAAAGTTCCGAAAATCCCTCGCGGACCCCCAACGATAAAACTTCCCTCTATTCAAAAGACTCTGCCAGACTTTTTTTTTTTTTTTTTTTATAAAAAAACATTACAAAAACAGTGATTATTGACTAAAAGTTGTTTTAAAGTAATATACAAAACAAAAAATAAACAAATATACAACTGTAATTCATTTCCAATGTTTTTAGGTACTTAATATTTTTTATTATTTTATTATTATTTTTTGTTTTATTTGTTTTTATGAACCAAAACCATGTGTCTCAAATAATAACAATAATAATAATAATAATAATAATAATAAAAATTGAAATATAGACAGCCTCTGTGGGCCTCCTGTAGTACCTTCGCTAACCCCCAGGGGGCCCCAGACCCCACTTTGGGAACCACTGCTTTACATTAATGATTATTTGAATGATGATAATAATGCAACAGACTTCACAATCAGAGACAGATCTTATCCTGATTCTTCTGATGCGGAAAACTAATTATCCCAAAATTATGAATAAATACAGAAGAAAATACAAAAGATGGGTAACATCTGGAAGAGCAGAGGCATCAGTATAGACAGCTTCGTCTTCCTCATTGCAGCACACAAATGAGTCCTGGGCAATGACAAAGGATGATGAGAAGCGGGTTGTGATGTTAAAGGAGAGTCCTCAGAATTCCTTGGACTGATAGAACGACTAACATCTGGGTTTGGAACAAAATTAGGAGCAGACTGATGCTCAGAGAGAATATAAACTTTAGGAAATGAAGATTTTTCAGGCACACAAAGCGGCGGGATGGGCTTGAGAAAATCGTCATTGTAGGGAAGATAAATGGAAAAAGAGGACAACATTGTGGCTAAAAGACAAAAAGGAGTGGACAGGGCTGAGCTACAGAAGCAGAATACTGACAAAAAGATGACTCATAAATAAAATCAATAGACTTTTGCTTTATTGATATTTGAGATCCTGTTGCTAAACGTATAAACAAATTCATGTTACTACAGTTACTAGAGTTTCCTGCCATGTGGTCACATCCTGATGATATTTCTATGTGAAACCAGACTCCCCCGGTGCAACGGAGCCGGACTCTGGACGCTCTCCTGTTTGGCACGAGACGTCAGCCCCAGAGAGGAGCGTCCCACTTCAGAGGCGATGACAGAGTGGAGCCACAGAGTCACAACCTCCGCTTCAGGAAACACACACACACAACCCATACATACCCACACAACACAGACACACACCTCCACAGAGAGAGGGGGACACGCAGCCGGAGCGTCCCGGGAGAGAGGCGGGGGTCAAAGGGACAGCAGCAGGTGGCTCTGGTCCTCAGGTTATTTTTAACTCCATGAGAAGATTCTGCCACCACTTCTGAAGGTTCACAACAGGCAGCAGACCAAGACCGGGACCAACAACAAAATAAAAGATTCAAAAACAACTAAACAGTTTTATCCCAGAACCTGACTCAACTTTACTTTACTTTGGGCCTGGGGAGGGGTAGGCCTTGTTGTCTACTGTTTGAGTTTAGTCCTGGTTAAGACCTGGTTTAGTCCTGAATTTTGGGTTAGACCTCAGTTAAGCTGATTTTAGTCCGTTAACTGCATCACATCAGTACTGGAGAAGAATCGTCCATCACGAAAAGAGAGCACAGATGAAGTTTGGTAAAAAAAAAAACCTGGTTCACCGCCACATACTTTCATAACTTCGAGGTTTAAATAATATCAAATGGCAACGTTTGAAGGATTAGTCCAGTATTTTGGGTCTAAATCTAAGTTTTAAATATTTAAAACTAAAATGCATTGCAATTATTATAAACACCAACCTGACACAGATACACCAGCCTCACACAGACACACACCAACCTCACACAAACACACACCAACCTCACGCAGACACACACCAGCCTCACGCAGACACACACCAGCCTCACACAGACACACACCAATCTCACACAGACACACACCAGCCTCACGCAGACACACACCAGCCTCACACAGACACACACCAACCTCACGCAGAGACACACCAGCCTCACGCAGACACACACCAGCCTCACACAGACACACACCAACCTCACACAGACATACACTAACCTCACACAGACACACACCAGCCTCACACAGACACACATCAGCCTCACGCAGACACACCAGCCTCACGCAGACACACACCGGCCTCACACAGACACACACCAACCTCAAGCAGACACACACCAACCTCACACAGACACACACCAGCCTCACACAGACACACACCAGCCTCACACAGACACACACCAGCCTCACACAGACACACACCAACCTCACACAGACACACACCAGCCTCACACAGACACACACCAACCTCACACAGACATACACCAACCTCACACAGACACACACCAACCTCACGCAGACACACACCAACCTCACACAGACATACACCAACCTCACACAGACACACACCAACCTCACGCAGACACACACCAGCCTCACACAGACACACACCAGCCTCACACAGACACACCAACCTCACGCAGACACACACCAGCCTCACACAGACACACACAACCTCACACAGACATACACTAACCTCACACAGACACACACCAGCCTCACACAGACACACATCAGCCTCACGCAGACACACCAGCCTCACGCAGACACACACCGGCCTCACACAGACACACACCAACCTCAAGCAGACACACACCAGCCTCACACAGACACACACCAGCCTCACACAGACACACACCAGCCTCACACAGACACACACCAGCCTCACACAGACACACACCAGCCTCACACAGACACACACCAACCTCACACAGACACACACCAGCCTCACACAGACACACACCAGCCTCACACAGACACACACCAGCCTCACACAGACACACACCAACCTCACACAGACACACACCAACCTCACACAGACATACACCAACCTCACACAGACACACACCAACCTCACGCAGACACACACCAACCTCACACAGACATACACCAACCTCACACAGACACACACCAACCTCACGCAGACACACACTAGCCTCACACAGACACACACCAGCCTCACACAGACACACACCAACCTCACACAGACACACACCAGCCTCACGCAGACACACATCACCCTCACACAGACACACACCAACCTCACACAGACACACACCAGCCTCACACAGACACACACTAACCTCACGCAGACACACACCAGCCTCACGCAGACACACACCAACCTCTCACAGACACACATCAGCCTCACACAGACACACACCAGCCTCACACAGACACACACCAGCCTCACACAGACACACACCAACCTCACACAGACACACACCAACCTCACACAGACACACACCTGCCTCACACAGACACACACCAGCCTCAAGCAGACACACACCAACCTCACACAGACACACACCAGCCTCACACAGACACACACCAACCTCACACAGACACACACCAGCCTCACGCAGACACACACCAGCCTCACACAGACACACACCAGCCTCACACAGACACACACCAGCCTCACACAGACACACACCGGCCTCACACAGACACACACCAGCCTCACACAGACACACACCGGCCTCACACAGACACACACCAACCTCAAGCAGACACACACCAACCTCACACAGACACACACCAGCCTCACGCAGACACACACCAGCCTCACACAGACACACACCAGCCTCACACAGACACACACCAACCTCAAGCAGACACACACCAACCTCACACAGACACACAGCAGCCTCACGCAGACACACCAGCCGCACGCAGACACACCAGCCTCACGCAAACACACACCGGCCTCACACAGACACACACCAACCTCAAGCAGACACACACCAACCTCACACAGACACACACCAGCCTCACACAGACACACACCAACCTCACACAGACACACACCAGCCTCACGCAGACACACACCGGCCTCACACAGACACACATCAGCCTCACACAGACACACACCAGCCTCACACAGACACACACCAACCTCATGCAGACACACACCAGCCTCACGCAGACACACACCAACCTTACGCAGACACACACCAACCTCACACAGACACACACCAGCCTCACACAGACACACACCAGGCTCCTCTTTTTAGTAAATATCAACACTGCATTTGTGTTTTAAAAGTGAGCTTCACACAGGTTTTTATCTCATTTATTAACACAGCTTTTGTTGCTCTTGTATGACGTCAGTGTACGTTACAGAAGAAAGTCTCCTGGAGCCAGAGTGAAACCCCAGCAGGTTTTGGGGCTGCAGGTTTTGGGGCTGCCTGTTTCAAGGCGTCCTGTACTGTTCTCCTCAGTGGAAAAGTGCCTTATGAGATGAGGACTAAGTTTTGGTGGAGGTCTGTCTCTGTAGCTCTATTGTAAGTTACCTTTTAATGTGGGCCATAGACTTTGATGGAGAGTTTCTGATGACCTAAATAAAATGTGTAGTGTTTATGTTAAAGAACCTCTGACGTAGAGAGACTTCCCTGAACTGAGGTCCTCCCAGTCTGGAGGGACATGTGATCATAGTTTGGCCTGGACTAACTCTTACAGATACTGATAATTGCACAAGAGGACGTCTGTTCCCTGTCCGGGGGTCGCCACAGAGAATCCTCTGCCTCCATCTTTAACCCTCTCCTCTGCATCCTCTTCTCTCACACCAACTAACTTCATGTCCTCTCTGGTCTTCCTCTAGGCCTCCAGCTCTAACCTCTGCATGATTCTACCCATATATTCACTGTCACGGTCTGGAAACTTTATCTCCAAATGTCTCACATGAGCTGTCCCTCCTGTCCGTCCTCGTCCTGAACAGAAAGAACCTCCACCTCTCCAGATGTTCCTCCACCTGCTCCCTGCTCTCACCACAGATCACGCTGTCATCTGCAAACATCACAGTCCAAGGAGATTCCTGTCTAACCTCATTTGTCACCACAGCAAACGAGAATTGGCTCAGAGCTGATCCTCAGTGCAGTCCCACCTCCGCCTTGAACTCCTTGGTCACACCTAGAGCACACCTCACTGTTGTCAGGAGCCTGGGACACACTGCCCCAACGCCCAGCCACCATCAGGTCTCCTCACGTCTCCCTTTGTCTCCACTAAAAGTAGCTGCAGACCCAGTCACTAAACTCTCCTGGTGACGTCTTTCTGCAAACAAAACTCTGCAACACTCATGCGTTTCACTTCAGTGATTATCAGTGAATAATAATCATACGTGCTAAATTAAACTGGTCTGATCACAATAGTGAATGAATGGGACTGGATTATTGCAGCTGTTTGCCTCAGAGGAGGATTATATTTTCATCTGCACAAGGCTAAAGCTTAGGTAAGCTAACTGCGGCACATTAGCACAAGGCTAAAGCTAAGGTGAGCTAAGTGCAGCACATTAGCACAAGGCTAAAGCTAAGGTGAGCTAACTGCAGCACATTAGCACAAGACTAAAGCCAAGGTAGCTAACTGCAGCATATTTGCTCAAGGCTAAAGCTAAGGTAAGCTAACTGCAGCACATTAGCACAAGGCCAAAGCTAAGGTAAGCTAACTGCAGCACATTAGCACAAGGCTAAAGCTAAGGTAAGCTAAGTGCAGCACATTAGCACAAGGCTAAAGCTAAGGTGAGCTAACTGCAGCACATTAGCACAAGACTAAAGCCAAGGTAAGCTAACTGCAGCATATTAGCTCAAGGCTAAAGCTAAGGTAAGCTAAGTGCAGCACATTAGCACAAGGCCAAAGCTAAGGTAAGTTAACTGCAGCACATTAGCACAAGGCTAAAGCTAAGGTAAGCTAAGTGCCACACATTAGCACAAGGCTAAAGCAAAGGTAAGCTAAGTGCAGCACATTAGCACAAGGCCAAAGCTAAGGTAAGTTAACTGCAGCACATTAGCACAAGGCTAAAGCTAAGGTAAGCTAAGTGCAGCACATTAGCACAAGGCTAAAGCTAGGGTGAGCTAACTGCAGCACATTAGCGTCACAGATGTAGGAAACAGAATGAAGAGTAAGAACCAAAGTTCCTTATATTTTAATGTTAATATGAAGCTGTGTGATTGTGAAAAGAGCACACGGCCAATCAGAGCGCTCGTTCGAGTCCGAGGCCTGGCACAGATTGAACAGATTGTTCCATCGACCAAAACTAGGTCTCCCACTGCGTCCAGCGTGAGGACAAACCAAACAGACTCACGACGCTGACTGCATCAGAACTGGGCCATAAATGTAAAACACTTTTGCTGCATTTGTATGAAAAGTTCTTTATAAATAAAGATTGATAACTGTGTGGCGTTTCCATGCTCTCCCTGTGAGGGTTTCTTCCTTCAGCCTAAAACACACACAGTCATCCTCCAGCTGGGTCCAGACCAGGATCCTGGCACAGATTTGGAGAAGGGTCCCTGGGAGCTACTCTGGGGTCGCCCTCTGCTCCTGACAGGCTTAACCCCGGCAGCATGGGATGGGTCAAACAAAGTGGACACATTTCCTTCCAAATTGTTGCTTTTGTGATGTCTTGCTGCCATTGAATTAATAAAACAATGTTAAACAGAAGCCCATCGATGCAGTTTTATGTCTTTTTTATGGCAGAGGTTGAAGCCTGTGGTCATTTGTTTGTTGTCGCCATGACACTCTGCGTGCCTCAGGGTGATTTAGTGGGATGTCCCAGATGAGGATACAGGCTCACATTCTGGTGTTAGACCGACGCACACGTTTTATTTTAGACTCTTCTCCCCAGGGATTTAGTGTTTGGGAATGTGGCTGGCTCTAGTGTCTCTCTGTCCCGTTCCTAAACAGAGGCAGCAGACAGACAGACGTCCCCATCCCCGAACGGGACAGTAACCCCATCCTCAAACGGGACAGTAACCCACACCACTTCCTCTCTGGACCCTGAACCCGCGGGACATGATTAAAGAGGGTCCCGGGATCATCCACTGGAGCCGGACTGGGATTTTCAGCAGTGTTTACTCCCACTCACTGTGCTGCATAGAAACAATCACTGTGTAAATACTGCGAGGAAGAAGTACTGCAAATATGTACTACAGTAAAAGTACTAATAACTAACTAACAACAGCTCACAAGTAGAAGTAAAAGTACTCTGAAATATTTTTTGAGTGAAAAAAAAAAGTGAATGAATGTTTACTTCAGTTTAAATGTGGAAATTGTTTTGGCAACAACTTCTACTACTACTTTTACTTTTACTACTACTACTACTTTTACTACTACTACTTCTGCAACAACTTCTACTATGTTTACTACTACTGCTGCTACCGCTACTGCAACCACTTTTACTATTAGATTACTACTACAACTTCTACTACTATTGCAACTTCTACTACTACTTTTACTACTACTACAACTTCTACTACTTTTACTACTACTACAACTTCTACTACTTTTACTCCAACTACTGCCGCTGCTACTGTTGTCAAAACTACTAGTACTTTTATGACTACCTCCATTACTACTGTACTTGTACTTGTACTACTTAAACTAAACTCCTACTTCTTAAATGACCTTGATTTTCCTCTGAAGTAAAACTATGTAACCTATGTAGAAACCTTAAATGTACTTTGGTAAAAAGTAACTTCCATTATTTAAAAAATATCCAGATACTTGAGTAAAGTACTGTAGTAAAAGTATTTAAAGTATTCGCTCTCTTTCCCTGGACACTGCCTCTGCTCTCAGTTCTAATAAACCTGATTTATGAGCTGCCCCAGTGTCTCTGAAGTGTCCCTCATGTGTCTCTGCTGTGTCTCTGTCTCTGCTGTGTCCCTCATGTCTCTTCTGTCTCTTGTGTGTCTCTGCTGTGTCCCTCATGTCTCTTCTGTCCCTCATGTCTCTTCTGTCCCTCGTGTGTCTCTTGTGTGTCTCTGCTGTGTCCCTCATGTCTCTTCTGTCCCTCGTGTGTCTCTTGTGTGTCTCTGCTGTGTCCCTCATGTCTCTTCTGTCCCTCATGTGTCTCTTGTGTGTCTCTGCTGTGTCCATCATGTCTCTTCTGTCCCTCATGTGTCTCTTGTGTGTCTCTGCTGTGTCCCTCATGTCTCTTCTGTCCCTCATGTGTCTCTTGTGTGTCTCTGCTGTGTCCCTCATGTCTCTTCTGTCCCTCGTGTGTCTCTTGTGTGTCTCTGCTGTGTCCCTCATGTCTCTTCTGTCCCTCATGTCTCTTCTGTCCCTCATGTGTCTCTTGTGTGTCTCTGCTGTGTCCCTCATGTCTCTTCTGTCCCTCATGTGTCTCTTGTGTGTCTCTGCTGTGTCCCTCATGTCTCTTCTGTCCCTCATGTGTCTCTTGTGTGTCTCTGCTGTGTCCATCATGTCTCTTCTGTCCCTCATGTGTCTCTTGTGTGTCTCTGCTGTGTCCCTCATGTCTCTTCTGTCCCTCATGTGTCTCTTGTGTGTCTCTGCTGTGTCCCTCATGTCTCTTCTGTCCCTCGTGTGTCTCTTGTGTGTCTCTGCTGTGTCCCTCATGTCTCTTCTGTCCCTCATGTGTCTCTTGTGTGTCTCTGCTGTGTCCCTCATGTCTCTTCTGTCCCTCATGTGTCTCTTGTGTGTCTCTGCTGTGTCCCTCATGTCTCTTCTGTCCCTCATGTGTCTCTTGTGTGTCTCTGCTGTGTCCCTCATGTCTCTTCTGTCCCTCGTGTGTCTCTTGTGTGTCTCTGCTGTGTCCCTCATGTCTCTTCTGTCCCTCGTGTGTCTCTTGTGTGTCTCTGCTGTGTCCCTCATGTCTCTTCTGTCCCTCATGTGTCTCTTGTGTGTCTCTGCTGTGTCCCTCATGTCTCTTCTGTCCCTCGTGTGTCTCTTGTGTGTCTCTGCTGTGTCCCTCATGTCTCTTCTGTCCCTCATGTCTCTTCTGTCCCTCATGTGTCTCTTGTGTGTCTCTGCTGTGTCCCTCATGTCTCTTCTGTCCCTCATGTGTCTCTTGTGTGTCTCTGCTGTGTCCCTCATGTCTCTTCTGTCCCTCGTGTGTCTCTTGTGTGTCTCTGCTGTGTCCCTCATGTCTCTTCTGTCCCTCATGTGTCTCTTGTGTGTCTCTGCTGTGTCCATCATGTCTCTTCTGTCCCTCATGTGTCTCTTGTGTGTCTCTGCTGTGTCCCTCATGTCTCTTCTGTCCCTCATGTGTCTCTTGTGTGTCTCTACTGTGTCCCTCATGTCTCTTCTGTCCCTCGTGTGTCTCTTGTGTGTCTCTGCTGTGTCCCTCATGTCTCTTCTGTCCCTCGTGTGTCTCTTGTGTGTCTCTGCTGTGTCCCTCATGTCTCTTCTGTCCCTCGTGTGTCTCTTGTGTGTCTCTGCTGTGTCCCTCATGTCTCTTCTGTCCCTCATGTGTCTCTTGTGTGTCTCTGCTGTGTCCCTCATGTCTCTTCTGTCCCTCACGTGTCTTCTGTCCCTCATGTGTCCCTGTCTCTCGTGTCTCTGCAGGACTGGACGCCACATGTGTGTGCTGTGGTATGTGCAGCGTGTCACTGGGACGGTCCCACCGCTCGCTGTCCTTTTAAAACAACAGAGAGAGAAGATTTCCTCAGACCGGGAAGAGTTTGGGGCAGATATAATTTGGAAACGGGGAGATAATTCCTGGGATACTTTTGGTTTCTGATGATTTAATGACAGACTGATGTGTGATGAGGACACTTCCCCCTCTTACCACCGGACAAATGACAGTAGATTTCCACTTTTATCCATATTTTACATCAAATTTAGGCTTAAATCTCTGAGGTTATGCTTAAGAGTTCCTATAATTGAATATATAGTAATTAATTATGATTATAGAAACATTTCAAATTAAACTGTGTGTAGTTAGTTAGCTCACAAGTTTGCGACCGGCTTCACTTTTCCTTCAGTCTGTAATTATCTTTCCCACACAGGGTTGCTCTGAGGTCATCTGTACACAAAATTCCAACGTCCAAATCTAAAACTATGTCCATTATCGCTGAAAAATTGTCCAAAGCCAAAACGACCACAGAGAGCACAAACAAACAACACTGTGGCTCCTAACTTTAGAAACAGACTGGGCACAAACTTATTGTGAAGCCTTGTTATTATTAGTGTGTAATTTTTTTACACAAGTATGATCCTGTTCCTGTTTTTGTTACTTCTTCTCAAGTAAAATACAAAAATTTCTCAAAAAAAAAGTGGGCAGCACACTCTCCTCCAGATTGTCTTGGGTTTAATTGTTACATTTGTAGTAGTAGTAGTAGTAGTAGTTGCAGTATTCATAACAGTATTTTGTTGGGCAATAACAATAAAGTATTTTAAATGTACCTGCACCTTTGTCTACTTCTGTTATTTGCAGTACTTTTAACTGAGTAAAGATAGATTTTTAACATCATTTTAAGGTTAAGGTAAATACAGAAGTGTGACAAGACACAAATCCCACAAAACAAGACTTTAACACTACTGAAATATTTATTTTACACAAATGAAAAATGCTATTTATTCAGCTGAAAATCATAAAATGCAAAACTATTTAGATGCATTTTAAAATCAACTTGTAATGGCGGCAGTGGTGGAAGAAGGACTCAATTTCTTTACCTAAATAAAAGGTAAAGAAGCAATAATTTACTGAAGTGAAAGTAAAAGTATCAGATGAAAAATGTTACTTATGTAAAAGTATAAAAGTACTCACTTTTAAATGTACTCGCAAGTAAAAAAGTTAAAGTATTTCACACAGATATGAAAACTAATGAATGAGTTAAATGTGAGAGATCGTGACCAAGAACAGATTTCATGAATGAACAGAACAAACTCTGGTCTCTTCTGTCTTTATTGTTCTGATGTTTCTAAAGCTCACAATGCTTTGTACTTCAAGAGAAACTCAAAAAATGTAGTGAGGTAAAAAGTACTGATACTTTCTCTAAAACTAGGGTTAGTAAGGGTTAGGTTAAGTAAAGTATGTGAAAACTGTGCTTAAGTAAAGTAGCTAAGTACTTTTGCTTACATCGTATGCAACAGCAAACACACACTGCAACAAACTCAGCGAACGCACTTCTCTCCTGTAAAAAAATGCAAACAGAACCTGATTCTGAGATCACAAAACCAACTTTTACCTTCACCACAATCCTAGTAAAGAGTAATTCATCGTCTCCTCTTAGTTCTCTGCACTTGGCCTTTCCTTCAGTGCTGCGTCTCCAGATCTCAGCCGACACCGAGAGAACAAACTCCACACAGTTCAGGAATCAAACCTGGGACAGTGCTGACCTAACACCACGTCGCCTAAATAAAAAGCATTTGTCCTAAAATGAAACAATTATGTGCAAAGACAACATGACACCATTCTGTTTTGATTAAAAAAATACTGAGCTCCAGATGAAGACTCCCACACAGCTCCAGGTCCAACATCCTGCAGTGAAGCTAACATCAAACTGATTTATCTCCTGCATTTTCAACTGGTGGGTCTGGGCCTGAATGTGGGTCATGTTCTCTGCAGGTTAGGTTTTTGGATCCATTCTGTGAGACTTTAATGAGTTCATGACACACTGTTTCATTTTACAGTATAATATTATCACAAATGTTGTTTTTACAGTTTTTGACTTGAGTTTTTATTATTATTTACTGTGAAATTTAAAGTTATTATCTTTCAGAAAAATAGATTAACTGTATATATTACAGTTTGTGACTCAACATTTACTGTAAAATTTAAAGTTATTAGCTTTTAAAAAGGTGTTAAACTGTAATAAACACAGGACTCAATTATTTTAACAGCGCTATACTGTTTAAATTACAAAAAATAAAACTGAAAAATACAATTTTGCCTTATTTTTAATATTAATGTTGATTTTACAGATATATATCAATTACGGTCTTTTACTGTTGAGATTTTACAGATTTTTACCATGAAATCTACAGATATTTTTTACAGTGCAAGGTTAAGTTGAAGTAAAAACATTGTGAGGCATGTTCTGTGTTTCCATACATAAACCTTCCTCTTTAACCCGAATCGCAGCCGCCCCCTGTGTGAGGCGCGGGCCGTACCTCTGTGAGCTCCAGGATCTCCGGATGCACCTCTGGCCCGGCTTTTATGGGACTCCCTCCGATCTCCTTCAGCTTCTTCATCCTCACCGTCCTGGTGCTCTGAATGCAACCCATACTTCCAACTTTATGTGCTTCAAAATGACCAACGTAAGTGCTGTAAAGTCGTCCCGTCCTTTAGTCCCTCATGCTTTTTGGTCTTGTGCCTCTTCCTGCCCTGTCCCGCTGCTGCTCTGTGGATATCCTCAGCCCAAAAGCACGCACCAGAGCTCTGTTCCCTCCCCTCGCACTTCACTTTTGGCTCGCCGACTGGCTTCAGAATCATCTGGCTTCTCATGTGCCTTCTCTTCACACACTCTCGCCCCCCACATGGGCCGTCCCGTGTGGGTGGGGGGAGAAGGGGCAGCTGTTTGCGGCTGTAGAAGTCAAAACCCTTCCCCTTTTCCTGGGCTGCACCTCTCTCTCTCTCTGCCTCCTCAGCAGCAGCGGTGGACGCAGTACTCATACTCAAGTAAAAGTACTGTAACTTTAAAAATAATACTACTCAAGTAGACGTAAAAGTATCATAAAATCTACTTTTAACTCCTCGGACAATTTAAAGTTTTACTCAAGTAAAAGTAAAAATAAAATCCAAAATGTAAAGCAGTGGTCAGACGTTCAGCCTGAACTCAGGGCCACTTTATTAGGTACGGCTGCTCTAATGGATGTAGATATAGATACATAGATATAGACAGATAGATAGATAGATAGATAGGTAGATAGATAGATATAGATGTAGATATAGATAGATAGAGATAGATAGATAGATAGATAGATAGATAGATAGATAGATAGATAGATAGATAGATTTAGATAGATAGATAGATAGAGATAGATAGATAGATAGATAGATAGATAGATAGATAGATAGAGATAGATAAATAGATAGATAGATAGATAGATAGAGATAGATAGATAGATAGATAGATAGATAGATAGATAGGTAGATAGATAGATATAGATGTAGATATAGATAGATAGATAGATAGATAGATAGATTTAGATAGATAGATAGATAGATAGATAGATAGATAGATAGAGATAGATAGATAGATAGATAGATAGATAGATAGATAGATAGATAGAGATAGATAGATAGATAGATAGAGATAGATAGATAGATAGATAGATAGATAGAGATAGATAGATAGATAGATAGATAGATAGATAGATAGATAGATAGATAGATAGATAGATAGATAGATAGAGATAGATAGATAGATAGATAGAGATAGATAGATAGATAGATAGATAGATAGAGATAGATAGATAGATAGGTAGATAGATAGATATAGATGTAGATATAGATAGATAGAGATAGATAGATAGATAGATAGATAGATAGATATAGATAGAGATAGATAGATAGATAGATAGATAGATAGATAGATAGATAGTGCCAGGTAGCATACACTGAACAACCAAGCCAAGCATACCCATAAAAACATAATAAATAACATAACATAATAAACATAACAAACATAATAAATACAAATGAATTTAAAAATACATAAATACCATGGTAAAAGTTACTAGCAGTAGTAATAAATAAATAAAGTGCACATGTTTATGTACAGCAGCAGGAGTGAACCTGAACCTCTCTGTCCTGCAGCCTCTCACTGCGGCTGCTTCTCTGAGCGGCCCAGGTCTGGTGCAGAGGATGACTGCCGTTGTTAAGAACGGCCTGTGTCATGCTCCTCATGCTTCTCTCCACCAAGGATCCTACAGAGTCCACCTTTCCTGATGCTGTTCCCCCAACAGACAACACCAAAGAACACAGCACGAGCCACAACCGACTGCTAAAACATCTCATTACACACATCAAATGCTTTCAGCCTTCTGAGAAAGAAGAGTTTTCTACACTGCGTTAGCCTCAAACTGAGCATCAGAATGGAAAAGTAACTGGATTCAAGGGACTCTGAACCTGGCAGGGAGTATTTCAGAAACTGCTGAGCTACTGGGATTTTCACACAACAACAGTCTCTCAGGCATTTACAGAGAATCGTCCCAAAAAAAAGGCAGAAAACACCCAGTGAGCTGCAGTTTGGTGGTGATTTGTTGATGCCAGAGGTCAGAGGAGAGTGGCCCAGACCGGTTCCAGATGATAGGAAGGCAAAAGTTACTTGAGGCCAATTTATTAGGTACAAGGATAAGACTTTGCATGCCGCTATTTTTCTAATGTTCCTTCACGATCCACAGCAAACTCATGACAGAATTAATTCGATTCCCTCAGCTGCACGCACTCGAACCAAAACAAAGACGGTCTCTGTGTTTCTGCTTTGACTACAGTAGATTTCCTCTTCAGTGCAGCCTCAGCAGCACACACACACACACACACACACACACACACACACACACACACACACACGCACACACACACGCACACACACACACACACACACACACACACACACACACACACACACACACACACACACACACACACACACACACACGGCTGTATCTCCAACACAAAACATACTGCTCTGAGTGTGAACCGTTTTGGGAGGAAAGTGTCCAACAATAAAGTCTTTCTGAGAGTAGCTTGTAGCCTCCAGTGGAATTTGACAAAGGACGCTCTGATTTTTAAACTGAAACAAATCTGAAGCTCAGGGCTAAAAAAAAAGTGCAACTAAGTTTTTTATTCTTTTATTTAGGTTAAAGGGACTCATGTTGTATACGACAGGACCTGAGAGAGCAGCTGGGTACTTTTACTCAAGTATTTTACATATTAAATTAATTATTGTTCATGAAAAGGTGTTGTTTTTTTTACACCTGATATATTGTTTATACTGAAGAATGTGATGAGGTCTCACTTTCAGGAGCAGGAGCCAGTATCACTGAACAGGTTATAAGCTATTTTTATAAGAAATATTGAGTTAGAAGAATGAAAAAAACATAAATGTTGAACCTGATCATTTATATTGACAAGGTCCATTATCCCGCAATATTTATCTTTCCAAAAGCGACAAAAACATCTGTATATTAACTAGAGGAGTAACGATACGTTTTTGCAACGATACGATATGTATCGATTAGAAGTGTTTCGATACGATTCAAGACTGATATTGGCTAATTTGGAACGATACGATTTAACACCTTTGTACTGATAATCGATACAGCAACTTTTTGCCAAAAATCATAAAAGTTTACTCTCAAATGCTGCACCGTGGCCAGGGTTGGTTATGTCCAGCAGACAGAGAGTGAAGAAAAATTCAATATAACATTTTATTTAATTAAAAACAAAATTTATCTCCAAAAAGCCATATCTGGTTTTATTTTAACAACCAAATTTCTAATTTCGATATTTCCGATATTATCAATCAATACTTCATGTTTATCGATATTCACTTCATAGAAAATGATACAATTTGATACAAGGTCATGTGAATCGATGTAGTTGTTTTCAAAGGGGGAAAAAATCGATACATCGATACAGTTACTGTATCGTTACAGCCCTAATATTAACAACAGATATTTTGCCTGCAGACTGTCGACATCTGAAACCCAGCTCTGAAAGATCTAAAGTTTAAAACTGAGCTGGAGGGAGGTCAGAACTCTGTAAAATCTGCTGCTAAAGTTTCAAAATGCAGAAGTCTTACTGTGGTTTATGGTTAATATCTCTGTGAGTACTGGCCGTCAAAAAGTGGTAACATTATTCAAACACACAGATTCTGCATTAAGCCACAGGATCATTGTGGACTCAGTTGCTAACAAAAAATGATCAGGTTCAATATTTGTAAATATTCTGTTTGCATATTTCTTTTAAAAACAGTGCGTAGCCTTCACACTCCCACAGGCCCCTGCTCCATCTGAGGTTTACACTTCATCACTTTCTAGAACAGGAACGCAACCTGATGTAAATAAATCTAGTTTTGTGTTTTGCCATTTTTATTTTACACACCGTCCTTTTGGGAATTGTGGTCAAACAAAGTACTTGTAGTACTGTAGAAGTAGTAAATATAGGCAGTATAAAAGTACCTGCTTTCAAAAATACTTTACATTTGCTATGTTTAAACTTTTTGTTGTGTACATTGATTACTACACGGTTATTACTATTTTGAAGTAACAGTTCTTCCATCTCTGGTGTTGCAGTAAATGTTTTAAAAGCCCAACACCAAAAATACATTTTGCCCCTGAATGTAAACACTGACAGCAGCTGCACTGCACAAACAAATCAGGCTCTGTTCTGTCTCAGAGTTTGTTTTTATAAATGAGTTAAACACAAAGGTTGGCAGTGATGAGTTACTTTTACTGGAGTTACTTTTTTAAAACTTTGTACTTCTATAGTAGTTTTATCACAACATACTTTTACTTCTACTTTAGTATAATTTTTGGCGACTCTACCTGTCTCTGGTTAAAATCCACACAAAACCAGTACCTGAGTGTTTATAAAAGAATGGTTATTTCTATCTTCATAAAAAACATGATTTAATATTTACAAATAAAATGTAAAGTTATGTTGTCCTGAGGTTGCCGCCTCTTACACAGACACTTGTCTGCAGTCGTCTCGTTTGTGTGTGGGGCCCACGTGGCCCCAGGCTGAGCAGCCCCTGAGCAGCTGTCCCCAGGAGCCCAGACCTCAGCGGGGGGCCACTCTGAAGAAACACCAGAGACCACACCAAGAGAGAGACATCACCGCGGCTCTAACGTTTAACCAAAACACAGCCTCATCACCGCGCTGTGCGTCCTGCTCCTGTCACGCTGCCACTGACGATTTGTTCTCAGAGATTAAGGAAAAATGGGCAAGGATCTGAGCGAGAGACTCTGAAAGCTGCACACGACTGGGACAGAGCAACTCCAAAACTGCAGCCAGGTTCCTGCACGGCTCAACAAGTTTAACCCTGCCTGACACATCAAAAAGTAGACAGAAAATTCTAAATTCTACATTTTTGGAACTGAGATATTTATTAAACCTTTTAAGAAAATCTAAAAAAAAAAAAAAAGATCTATTTTTTTTTTCTGTGTTTTTTAGGAGTTTTCCCGAGAAGGAGGGTCTGTTTGAGTATGTCCTGGGTCTGTTTAGTTTAGTGTAGTTATTGTTTGTGTTGATTGTGTGTTAAGTCTGATTGTGTGTTTATGTTTGATCAACTGTTTGCAAAGCCTTTTTTTTTTTTTTTTATATGGGACAGCGTGTATTAATGAACAGCAGCTAGTGCCGTAAATACACCGGATTATAGCTCAGAGCTATTTCCATCCGTAGTCCCCACTCACTCACATTCACATTGTTGTGATACTGGGACATACAAATAAAACTGAATTGAATTGAAAATTGAATTTTGTTTCTGAGATTTTTTTTGTATCACATATGATACATCAGGCGATTTTGGCAACTTTTTGCTCATGACAATGTTAACTTTAGATACAAAAACACATTTTACCCATAAAATTTAGACTATATAGATTATTTCAGAATATTTTTCTATATAACTTTTTGCACCCTTTTTATTTCTTTTGGTGGTAGGCAGAAAAACAGCTCCTGTCGTTGTTTAGGCAAAGGTGCAGCTTACATTTATCACAGCAGACGTGTGAGCAGTGAAGTCGATGCGTCTCTGTCAGTTTCCTGTGTTGGAAAATGATCGATCCCTTCTTACATCAAGAGGCACTGCAGCTTGGCCTTTTACAGAGCGGTGTTTTATTGATCGTGTTGATAAATTAGAGGTCTCAGAAACTCAAGTAGCAAATATGATACAAATGGTTTTAGGGTTAACGTAATGCAATCTAAAGTAATTCATTACAATATCTGGTGATTTAGGGAAAGTTTTCAGAGAGAGGGCTCAAATTTGGACTTTTTCTCTGTAATACTGACAAACTGTGGTGAAAAACTTACATTAATCCTTTACACGAGTATTATCAAAGCAAATTAGTTAGGAATTAGAAACAAATGAAAACCTGACCACACTTTAAAACCTTTTTAAGACCATTGTTGAAGAAAAGTAAGACCTATTTCAGCTCGCAGTGCACAAAACCTGAGTCCTAAACATGGCCGCGTTGTTTAATTGTGATTATTGATGACAGTGAGTGCTGCAAAGCATTTTGTTCTTGCTAAGAAAAAATCTGAGCTCTTGAATCAGCGACAGTAATTCACCTTTGAGAATTTAACTGGGCATTTTAGAATAAGCCGTGAACGCAGGTAGTTACATTAGCTGTACGTGACATATTTAAGACCTTTTTAAACATATTTAAGACTTTTTAAGGCCTTAAATTTCAATTTTGTAAGACCCTGCAGAAACTCTGTGCAGCTCTCGTGGGGCGTCCCGGTCTGCAGGGGTCAGGATCTATCAAAAGTGCTCCAAAGAAGGAACAGAGGGGAACCAGCGACAGGTGAGGCCCAGGAGAGAGGTCTGAGGTCTGTGTGGTCCCATCCCACAGACGAGCGAAGTTAAAGTGGGCCAGCCATTCCCAAAATCAAGAGTCCCGCGGCATCCTTAAATTTACAAAAATCCCTTTTGGACCCCTCAACAATAAAACTTATCTTTGTTCAAAAGTCATATTTTTTCCATTGATTTCTATAAAAATGTTACAAAAAACACGGATTCTTGGCTAAAATTTGTTTTAAAGTGCACTTTCTTTTTTTTTGTACTTAACAGAGACAACCTTTGTGGCCCCACTGAAGCAGGCTGTTCTTTCTCTCTTCACTCACTCGCCACTTTATTAGGCACACCTTGTACCTATGGAGCTCAACAGTGCCTGCCCCCTGCTTCCAGAACTAAAATTCCCATTCATTTTCCCAAAATGCCTTTCCGAAAAATCTGTATACTAAAAGTTCAGCAGCTCAACGAAGGCTAATCAGCTCTGTCTCCAAAAAACAATTAATTTTGCTGTAAATACGCATCTGAAACTTGTCAAAAGGCAAAGTTACATATGCATTTTGCTGAATTTTCAAGTTTTCGTTGTAAGTTACCAGCTGATTAACCTCCGTCAAGCTTTTAAACTCTTTTCCCCGTTGCTTTTTGGAAAGTCAACGGGGAAAATGAATGGGAACTTTACTTCCGGAGCCAGGGGTGGGCGGGAACCTTTGAGCTCCATAAAGTAGCCTTGGTGTGTTCTTCTGCTGCCTCGCTCTCATCTGGAACCAGTCTGGGCCTTTCTCCTCTGACCTCGGGCATCAAAAAAGGCATTTACACCACTGAACTGCCACTCACTGGATATTTCCTTCTCTTTTTGGGACCATTCTCTGCAAAAAACCCTAGAGTTGTGTAAAAATCCCAGTGGATCAGCAGTTTCTGAAACACTCAAGACCGCTCCACGCCACGTTAAAGTCCCTTAAATCCTTTCTTCTCTGTTCTGATGCTCGGTTTGGACTTCAGCAGGTTTGTCTGTGCTGTGATTGGCCTTTCCCCAAGCCTAAAGGCAGAATCTATTCCCCAAAGAGTATAGAATAACCACATACTATGTCCATGTAGATAACGACCCCAATTTATTTGAAAACTGGAAGACAAATTCATGTCATCTTCATAAAAATCCTCACACCGCCCAAACCCATTACCCCCCATCGATACTTGTACTCTTTAATTCAGGAGAGAGGATGGATTGTGTGGAGATGAAGCTGTGGAGACCATACGAGCTTTTAATACGTGTCATTATTTCATCAGAAGAAGTGTAGAAAGAAAGATATTTTTACACAATTGTTAGTGATGTGACCAAAGTAATGGCACTTGATTCCCAGCGTTCTGCCCCTGATACAAGTCATTCCTGCAGTTCAGCATTTCCATAGAGAGTAATAGAAATGCTTTGAAAAGAAACAGCTTGATAATGTTGGTATAACTTTAAGATTAGCAGCCAGTGTTCGCAGGTTAGCTTTGGAAGACACATACTTGGCTATTTTTAATACATTTTCTACAACAGTGGTTCTCAATTGGTCCAAATAAAATCTGTTTTACTGTGACACGCTTTTTTAGCTGCATGTCCTCCCCGTGTTACTGTGGGTTCTCTCCTCTTCTTCACATTTTTGTCCAAACAGAGGCATGTACAGGTGAACTGGAGACTCTGAATGTCCCATAGTGAATGAATGAGAGAGTGAATGGTTGTCTGTCTGTGTAGAGCCCTTTACAAACATGAACCATCACCCGGACCCTCTCCTGAAATCTTAAGGGCCTTGGCCAGCTCTAGTGCTGCGTCCAGAGTGATCAGATGCGTCTTATGCTTTTTTCTTTTAAGGGTTGAAGGTACTGGAGCCTTTTGCGTTAAGGGTTTTAGGCGAGGAACAGTGGACAGTTAACCAAAACACAATCAGTTTTGTTTTTCCTTAACATTTGCCTGGAGATTTACAAAATGTTGGTGTCCATAAGTCACATTTTCCATTAAATCACAAATATAGTCGCGTTTTGAAACAAAACTCTCATCACCTATTCACATATTAATCATTTTGTGCACAAAGGAGGAAGGAAGCAACAAATTTGATTGGAAATATTCACAAGTTGGTGTAAAGGAGATCTAATTAAAAACTTGGACAGTGGTTGAGAGCTGCTGGCTGGAGACCCTTGGAGTAAACGCAGTGATATCAGCGCTTCAACCATCACTGTGGAGGACTCTTCTCATTTATCTGTTAGCTTTGTGTTGCTAGCAGCTGCGGTAATTAATGGTTGACTTGCACCAAAGGCGACATAAGTTCAGTTTGCTCCTCTCGTGTTTTTGACGGGGGGTGGGAGGTTTCTAATGCGACTTTTGTGCCTTGCCCTCTTTCTCTCTGTGAAAGAAATCTTGTTCTGTGATTGGAAGTTGCTTCAGCGATGTCGCTCTTATTTGCATAAAGTTGAACTCAAAACGAGTACCGTATTTTCTGCACTATAAGGCGCACCTAAAAGCCTTTAATTTTCTCAAAAACCAACAGTGCGCCTTATAATCCGATGCGCCTTATATATGGATCAGTGTTGGTTAATTATGGCTACCGTATTCAGGGGGCGTCGCCGAAGTGACAGCAGTAAAAACGGTAAAGGGGAATTCCAGTCCCAGCTGTTCATGTGTGCCATAGGCGTGTTTATGGATCCTGCCGAAAAAGAACAAGGAGGCGCGGCCTTTGCTCCATCTCAGTAGAAGAGTTGTGACATTGAGGGGACAGAAAACTGAGCGCTCGAACGCTGTTCATGTAGCTTTGAACTGTGACAAATGGAGTTGGAAATACATTGTTTTCAACGAGGGAGTTGTAAGAACGCTGGTTTGTATTCTATTTATAAAGTTTGACTGACTGACTTATGTTTTATTGACATTCCCTTTAGCGCAGCTCCATCTAGTGGATGCGTCTTATAATGCAGTGCGCCCTATATATGAAAACAGTTTTAAAATAGGCCATTAATTGAAGGTGCGCCATATAATCCGATGCGCCTTATAGTGCGGAAAATACGGTAAGTCAATTGTAATCACAATTATTTATTTTTTTTTTTACAAAATGTAAAATATATTCTTTGCAAAATATAAAATAAACCAACTTTGTTATAATCTCATCATAATCTGTTTGATTGTTTGCTCGATGTCTTCCTCTTCAAACCCAAAGTGCTCCCAAACAGAACTTGTCTCGCCTTTTTTGTCATGTTTCTGCTAAAATCTCTCCACATGAAACGTACAGCATGCACGTTAAAACTGTTCTGTTTTCTCGATTATATCATTTTTGTAATTGTTGGGTGTAACAATTGAAATTCGATTAATTGCACCGCCCTTTTCTCAAGTCGCCTGATTCTTGTCGCTCTGCTCACTTTCCTGTGGCACTCGCTGCTCTCAGGTGTGAACTCCTCCTACAGACTTCATCCTGATGTGTGAATGCTCAGCTCGGGACAGGGGTGGGAGGTTTGTAAAGGGCCCATGTCTCTGAGTCAGCGCTGGGACTGCCCTGTGTCCTGGGTACACCCCGCCTCAGGAGAAAGACTCCAGTCACCATGACCTCCAACGTGAATAAGGGAGGACGATTATAGTATTTTAAAACATATATCGTCTTCAAATAAGACCCACTTTTAGGCCGTGACCCACCAGTTGAGAACCACTGCTGCATGAGTTTAATTTTATCCTAGGATTTATATTAGTGATAAAAAATTAATAGAAGTTAAACCATTTAAATTAAGCATATAGTCAGATAGTAAAGGAGATAAACTGCACCCGCCGTGGATCCACACATGTACAAGTTCATTCCCCCATATTTTTATTTATTTATTACAATTATTTCAATGTTTTCCATCTTTTTTATTTCAATATGAGCTACTGCTTTTTGCATTAAAACAGTCCAGTCTACAGTGAACCTGAAGAGTCCAGAGGTTTGGAGGTGGATGAAAGGAGAAGAGGTTTCTGAAGCAAAGTGATTATTATTATTTTATCTGCGGTTGTGTCTCCTCGTCCTGCGCATGTCTGCCATTTTGTTTTGTTGTAATTATTTTATTATTTTTTTTGCAGATCTATTCGTTGTCCTCGACGTCTTCGCCTTGGTCTCCGTCCATTAACAGAGCGGCGTATTTACTGGCTGAGCTGAACTTCTGCGAAGGAGAAAAACAAACAATGAGCATAAACTTTGGCTTGATATAATGAAAGGACAGAAAAAAATTAAAATATAACAAGATCCAGTGCTAGGTTTCACACAGGACTCAGTTAACCCTGGGTTTCTCTGGGGGCTGTGCGCTAATGGACTACTCACATCTTTTTTTTTTTTTTAAAGGGCCAAAAGCTTTCTCATATGTTATAATATTGTCTCCTCATCAAAAACAGACCGGGAGTAATCTTTTGTTTCATTCATCCTCGTTTGAGTAATCCTGTAATCTCTGGCACTGCCTTTCTGTGAGCTCCAAATGGCTCATTTCTCCCCGCCCACTCCAGGAAGCACTGACCAATCAAGAAGCCCTCTACATCCAGTCTGCTCTCATTCATTTGGCCAAAAAAAGTAAAATGGCTTCAAGCTTAAAAACTTTAAGGAAATAAAAGGCTTTTGTTCTGTTTCTGTTATAAAAAAAAAAAGGTAACAGAGTTGTGCTCTGCTGCCTTCTGCTGGTCTCTTCACCTGTTTCTTTATGGCAGTAGTTAGTAATTGTAGAAAAGTTTTATTTTAGTCAGATAATGTTTTTAAAGTAAAACGTGCTGCTGTTTTAGGTTTTGACCAAGTTTGGTTTAAGAAGATACAAAAAAGTTTAATGTAGACCCTGCAACCAAGTAAAACATGGACATTGTTTTCAAAAAGAGGGTATTTTAGATAAAAAGGAGGTGATTTGATGAACCAACAGTGACTGACCATAACTGTCAGTACTCCCCCCTCAGGTCAGAGGCATTGACAAAGTTCATTCTGTACTGATGCAGAAACTTTCCCTCCAGGATTACAGTACAATTTTTCTGCCGCCAGCAGTCTCCTTATCCTTATTTAGACCTTAACCTGACTGGGAACAGTTCACTTTCTACAGTGCTCCTGGACAGAACCAGTCTGCGATACCCAAGATCCAGAGTTAACCACTAACATCCTAGCCGAGCTTCACACAGGGCCCTGCAGTTACACAGATATAGATTATTTTACTGAAATCTAAAGTAGTCTTACGGGAGTTGGGGTTTCTTCGTATCTCTTTGGCTCTGGAGCGGGTCTGGAATCTCGCTCTCTCCTGGGCTCTTTTCTGTTTCACAAAGTCATTAAAGTATAATTAATGTTGCAGCATCACAGACAACAAACCACCATAATGTCCACTTTATGGCCTGATTATTTCTCGAAAGACTAAGAAACCTTTTACCACTCTTTACTCAGCTCAGTCTCTAGCACCGAGCTCTGTGGTAACAGTTTAACCCTGGCCACTCTGCAGATGCCCACACCGCTCCCTCTCTGAGACTGAGGGTTCTGACCTGTCTGCCTCCTTCCTGCGGTCCTTGCTGGGCCCCTCTCCTCTGCCCCGCCCCGCCGCCGGCCCCGTTGACCCCCCTCGAGCCCGCGGGGGCCCCCGGTCCCGACGCACACCGTCAGCCTTGTTCTCATCTTAAAGAGAAGCCAGACAGATGAGTGAAGGGAGGGTACAGTACCACCCTCAGGCACTACAGGACAGAGCCGCTGGGCTGAGGAGAACCCTGAGTGCGTTTACAGGCACTCGAGCATCCCAGGTTTTCAAGAACTGAGGTTTTGTCTTTGTTATCACATCCTGATTTTAGAAACTAGAACATGGCAGTATCCCGGTTATGAGAAACCTGTTCAAAAAACAAGATACTGAGGCGTGTACACAGTATCCTCGAGTATTCAAGTTCCTGAATACTGCAACTTTCCAACCGCGACTGTAACTTGAACCTGAGCTTTCAAAATTCATAATCTGGCAATATTCACAGTTGACTCAAAAACACAGACGCCTTTTAGTTTTAGCTCAGCGCTGCTTACACTGGCTGTTGGGCTAAACTTTCTCTACACTACAGCTGCTATAGCCTGGCCAGCTAGAAGAGGTCGACCAGCGTGGGTTTTCCTACGGCTGATTTTTAAAATTCAGAGCAGGCAATGGCCAATAAACACTGACAAGTTTTTGGACCTCAATTTTCTTATTTTTACAAATGAAATTAAATGAAATTAATATAATATAGCCATTGGTTTGAGTCATGCTAATTAAAACCCAAACAAATGTGTTAAACAGAACAGTTAGAGATGATTTTTTTGAGAAAACCATTAAGTCTCAATCAGACTCTCTGCAGGTAGAGTTTGGGGAGAGCTACAGAATACATTTAGGTTTTTTTGTTCAACGAGGTTCTGTTCCAGAGAAATGAGCAAAATATTTTTATTGCCATTTTGAGGTTGAGATAAAGTGATTTTGGATGTTTCCTATGAACTGCGTAACTGAGAAAGAGCCCAAACTGCTGCTGATGTTTGGGGAAGCTGGGGTCCTTCAGTCACATGGCTGCCCGGACATGTGCCGGACCAAAAGTCGGCATAAAATGCAAAAATTGTCCTGATATATTGGCCGACCTCTACTGCCGAGACTCTTTTTCGGTTCTATGCAAAGAAGTGAGCCTGGTCGCTTCGGTTGAACATCTCTATGGCGGAGTAACCAATCAGAAATGAAGGACGGGATAAAAACTCTCTGTGGCTGAGGAACCTCGGACTCTCCTGCTTTCGAGAAAGGAAAGTAGGAGGGACTGGCTGGTCAGGCTACAGCTGCTATGGGACACCACTGTAACGTTCCCTGTATTTTTTCCATTCTTCATCTTCCACACTGCTCTATAAATCCAGGACACGATCATCCTGTGATGACGGGGATACGGCTCATAACCGGGATACTCAGTGCATGTAAACACACTCAGTGTTAGCTGATAGTTCTGGGCTTTAGAGGATCACTGCACACTCAAACTCACTTCAGATGAACACTACTCTACAGATGCACCATATAAAGAATGGTTAGCATAAGCAGCATCAAGAACTGAGCATAACTTCTCACTGTTATTGTTAAAATGTCCCCACAGGTTGACCAAGACCATGCCACAGTTCTTTTACTCAGATAAAGCCAGAGCCAAGGTTACAGCAGAAATAAACAAACTGGCTTATACCCTGCATTCTCAACTGGTGGGTGGGGTCCCAAAAGGGGGCCATGAGCATGTTCTTATCAGGATGTGGAGTAATGAAGTGAAATATGGAAAAAATATGTAATGTTTTGATATTCTGTGAGACTTTGATGATTGTAAAATATGTAAGAAGTTGGTCCCAACAAAATGAGAAAAATCTGATGACACCAGTTGAGAATGATGGCCTTTACACCACAATCATTTAGTGCCAAGTAAAAACAAAAATTGGCAGCAAAAAGCAAAAAAAAAAAAAAGCAAAAAAAAAAAAAAAGAACCTCCATCGCCTTGTGCCTTACCTTTTCCAGATCCTCTCTCATCACCAGC
This sequence comes from Bostrychus sinensis, assembly GCA_020698575.1. Taxonomy (NCBI): domain Eukaryota; kingdom Metazoa; phylum Chordata; class Actinopteri; order Gobiiformes; family Eleotridae; genus Bostrychus; species Bostrychus sinensis. The sequence continues at coordinate 2,995,432 of CM036241.1, read as the reverse complement.
GCTGAGGGGAAAGAAAACAAAATCAAAAATTAATAGATTTTACAAGATGTTTAGATGTTTACTGCAGTATCGAGTGCAAAAGTGAGAAATCGTGCTTTAATATCAATTTTTTTAGGCATTATTAGGAAAGGTCAGTAATAGATCAAGGACCAAATGATTAATTCAGGCGTGGATCCAGATCTCTGTTCAGATCCAGGAGTGGTTTAAGGGATTCTGTACCACTTTGAGATAAGGACAGAAGATCCTAACTTCAGTCACTAAAAGAACAAATGAGTAGTTTTAGTAGATTCTTCAGTATTGTGTGATATAGGCTGATATACCATTAGCACAGTGCTAACATTATATCAATCTGGAAAGGCTCTGTAAAACTTTTCTAAAGAGGAGGAACTTAGACAGTAGAATATTTAAAGCTGATTGGATAAAGCTCCAGATATGAAGCCCAACAACAAACTGCTACGATACTGAAACATTGTCTGAAGATTTTTGATGTTTTTGTAAATGTTTAGCAGCATAAATTATATTTTTCTGCATCGCCATGTTAATAAAGTATTGTTTTAGTGCTTGTTGCTGTCGGCAAACCTAAAACCCGCCCAGTGCTGCCACACTGTTGGCAAGCGAATCAGCAAGGTCCTGATGAGATGGATTTTTTTTAATTTTGCGTCAAACCAGCTTACTGCTCAAGGTAAAGACATAAGTGTTTTGTGGCTCAAGGAAAAGAGCATTTACCCCTAAACCAGAAGATTTTAGAGTCTTTAGCCCTATTCGCACGGGATCAGTATTACCTAGGGACCTCCAGTAATTTGTAATAATCGCCGATGTCGTCTGTGATTTTTATCCAGTGCGAATCATCCATGTCTGTAAAAATGTCTGCAAAAATTCCCTCGAAAATGACCGACCATATTTCGTCCACACAGAGGTCCTCTGATAATACTCGTCCCGTGTGAAACCATGTGTCTGTGATTCAGGCTGGTTTTGTCGGCAGATTGTTTCCTAAAGTTTGTAACAATAATCCAAAATGTCTTTAACGCTCCATATTACGTCTCTGTATTTAAACTTTAAATCTTTATAATAAGACGTCTCCTTTGGTCTTACTCTGAAATAATTACTTTTTTTCACAGAGTAAAAAGTAAAAAAAAGAGTAAACAAACTACGGTGAAGACGTGACTCGGAGGCACAAGTTTTTGGAGCAACATGGGGCTGTTTTGTAAAGTTAGGACGCTTTCAGTGCTAAAGTTAGATCCAGAGACGAATCACAGTGAATGGATTAATAAAGAGCGCCGCCTGCTGTTTAAAAAGAGAGAAGTCTCCACAGATAATGGATGACCTGCGTCGTAGCCTGAGGTAGTTTGTTTTTTGTCAGGACAGAAAATCAACATAAAAGATAGTAGTTTAGGATTAAGTAGAGCCAGAAACAAACAAAATCTGGGATTTTTATTATAAATCTGTGTAATTTTCAATACGTCATATCTGGAAAGTTTGTAAAATCGAGTAAATTACAGACATCATTTATGCCAGACTAAAACACTGACGTCGGGGGGTAATTCACCAATTACAGAGGTCCAGGGGTAATGCTTATCCCAATGCAAATAGGGCTTTAGTCCAGTTCTTTCCACTCTATCTTCACCATTGCAAGACAGGCATTTTTGTGTAATTTTGTGTTTTATTTGTACATTAATAAACCTTTCTTTGTTAATTCTTTCTTAAAAACCTAAGACTTTGGCAAAGTAGTGTAAGCCCAGCTCTGACAGGTGCAGCAGTCGTCTTTACCTGCTCCTGGGAGGGGTGGAGCCACTGGGGGACACCGGCTGGCGGCTCTCCCCTTCACTGGAGCCAGTGCTGGTCCCTGCACTCCTCTTGGCCCAGGCGTTCTCTTTGGGAGGGGGCGCGGGCATCACCTTCAGGGGCTCCTTAGCAGCTACAGCAGGGGGTCGCGGGGAGGTCGGGGAGGTGGGTTCTCCTTCCCGATTAAAGACCTCGTTCTCCCCGGGACGTTCATCTCGACACCGGGAGCCTAAAGAACAACAGAGGAGAGATTTAAGTAAGGTTTGGGTTAGTTTTAGGTTTTTCAGAGTGAGAGGCTTTAGGACTGTACCTCGACCAGAAGTACTGCCTTGATGTGAAGATTCACTTCCTGTGCGGGTCCTCTCAGTGTGGGGCTCCTCACTGCGCCAGCTCGGGTCCCTGAGAAGCAAACAAACATTAAAAATAATCTAATGTTATGACCAGGCGGTGCCTTAAGTGAACAGCTTTTTCCAGTAGAGTGGTATGGGTCCTGTCAGTTTCTACTGTCCCCCAAAGTCTAGTTAGTACACTGAGAATGCTTGTAATCCTAAACCCTTACATTTTTGATCCTTGAGGAAAATTACTTGGTTGCTCAGTTGCACACAAAACATATAAATAAAAAAAACAACTGAATTGCAAGATAAATGTTCTAAAAATAAGCTAGCAAATTATTTTAAACAGGAGTTTTTTGTTACAGCTTTGTATGGGTTTGTATAGCCTTTTAACTTGCTACATTGCATTAAATAGGAGCTAAACAAAAATTTAATTTACAGTGAGTTATAATAGTAAACACCAGCGTTGTTTTCTGAAAAAGGCCAATACTTTTCATGTTTTCCTTTATGTTCATCATAAGAACACAACTAAACATTTCCCATTTACATGTTTCCTTTTATATCCCTTGCTTCTCATTCTCTCTCTGAGTGAGGATTATCTGTCGTCCAATCAGCGTTTTTGGATAAAGAGGTAGATGTAACAAGCTCAGGCTTCTGCCTATTACTTTTTGGACAGTCTTTAAGTTTCTATGACTGTAACTGATTTATTTCTGTTTTTCCATTTGTGAAGCCAGTGTGAGTTAGAGCTGGGCCTCCTCACCGGCCTTTCACAGACTCGGGCCCTTCAGTAGAGTATACAGGGGCACTGACCTGTCTCTCATCTTCCTCTCCGGGCCCCGGCCCTTGTCCTCCTCTAGCTGCCTCTGCAGCCTCTCCTCCTGCTTCTTCAGCCGCTCCTCCACCTCTCGCTCCTTCGCCGCCGTGTCCACCGGTTTGGCGTTTCCAAAGATGGACGAGGACCTGCTGGGGGCCGGGGCGGGGGTCGGAGAGGTGCCCCCGCTGCCCTCCTCCTCCTTCGGGACGCTCCGGGGCTTCAGGTTCAGCTTGGGCCTCTGTGTAGGACCTGAGAGGAGAGGAGTGTGTATTTTTACCTCTGCTAAGGTGTTATTTGTTTGCCTGATAACACAAAAGTCATCAAATGGTAACTTTAGGGCTTGGTACTGATAAACGATAACTTTGTGGTATCACAAGAAAAGTTACAGTACTACTGGTATTGAAAAAAAATATTTTTATTCAATACCAAGTTTCAATCCCTAGTGGGACCTTTAATATTCCTTTGCATGAATCAAATACATCACACAGAATAAATCATACAAACTACTGGTTTTAACTTACAGCTAAGAATTTTGCTCCAAATGTTTATTTTATTCAGTATTATTGTGTTTTATGATTGTAGAAGATAAATTAGCTCAGCATAGGAATCAGAAAAAGTATCGCTCAGGCACCGGTATTAAAAACCAGGTATTGTTTAAGAACTGGCATCGAAAGAATCTTAACTGTACCCAGCTCTGTTTGAGAGTGGTTCCAAAGCAGAATCTGACTCCACAAATGTTTTAACTGAGTCTTTGCCATTGCCAGATAGAGCCACTTTGCTTGTTAATTACTCTAACAAATACCAGTGGGTTCATAAAAAGTCCAGGTGCACCACAGCCTTACCCCTGTCCTCGCGCCGCTCGTCCCGTCTCTCGTACCGGTCCCCGTCGCGGTCTCCATAGCGATCCCTGTCGCCATAGCGATCGTTGCTGCCCCGACTGTCGCCGTAATCATCGCGCCGAAAACCACTGCCGAACGCACGCCGACTCCCTCCTCCACCGCCGCGGGAGTCGTAGCCTGAAACACAAACACACGCACGAGTCAGAGCATGAACAGACGCTTCCACAACAGAGCTGAAGATGTTTCTGTTCTCCTTCTTCCAGACTGAGATGATCTGGACATGAACAGAGGAGGGACAGTGAATGTATGAGGAGAAGGATGCTGAGGTTAGAGCTGGAGGCCTAGAGGAAGAGCAGAGAGGACATGAAGTGAGTTTGTGTGAGAAGAGGATGCAAAGGAACAGGGAACTGACCAAAAGGAAACGACACCTGTAGCTTACTTTTTCCATCGTCTGGCTCGGGGTGTGACGTATACTCAGGTGTGACTTATATATTAAAATATTTCAGGTGTTGGTTAGAGGGCGCTCTAGGCTTGTGTACCAGCATCTGCTGCACCTGTACCACTGACAATTTAAAATGTAAACATTACCACTAACAACTTAGGCTATAAAGACAACTGAGAAAGAGCGGAATAATTGGAAATGGAACTGATGCTGAGTCTGACGACAGCCACGCAGAGGAGGAAGCGGCGCTTCGTCTACCTCCGGAGTTGGCGGAGTTTGAGATGGTGAGTTTGGTGAACTTGTTATATTATGTTCTTTATGCTATAGTTATGTGAATAACTGTTAATATATTACGTTAACATACGAGACACCTATTCAGTTCGTTGTTTATGCTTCATGTAGCTGAATAACCATCAATGTGTTACGTTAGCATAGCACACACCTATTCAGCTGTTGTTCTCTATTCTATTATTACTATAACTTGCCTTTCAACATGAAATGTCTGTTCTTGGTGTCGGATTTTGTAAAATAAATTTCCCCCCAAAAATGTAACTTATAGTCCAGGGCGACTTATATAAGTTTTTTTCTTCTTCATTATGCATTTTTTGGCTAGTGCCACGTAAAGTCCAGAAAATACAGTATGTAGCACTAATTTCTCCATTCAATAAAACAGCATAATATTGAGACACTTGCTAATGTTCTCTACCCAGGCACTGACATTACACACATGTAGCTGACTGGTTGTATGTTGCCTAAAACCATCTTGTTTATTCATAATTGCAGATATTTAGTGGCTAAAATGCTACCTGATCACAGATTTTCCTTTACCTCCTCTGTCGTCATAGCGATCTCTGCGATCCCGGTCGTCGTAGCGATCCCGATATCGGTCTCGTCCTCCGTCGTATCGGTCCATGTCCCGTCGAGGGCCGTCTCTGTAACGGTCCGACTCGTAACGGTCTCGTGATCCTGCGACAAAAATGGGTTGTGTTTAAAATTACACAAAATATTTTTTCTAAGGATTCATTCATTCATAAATCTTCCATTTATTCCCATTGGGAGGCGAGGATCCTTACTCTCTCCGAAGGCGTCCTCTCTCCTGGGAGGCCCATCGTCACTGTCTGCAGCGGGACGAGCTCTCCAGTCTGAGTCCGTCTTATCTGGACCCATGTCCCCCATTCGTCCTCGGTCTCTGCCGCCCATAGGTCCATTATCTCTCTCTGCAGTCAGACAGATACAAGTATTAAACATGAAGTGGACAATCAACATAAAATATAATGAATATAAAACAAAAATATCCGTTTACCTTTATCATTTGATTGGTCTGCGATATCCACCCGAATTCTCCTGTTTCCTAGATTCTGTCGGGACACAAACGTTACAGATGGAAATGTTATGTTCCAACTCAACAGAGCTCTCATTCAGAAAAAGTAGTAAGATACAAAAACATGTTCTTAAATGTGTAAAAAAAAAGGCAAAAAATTGTCTAGAACAGTGGTTCACAAACTGTGGGACAGGGACCATTGCTGGTACATGGGCATCTTCTTGTGGTACTCATGAGTCTTTTACAGTTCAAGTCCTGATTTAGTTTTATTGCGGTTGTAGTCCTGCTTGGGGCTAGACCTGGTTTAGTCCTGGTTTAGTCAAGGATTAGAACTAGATTGGTCCCGGTTTTAATCTGGTTAAGTTTTGGTTTAGACATAGTTCTGACTTAGAACAAGTTTCGACCTGGTTTAGTCCTGGTTTCGACCTGGTTTCGACCTGGTTTCGACCTGGTTTCGACCTGGTTTCGACCTGGTTTCAACCTGGTTTAGTCCTGGTTTCAACCTGGTTTAGTCCTGGTTTCAACCTGGTTTAGTCCTGGTTTCAACCTGGTTTAGTCCTGGTTTCAACCTGGTTTAGTCCTGGTTTCAACCTGGTTTAGTCCTGGTTTCAACCTGGTTTCGTCCTGGTTTCGTCCTGGTTTCAACCTGGTTTCAACCTGGTTTCAACCTGGTTTCAACCTGGTTTCGTCCTGGTTTCGTCCTGGTTTAGACCTGGTTTAGTCCTGGTTTAGACCTGGTTTAGACCTGGTTTCAACCTGGTTTAGTCCTGGTTTCAACCTGGTTTAGTCCTGGTTTAGTCCTGGTTTAGTCCTGGTTTAGTCCTGGTTTAGTCCTGGTTTAGTCCTGGTTTAGTCCTGGTTTAGTCCTGGTTTAGTCCTGGTTTAGTCCTGGTTTAGACCTGGTTTAGTCCTGGTTTAGTCCTGGTTTCAACCTGGTTTAGTCCTGGTTTCAACCTGGTTTAGTCCTGGTTTCAACCTGGTTTAGTCCTGGTTTCAACCTGGTTTAGTCCTGGTTTCAACCTGGTTTAGTCCTGGTTTGGTCCTGGTTTAGTCCTGGTTTGGTCCTGGTTTAGACCTACTTTTCTTCTGATTTAGAACTGGATTAGTCCTAGTTTTGTCCTGGTTTAGTCCTGGTTTAGTCCTGGTTTAGTCCTGGTTTAGTCCTGGTTTGGTCCTGGTTTAGACCTACTTTTCTTCTGATTTAGAACTGGATTAGTCCTAGTTTTGTCCTGGTTTAGTCCTGGTTTAGTCCTGGTTTAGTCCTGGTTTAGTCCTGGTTTAGTCCTGGTTTAGTCCTGGTTTAGTCCTGGTTTGGTCCTGGTTTAGACCTACTTTTCTTCTGATTTAGAACTGGATTAGTCCTAGTTTTGTCCTGGTTTAGTCCTACAGAAACTGAAATTGTTTCCAAAATATATAAACATCTGTATTCAGATTAAAACACATGACTATGGAATAACTTGTACTGGTGAAAGTTGATTCCTAAAGTTTTAAAAGTATGTATCTGGGGGTCAGGTTTTCCTCCCAGTTTCTCGACAGTGAACCTGACACGTTTATATTTGTTGATATTGTGTCTCACCTCCTCGTTGAGGCTCAGAGCTCTCAGTAAAGAGTCCACATCGTCGAACTCGGCGTAACCGAAGCCCTTTAGTCTCTCAGGGTTACTGGGCTCTCGAGGCAGACGCACTGCACTGATCTGAGAAGACATTAACATTAACATCATATACAGGAATCCTGAACAGTGGAATGTAACAAAGTCAAAGTACTTAGTTAATTTACTACATTTTAGAGCAAGTATCTGTACTTTTTACTGCACTACATTTATGAGTTGGTTTGAAGTACAAAGTGTTTTGAGTTTTGGTTTAAAATCCTGTGTTTTTGCAGTACCCTCATTGTAGACACACAGTACTTAAATATAACAGATGCAGTAAAGTAGTACTGCTTTAGAAACATCAGAATAATAAAGAGCTCAGCGACAGATTCAGTCTCTTCTACTGCAGCAGTTTGTTCATTTCATCTGGAATCAGCCAAATCCCTCACATTTAACACATTCATGAGAGAAATACTTTTACTTTTTAACCTGCAAGTACATTTGAGAGTGTGTACTTTCATACTTTTACTCAAGTAGAATTTTTAAGGTGATACTTTTACTTGAGTAAAGAAATTGAGTACTTCCTCCACTACTGATCCTGAACATTTTTTGAAGACAAAATTTTAACACATTGCCATTAAAGGCTCTTTGCAACACTTCTGTGACTTGGCTGTAGTTTGTAATTACGCCATGTAACCTTTACATCTCTAACAAGATCGTACGTAACGTCAGGTGCACGGAGGTCGCTCAGGCCCAGAAGCTGCACATCGCTGTTTTTAAAAGTCATGGGGAGGAACATTAATACACTAATTAATTAATACATATTTAGAAAATTTTTTTGGCCTCCTGCCCATGACCTCCTGCACCAAAGGCAGGGAACTAAACACTTCATTAACTTTTGTTTTATTAAGGACCCCGTATTTTCCAGACTATAAGTTGCACTTTTTTCATGGTTTGGCTGCTCCTGTGACTTCTAGTCAGGTGCAACTTGTCTATCAAAATATATATAATTTAACATAAACTAAGGAGTAAACATTACCATCTACAGCCACGAGAGGGCGCTCTAGGCTTGTAACAACTACTGTCAGCAGTATTCAGTGATGAAGAATGAGATGGAGAGCTTGGGGAACTTCCTTACAGGTAACTTTCTTCAGAGTCGCTGGCTTGTTTTGTTAATTTAGTCTATTCATCCTCCAAGGTGTGTTCTTTATGCTATTGTGTAGCTGAATTACTGTTAATGTGTTACGTTAACACACCTTAACAACTTGTCTTTCCAGATTAAATGTCTGTTCTTGGATTTTGTGAAATTTTTTTAAATAAATGCGACTTGTACATGTTTTTTTCCTCTTCATGATGCATTTTTTGACCCATGCAACCTATAGTCCGGAAAATACGGTAATAGACTAATCAGCCAATGCAAAATACAGGTGCACTTCTTTAAAAGAGTTCTATGGCTAGAGTCTTTTTTGAGGAGAACACCACACTCTCAACAATGATGCGATCTTTCTTTTTAAACGTCGGTCGTGTTTGTGTCCTCGCTGTTGTACTCACTGCCAGCCCGCGGAAGAAGTCCTTGATGGAGTCCTCGGTGACATCGTAGGGGAGGTTGCCCAGGAAGGCTGTGTAGGGCGGGCTGCGGGGCAGACGGGACCGGTCGATGTTGGGCTCCCGGGCCGAGCGGGGGGCGGTGGGCAGGATGGAGCGGTCGATGGGAGGAGCGCGGAACGTGTCCTCCTCGGTGTGCCACGAAGTCGAGACTGGGACGACAAACAGAGGCAACGTGATATGGATTATTACAGAGATCACCACACGGCATGGGAAAGACGTAAACAATGGGTTTACAGATGACCAAGGTGACCTAGAGTTGTAAAAATCATCAAAAATGTGTATCTTTATATTTCTTTTTTTTGTGTGCATAAATATATTTTAAATCAACTCCTGCCCTGACCATTATTACCAAATATTTTATTATTTTCTGAAAGTTAACCCTTTTTATGCCAGTTTATGTAAATCTAAAAAAAAAAGCCACACAAAAAAATGAAAAAAATAAAAAATAAACTTATATTCTAAAAGCAAAGTGGATTTTTTTTAGGAGGATGGGGTGGTGTTATTACTAGGGATGGGAATTGATAAGATTTTATCGATGTCAATGCCATTGTCGATTCTGGTTATCAATCTCTTTATCAATTCTCTTATGGATTACTGATAAATCTGTGAATAAAAATTAAATAGATTTGTGGCCATAGAGTTTCTTATGAAGCAGAAATAGAAGCTTATTTTTATTTCATGTATATGAGCCTATTTTAAACTGAGCTCACTAAACAGAGGTAACATGTATTGAATGTGCAGCTGTTAAATTACTGGGAATTCAGGATTCAGCCTCTTTTATGGTGCTTTCTCTCTTTTTAAATCATTCCCTCCTAACCTCAAAGTCTTAAACAATATCAAAACAATATAAATGTTCATAATGTTCTTCACTCCACAACCTGCTAAGCTGTGCCCACATATTTTAGCCAGAAAATAAAACGTTCTGTCCTCAGAGCTGATGTGTTAGAAGCAGGAAAAATGGGTAAGGATTTGAGCTTTGAGTTTGACAAAAGGCCCAAACTCTGGTCACAGGTGATGTACGTGGGGTGGTCATAATGTTATGCCTGATCTATGTATTAGTTTCAGTGTTTTGATGTATTATGGAAGATACTGGATTTAAACAATTGCAGCTCCAGTGTAAAGGAAATGTTTACAGTCTGCTCTAAAACATAACAGACATTAAACCTTAACAGTAGAAGCTTATGCAACAAAAAAAGGGTAAAGTTAATTTAAGTGTTCTGCCTTTCAGGGTTCAGACATGTTTCAGTGTTACCGGTTCAACTGCATTTCCTGCTCTGTTGCCCAATAAAATCTTCCAAAAGGCAAACTGGTTCACACATTTGCATCCCAGAGTTATTTTAGACTCTGTGAAACCAGAACCTACAGAAGCAACACTGTGTTCTGTCAAACAAACTGAACACCCCTCGTCTGTGGGGGGCGCTCCATCGTTACTTACTGACCCAAAGAAGAAGAAGTTCTGCTCACCTGTTGGTAAAAACACCTCCACACCTTCAGCAGTATCTCCATCTACTGTTGGCCCCATCGCTATTTAGTTTAATGTGATATTGGCTGAATACAACTGATCTGTCCGGCCGTTACTGAACACACTCGTGCAACAAACACAAAAAAACTAAGTGAACCCTTAGAAAGAATAAGTTGTGCCATGGCAGAAATAGCTTCAGCCCTGCTCATCGTTCAGGAGGAATTTTAGACCATTCTTACTTGACTTCTTCTAGTTTTTCTCTCATTAGAGCTGTTCATTTTCAGGTTTTTCCTTCAGTGAAAAGTGGCGCCTTAGACCTTTAGGCGGCTAACGTCAGCTAACATCAGCCAGGGAGGGTATTTTATGCAAAAATGTGGACGGCTTGACCACTTTGTCCTCCTATATGTGCCCTTATTAGGTAGATTATAAAACTTAAATCCAGCATTTGTTGGTGCATTTGTTGAACAGAAGGTGACAGAGCCACTCTTCTGCGTTGTTGTGAATGGTTTTTCTCCACAGGGGAATCAGAAAAGATGTTTTGTAGGCATTCCTACCATTGCCAGCTGTATCTATGGTTTGTGTCGGTGAGCTGCAAAAACTCCTTCCCTGCTGCCATTAAACTGTACTATTAACTTCTAATAAATTAACCACATCAGTGAACCAAGAGCTCTGTATATTTTTAGTGATGAGCGGAGGTCAGCTGTACTTTCATTTGTCAGACACCAAACATTGAGAGGAAATGCGCCAGGCTTCGGTTTAAGAGGAAAGGACCAAACAGGGCAGCTGTGAATGCATCCTCAGTGTAGGGTTGTGCATAATGTCTTGTTATTGATAATATCTACACTGTTGTCTTGACGATATGCAAAATCCCATTATGGAGTAGCAGCGTCAAATTTATCTGATGTTTGAGCAGAGCTTTCTAGTGGAAGCCCTGGAGACTCACATGTGGCTCAGGTGAGTTTTCCCCTCCACAGCACACAGGACAGACCTGGAGAGCCTCTTCAGTGTTTACTGACTCAAACACTTGAGCTAAAGCTAACTCACTGCTACTTTACTTTTTTTACAAAGTGAAAGTAAAAGGTGGCTGTGCATCCTGGTGTTGTAAAAGTCAGACTTTACAGCGCTGTCAGAGACACGCGCTCTTGTCTTCGTCTAAAACTTTAAACATGTTTCATAGTTTGTGTTTCTCAGCACAGTGACTTTCTGCTCACGCCATGCACGAGGTCACTAATCGCACCATGCAAGCTGTTGTCACGGTGATCATCAGCTGTGCATCCAAACAAACATCAGACACAAACCTGTGTGGAGTGGAGTTATTACATCAGGCTCTGTTATTGGGCCCCAGGTCAGCACTGTGGTCTGTAACATCTGCATTCTACTGTCATCAAACATGAACGTCCCTATTGTGCATAGTCAAGCTAATTACACTATTAATGACTTTAAATTATTAATATTAGGCTTATTATATTAAAACATACTAATATGATATTATATTAATATAATTTTAAATAATTATCCATTATAATGGAATATGAGAATCTAATAATAATATTAACAATAATAAATATAGACACACCTTGTCTTTTTAGTTATATTCTGAATCTATGCTGTATCTTGTGCTGTCTTTGACTACTTATTACTGTATACATGGAGGTTGTACAACAGTAATATATTTACAAACACATTTTTGTCATTATTGTAGATATGACCTATTATCGTTATCGGGATAATCCCAAAGAATATCGAGATATTAATTTTTGCCAATCTCGTCCCCCTCCCTCAGCGTGTCCTTACCATCTCCGTCCAGGTCATCGGTCTCGTCGGCCCAGCTCGTGGTCTTGGTCGGGTAACTGGGGGCCACTCCGCTGCCCCCGCTGTCCTCTGCCAGAAAGTCGGTCAGAGTCAGGGTCTTCCCCTTCTTATTCTTCTTCTTAGCTGCTACAAAAGGAAACACAGAAGAGAAAATACATGAGCACCGCAGTGAAGCCTCCACCTGACCCTCTCCTCTCACAACAAATAACTTCCAGTTCTCTTTACTGCAGCTATAAATCTCCCTTTGTCTTCCTCCAGACCTCCAGCGCAAACCTCTGCATCCTTCTCCCATATATTCACCATCCCTCCTCTGCACGTCCAAACCTGCTACTGAATCATATTTATTATTCTCCTTAAGTTATTATTAAAAACAACACACTCCAGGCCTAAACCACAACAGCAGTGCTTCTCACTAAAGACAAACAGGAGAGTTGGGAAACACAGAGGTGTCCGGGCAGATAAGGGACAGAAATGTGAGGGCGACAGCTCCAAACCAGCTCAGAACCAAACGGTTTACAACAAGAAAAGTCAACACTGGGAGTGGTCCGTCCTTCCAACGGCCACAGGGTCACCAACGTGAGGCACTGTACAAAGTTTCTTACTCTGTGACTGTGAAAGAAGATAAGCAAGTGAAGTCTGAGAGAGCAAAATAATCCAACTGGCCTAGTGGCAGACTGAACAAAAATATGTTCTTCGATCTGTTTTATTTTTACATGTGTGACTCAGTGGAGCGAAGTCAGTCATGATCTGAGTCAACAGTGAACCACATGATCCTGGAGCCAAATAATCAATTAGAAAAATAATCGAAAACTAATTTAATAATCGGTTTGGTGCTGAAAGAGACGTCTCACCACAACAGAGCTATACAACCATAAAGACGGTTAAAAATAAATGTACATTTAGCTTTTTTTGATAGAAAATAATCTGTGTGTAAGTGCATAGTGTTTTATTTAAATTCTTGTAGTGTTATGACTCATTTTAAACCGAAACGTTAACCACTTGTCATTGTTAGTCCACCAGAGAATCACTCATTCACTCATGCTTACTATCCAATTATTCATCAAGTAATAAAATAGACAGATTAATCGAGTTTCAAAATGATGTTCGTTGAAGTCTAGTGCCATTAAAAGAAATTTGAATGACTTCTTCACCAATTAAAGACGTTTACAGACATGGGTTTGTTGGAATTTATGGAGGTGGTAGCAGTAGATTTAGCTGTGAAATTAGAAAAACAAGCAAAAAAAAAAAAAAAAAGTATTATAATATTCTTCTTGAAGAGTACTGTAGCTTTAGTATAGATTTTGAGTATGTAAACAGACTAGGGCTGAACCATTTACAAAAAATATTTAATTGCATTTTTTCCGATGGATATTGCAGTTGTGATGAGATTTTTTTAAATGAATGCGCAGTTCACAGTTTACTTTTTAAGCCTGTGATGGGGCACTGACGTTTGAGAGAAGTCTGAAATAGGGCAAAATAATATATCACAAAATCAGCAAATAAAATATCCGTATTGCAAGAATCTAAATATATCGCAATAACGCTGTGGTCTTCCATCTGACAGAGATTTACACTGAAGAATCATTTTCCACCAGAGCCTTAAAAGAACATGTGTTACTTGTGACTAAACATGTGACTAAATAAAAATGTTTAAAAAGTCCAGTTTTAGTGGTAATTTAATTAATTTAGTCACAGCTTAGCCTTGTTTTATTCCTGGTTTAGTCTGTGTTAAGTTTTGATTTTGTCGCTGTTTTGACTTGTAAATACAGGAACTTGTAGTGAATTTAACTGGGTTTTTTTAGGGGTTTTTCCTTACCGAGAAGGAGGGTCTAAGGACAGGAGCGCCCTGGGTCTGTTTAGTTTAGTGTAGTTATTGTTTGTGTTGACTGTGTGTTAAGTCTGATTGTGTGTTTATGTTTGATCAACTGTTTGTGAAGCCGTTTGAGGCGACTTTTGTTGTGATAGTGGGCTGTACAAATAAACCTGAATTGAACTGACTATGTTTGAAAACTAGGCCCTATTTTCAAATATCGCAATAATATCGTTATTGCAATGTTCAACATAGTTATCCAATATCGCATGTTTTCTCCATATCGTGCACCGTTTACACACATTAAGATCCAGTGGAGATTAGTTATTTTGTTCTCTGCAGAGGACATTATCACCAAAATAACTACAGCCTTTGCAGTTTGCTAATTGCAGCCATTCAAATTGGGATTTCCATTCGATTTGAATTAATTGTTCAACCCTAAAACAGACTATTTTACATTAGTAATGGGGTAAACTGGTGGTAAACTCTCACATCTCTCTCTACTGCCTCTGCCTGAACACAAACATTTGGAGCTGCCCCTGGGCTCTGACCGTCCCAGAGCAGGTCTGAGTCAGAGATGGGGGCTACAGGAGCTGACTGTGACTTTTATTGTACTGGAAAAAACTAAAAAAACTAGAGTCAGGGCATTCCTCTGTCACTACAAAACAAACTACAGAATGCTAAGTCACTGTTTACTGCAGACAACCTGACGGACAGACGGACTGACCACAGCGGGACAGACGAGGAGGGACAGGCGAGGAGGGACAGACGAGGAGGGACAGACGAGGAGGGACAGGCGAGGAGGGACAGACGAGGAGGGACAGGCGAGGAGGGACAGACGAGGAGGGACAGGCGAGGGGGGACAGGCGAGGAGGGACAGACGAGGAGGGACAGACGAGGAGGGACAGACGAGGAGGGACAGACGAGGAGGGACAGACGAGGAGGGACAGACGAGGAGGGACAGGCGAGGAGGGACAGGCGAGGAGGGACAGGCGAGGAGGGACAGGCGAGGAGGGACAGGCGAGGAGGGACAGACGAGGAGGGACAGGCGAGGAGGGACAGGCGAGGAGGGACAGGCGAGGAGGGACAGGACGAGGAGGGACAGGACGAGGGGGGACAGGCGAGGGGGGACAGGCAATAACAATGTTGAATACTGTGATAATGATAGGACTGGAAATGTTTTAATAAACTATGCTGACACAGTGAGTCAAAATAAATCAAAGCACAAAACCAGGACTAAACCAGGACTACAACAGGACTACAACTGGACTACAACTGGACTAAATGAGGACTAAACCAGGACTAAATGAGGACTAAACCAGGACTACACCAGGACTACAAGAGGACTAAGCCAAGACTATAACAGAACTAAATGAGGACTAAACCAGGACTAAATGAGGACTAAACCAGGACTAAACCAGGACTAAATGAGGACTAAATGAGGACTAAACCAGGACTAAATGAGGGCTAAAACACAATTTGTTTTTTGTGATACCATGTTTGCTCTAACTGTGGTAAATTGTGCAGCCCAATTTTTAATACCTGCCAATGAAATTAAAAACTGTTAAGGCCTTGGAGCCACCCTGCTCAAAATAGGCATCTAAATAAGGATTTACACAGCGATAACTCAACGTATGTGGGCTTCAGACAAACCTGAAGTTCAGCCGAGCATCAGGGTAAAGAAGAAATTAGATTAGGAACAGGAAATAAAAGATATGTGCACGTTTAGTAACTTTCATAACCATCTGAAAGTGTAATAACTTACAAGAGAAACTTAAACTGCTGAGGGCAGATTGTTTAGTTAACCTCAAATATCGAATTTAATGAGTTGTTTTTTTTCGTCTGTGTCTCTGCCAGAGGTGTGTAGTAATGAGTTACATTTACTTCAGAAACTTTGTGAATACATTGTACTTCACATGCATGCTTTTACTTCTACTTCAGTAACATTATTCTGCAGTAACTAGTGTTGTAGTCAAGACCAAGACCAGTCCGAGTCCAGAGTGAACTGAGACCAAGACCAAAACTAATCCAGAAAAGTAACTACTCCAAAATGACAAAGAATGGCATTTTCTTATAATGTTTGGTAAATAACATCTTTGAGACCACAACATCCGAGACTGACACTAGACGGTTTCGATTCCAATTTTACTCCAAGACCAAGACCAAGACCAGTCTCAGGTGCTGCAACAGAAGCAGTAACAGCACTAATTTTATTAAAGTTGTTGGTGACTCCATGTTTCCTGTGTTGGTTTAAAACTTCATGCTGTGTAAAAGAAAGAAGATTTGTAAATGTATGTTTCTTGCGCCTTAACTTATAATTATTTTTACTAATTTGTTTTGTCTGTAAACAACAGAACCGTCTAATTAGTTTATATGTGTTGTCAGCTTACATCAAAACTAAATCCAATCAGGTATTTCAGCACAGTTTTTACACCAAATACGTTTCTACTTTTCTGGAGAAATTATCCAGATGACTACTTTTTACTTCTACTTGAGTAATATTATTCTGACTGTAACTTTAGTACGGGGCTTAGTCAGCAGAGCACCGCTGACGGGGGAAGCCTGTGTGTGCTTAGCTGGCGAGGTTAGAGGTTTTCGGGCCTAGTGCGCGGAGCAGAGCCCGGATCCAAGTGCGCCATAACCGGGGGCAGCACTTGGACCGCGTTAAAGTTTGCAACGCGCGGCCGGTTTTTAGTGTCTCTGGGACGCAGCCCAAGCCTCCGCAGCTGTTCGGTTTCATCAAACAGCGATGAAAAAAATAAAAAAAAGGGACCCGGGAGAGCAGCGGCAGCAGGCGCACACGTGGGGCAGAGTCAGTCCTCGGGAAGCCAGGCTGCGCTCCTCGGCCCAGCCCCTCCTCCACAGACCGCGCTTGCGCCCGCCCGCCCGGCTCTGACTGAGCGCCACGGCGAGCTCCGCCGCTGCTGCTGCTACGGATGTACAATGTGCCAGCTCAATGCGCAGTTACAAACATCTATAACCGTGACGCACACCGGCCCGCGGACGAAATAACGCGCGCAGACACAAACAAAGTCCCCGAACACAACCACAGCTGCGTCTTTTGCGCGTAAAATTTAGCTTTAAAGTGTTGTGCAAGTCGTAGCTTCGTTCATTCGCCTTGCCTTCTCCTCTCCTCTCCTCGAGTCGGCTCGTCTTTATCTTGACCAAAACAACCCACAGAACCGGCTCGTACGCGCGGGACAACGACGCGGGACAGCGGGGCACGGAGTTAACCTGCTCCAGAGAGAATTTAGGGAACACCCGCAGAGAAAAACCCGCTCAAACCCGGCCGCAGCCACACAGATCTCTCACCCACATAAACCTCACCTGACGCCGCCATGTTGGAGAGCGAGCTCGGTGTAGTTCCCGGATGTAGGCGTCAGAGTTTAAGAGACGGGAGCGAGCAAAGCCGCGTTCACGCGCGCATCCACTCCCTGTTTGCTCCACGCAGCTTCAGCAGAAAAACCCAGATAAACCTGTTTCCTCCGGGATCCAGCGCAAACCATCACCATTTTAACTTTAATTTGTAACTTTCCATGCGCTTTAACAAACAATAATGTAATACCTGCCAATAACGCAATACTTTGGCAAATTTAAAAGTAATATAGCCTATAATGTAATAAAAATGTTTTGAACCAATAACACTGACTCTGCAACATCCAACACAGACACTGACAAAACATAAAAAGTCTCAAAACATCTAAAACTCTAAAAACCAAGTCCAGCTGTTTTTGTAGTGATTTAGATGAATGACTAAGAGTCTTCACAGACCTAAGCAAATTAATAATATTCTAAATAAAATATTTTGTACAAGAAAAAGTCTCAAACTGTCTCTAACAATCATCCACTAAACCTGTTTCTGATGAAGAAACTGCACAAAACTGCAATAAATAAATGAATAAATAAAAACAAAAAGAAAACCTCTTATGTCCAAGAAATGCAGTCCTATTCATGTCTTATTACTTCACAGGCTGCAGTTATTACATTTTCAAATGATTTTTAATGCTAGGCCTGTAATATAATAACTTTTTACATTATTGGCAAATTGTTATTACGCTATTGGCTCAAAAATTGTATTACATTATTGGAAAGTTATTACATTAATGGCTTTATTATGCTCTTTCTGTTTCTTTTTAAACCAGCAGCACGTTTTACAGCTTTTAAAAACATTCTGGGACTAAAATAAAAGTTTTTAATCAGTTCTCTACTGGTTCCATGGTGAAGAGACCTGCAGAGACCAGCAGAGACCAGCAGAGACCAGCAGAGGGCAGCAGAGACCAGCAGAGACCAGCAGAGGGCAGCAGAGGACAGCAGAGACCAGCAAAGAGCAGCAGAGACCAACAGAGGGCAGCAGAGATCAGCAGAGACCAGCAGAGACCAGCAGAGGGCAGCAGAGGACAGCAGAGGACAGCAGAGACCAGCAGAGACCAACAGAGGGCAGCAGAGGGCAGCAGAGAGCAGTAGAGACCAGCAGAGACCAGCAGAGGGCAGCAGAGACCAGCAGAGAGCAGCAGAGGGCAGTAGAGACCAACAGAGGGCAGCAGAGAGCAGTAGAGACCAGCAGAGGGCAGCAGAGACCAGCAGAGACCAGCAGAGGGCAGCAGAGACCAGCAGAGGCCAGCAGAGACCAGCAGAGAGCAGCAGAGGGCAGTAGAGACCAACAGAGGGCAGCAGAGAGCAGTAGAGACCAGCAGAGGGCAGCAGAGACCAGCAGAGGGCAGCAGAGACCAGCAGAGGGCAGCAGAGATCAGCAGAGGGCAGCAGAGACCAGCAGAGACCAGCAGAGGGCAGCAGAGACCAGCAGAGGGCAGTAGAGACCAGCAGAAACCAGCAGAGGGCAGCAGAGACCAGCAGAGGGCAGCAGAGATCAGCAGAGGGCAGCAGAGACCAGCAGAGACCAGCAGAGGGCAGCAGAGACCAGCAGAGGGCAGTAGAGACCAGCAGAAACTAGCAGAGGGCAGCAGAGACCAGCAGAGGGCAGCAGAGACCAGCAGAAACCAGCAGAGGGCAGCAGAGACCAGCAGAGACCAGCAGAGGGCAGCAGAGACCAGCAGAGACCAGCAGAGGGCAGCAGAGACCAGCAGAGACCAGCAGAGGGCAGCAGAGGACAGCAGAGAGCAGCAGAGGGCAGCAGAGACCAGCAGAGACCAGCAGAGACCAGCAGAGGGCAGCAGAGATCAGCAGAGGGCAGCAGAGACCAGCAGAGACCAGCAGAGGGCAGTAGAGACCAGCAGAGGGCAGCAGAGATCAGCAGAGGGCAGCAGAGACCAGCAGAGACCAGCAGAGGGCAGTAGAGACCAACAGAGGGCAGCAGAGACCAACAGAGGGCAGCAGAGACCAGCAGAGACCAGCAGAGGGCAGTAGAGTCCAGCAGAGACCAGCAGAGACCAGCAGAAACTAGCAGAGGGCAGCAGAGACCAGCAGAGGGCAGCAGAGGGCAGCAGAGACCAACAGAGGGCAGCAGAGACCAGCAGAGACCAGCAGAGACCAGCAGAGACCAGCAGAGGGCAGCAGAGATCAGCAGAGGGCAGCAGAGACCAGCAGAGACCAGCAGAGGGCAGTAGAGACCAGCAGAGACCAGCAGAAACTAGCAGAGGGCAGCAGAGACCAGCAGAGGGCAGCAGAGACCAGCAGAAACCAGCAGAGGGCAGCAGAGACCAACAGAGGGCAGCAGAGACCAGCAGAGACCAGCAGAGGGCAGCAGAGACCAGCAGAGACCAGCAGAGGGCAGCAGAGACCAGCAGAGAGCAGCAGAGACCAGCATAGGGCAGCAGAGATCAGCAGAGGGCAGCAGAGACCAGCAGAGACCAGCAGAGGGCAGCAGAGACCAGCAGAGGGCAGCAGAGATCAGCAGAGGGCAGCAGAGACCAGCAGAAACCAGCAGAGGGCAGCAGAGACCAACAGAGGGCAGCAGAGACCAGCAGAGACCAGCAGAGACCAGCAGAGGGCAGCAGAGATCAGCAGAGACCAGCAGAGACCAGCAGAGGGCAGTAGAGACCAACAGAGGGCAGCAGAGACCAGCAGAGACCAGCAGAGGGCAGTAGAGACCAACAGAGGGCAGCAGAGACCAGCAGAGACCAGCAGAGGGCAGTAGAGACCAACAGAGGGCAGCAGAGAGCAGCAGAGACCAGCAGAGGGCAGTAGAGACCAACAGAGGGCAGCAGAGACCAACAGAGGGCAGCAGAGACCAGCAGAGACCAGCAGAGGGCAGTAGAGACCAGCAGAGACCAGCAGAGACCAGCAGAAACTAGCAGAGGGCAGCAGAGACCAGCAGAGGGCAGCAGAGACCAGCAGAAACCAGCAGAGGGCAGCAGAGACCAACAGAGGGCAGCAGAGACCAGCAGAGACCAGCAGAGACCAGCAGAGACCAGCAGAGACCAGCAGAGGGCAGCAGAGATCAGCAGAGGGCAGCAGAGACCAGCAGAGACCAGCAGAGGGCAGTAGAGACCAACAGAGGGCAGCAGAGACCAACAGAGGGCAGCAGAGACCAGCAGAGACCAGCAGAGGGCAGCAGAGACCAGCAGAGACCAGCAGAGGGCAGCAGAGATCAGCAGAGGGCAGCAGAGACCAGCAGAGAGCAGCAGAGATCAGCAGAGGGCAGCAGAGACCAGCAGAGACCAGCAGAGGGCAGCAGAGACCAGCAGAGGGCAGCAGAGATCAGCAGAGGGCAGCAGAGACCAGCAGAGACCAGCAGAGGGCAGCAGAGACCAGCAGAGGGCAGCAGAGATCAGCAGAGGGCAGCAGAGACCAGCAGAAACCAGCAGAGGGCAGCAGAGACCAACAGAGGGCAGCAGAGACCAGCAGAGACCAGCAGAGGGCAGCAGAGACCAACAGAGGGCAGCAGAGACCAGCAGAGACCAGCAGAGGGCAGTAGAGACCAACAGAGGGCAGCAGAGACCAGCAGAGACCAGCAGAGGGCAGTAGAGACCAACAGAGGGCAGCAGAGAGCAGCAGAGACCAGCAGAGGGCAGCAGAGACCAGCAGAAACCATCAGAGGGCAGCAGAGACCAGCATAGGGCAGCAGAGACCAGCAGAGGGCAGCAGAGATCAGCAGAGGGCAGCAGAGACCAGCAGAGGGCAACAGAGATCAGCAGAGGGCAGCAGAGACCAGCAGAAACCAGCAGAGGGCAGCAGAGACCAACAGAGACCAGCAGAGACCAGCAGAGACCAGCAGAGGGCAGCAGAGACCAGCATAGGGCAGCAGAGACCAGCAGAGACCAGCAGAGGGCAGCAGAGACCAGCAGAGACCAGCAGAAACCAGCAGAGACCAGCAGAGGGCAGCAGAGACCAGCAGAGACCAACAGAGGGCAGCAGAGACCAACAGAGGGCAGCAGAGACCAGCAGAGGGCAGTAGAGACCAGCAGAGGGCAGTAGAGACCAACAGAGGGCAGCAGAGACCAACAGAGGGCAGTAGAGACCAGTAGAGGGCAGCAGAGACCAGCAGAGGGCAGCAGAGACCAGCAGAGACCAGCAGAGGGCAGTAGAGACCAACAGAGGGCAGCAGAGACCAGCAGAGGGCAGCAGAGACCAGCAGAGACCAGCAGAGGGCGGTAAAGACCAACAGAGGGCAGCAGAGACCAACAGGGGGCAGTAGAGACCAGCAGAGGGCAGTAGAGACCAGCAGAGGGCAGCAGAGACCAGCAGAGGGCAGCAGAGACCAGCAGAGACCAGCAGAGGGCAGCAGAGACCAGCAGAGGGCAGCAGAGGGCAGTAGAGACCAACAGAGGGCAGTAGAGACCAACAGAGGGCAGCAGAGACCAACAGAGGGCAGTAGAGACCAGCAGAGGGCAGTAGAGACCAGCAGAGGGCAGCAGAGACCAGCAGAGGGCAGCAGAGACCAACAGAGGGCAGCAGAGACCAGCAGAGACCAGCAGAGGGCAGCAGAAACCAGCAGAGGGCAGCAGAGACCAGCAGAGGGCAGCAGAGACCAGCAGAGGGCAGCAGAGACCAGCAGAGGGCAGTAGAGACCAGCAGAGACCAACAGAGGGCAGCAGAGACAAGCAGAGACCAACAGAGGGCAGCAGAAACTTTTGAACATAATTAAAAAAAATAAATAAAAGGAACATCATTCCTTAAACGTTTTGTCTGATGCAATTTTCTGGCAATGGTGCTAGAACACAACCACAACAAACCAGGACTAAACCAGGACTAAACCAGGTCTAAACCAGGACTAAACCAGATCTAAACCAGGTCTAAACCAGGACTAAACCTGATCTAAACCAGATCTAAACCTGGACTAAACCATCTTCTCTTTTAATTTAATTTTACATTGATTTTTTAAAAATAACTTTAAATGTGATTTTGCTGTTTTAATTGTAATTCTTGTCTGTGTATTTTTAACTTTCCTTGCCTGTATTTCTTTACTTCTTTGTCTGCACATTGTTAATTGCACAAAACTTTGTTTCTGCACCTTTTTATCTGCACATGTAAATGAACTGTTTACATCTGTCTGCAGTCCCAGTTTTAGGCTCCTTGTCCCATGTCCCAACACATCTGTAAAAACACAATTATGTCCCAGTTTTCAAAAAACCATGTCCCAGCTGTCCCCATTTTAAACAATAGAAAAGCACTGGGCACTTAAAACACATTTGTCTGAAGATTTTTGTCTCTAAAATTATTTACGATGTCATTATTTTTATGAATAAATTGCCACTGAAATTCAAAACTTAAGTCCTAGCATCATGTACTTTATTTGCATGACCAGAGTTCATGAGTTCAAATGCACCGTGATTAATGAAAAAAAAAGTGTCACAGTTTTTGGGTCTAAAAATGTGGTCACCACAAGCAGAGAAAGAATTTCATTGTACACAGAAACACGTTTCTTTACTGTTTACATGACAAAACTCTTTGAACCTTTACTTTATCTTGTGCCTAGTAAATCCGTTTTTTTAGTCCAGCCACCAGATGGCGGTAGTTCTTTATCTGTACACAGGTCCCTGACTAAAGAACTCTCAGTGTAGTATTTTATCCGCATTTTCTACAGCAGTGGGTCTGAAAGAGTAATATTTTATTCTGATGTGGCCCGAGTTATTTTACTGCTGCATCTGTAACACAAATATTCTGACGTCTGTTTACCCAAACCTCCCTGTGCTCTGGAACGGTGCCAATCTTACCTCATCGAAGCTTTTGTGTCCGTGTTGGCAACTCTGCCTCCTCCACTGTTCCCCTTTCATGTGGCGTACCCCAAGGGTCAAGCCTTGGGCCACTGCTTTTTTCCTTGTATCTGCTTCCTGGGAATCTATTCTTTGTAAGCACGGTGTCTCATTTCATGCGTATACCGATGACAAATTTACCTGCCCCTTAAGCGTGACAATGCTTACTGCGCCAATCAATTTTTGGAGTGCGTTGATGAAATTAAAGCTTGGATGTCTTTAATTTTATTTATTTTTTGCATTTTAATGATCAAAAGACTGAAGTTCTTTTGTTTGGACCGAGCAATTCTGGCAGTGACTTCCCAGTAAATCTAGGTTCATTGGCACAGTCACAAACCTGGGGGTGAAAATGGATCATGATTTTAAACTTGATAAACAGGACCTTGCTGCAGTGAAAGCAAGCGTCTTCAGCTAAGACAGTTAGCCAGGATTAAACCTGTTCTTTCTGGGCATCATTTTGAAATGTTGATTCATGCTTTATAACATCATGACTCGATTACTGCAATGCACTTTATTTTGGAATTATTCAGTCTTCTCTCACTCGTCTACAGCTGGGTCAAAACACTGCTGCATGCCTTTTAACTGGTTCACAAAAGCACAAGCACATTTCTCCGATTTTAGCTTCCCTGCATTGGCTCCCTGTCCACTTCCGAATTGATTTTAAAATGATTTTCTGTTGCAGCCCTCAGATTTGCACGCCCCCGATTCACTTTTTGTTTTCAAATCCCGTCTTAAAACACATTTTTTCTCTTTGGCTTTTAACTCAGTTTGAGGTTTTTGACTTTTACTGTTCTTATCGTTTTTCTGTATTTTGTCTGTAATTGTTTTATATTTTTATCTGTTCTTTTTCTTTGTTGTGTACAGCGCTTTGGTCAAACTTGTTTTAAAAGGGCTTTATAAATAAACTGGATTTGGATTTTTTGGGATTTGGACTCACTACCACCCCCTACAGGAACAACCATTCACTATCGAGCAAAGAGACTTACATTGATTTACATCATGAGCTCAAGAATTAAACATAAACACATGGAGTTTATTAATGTTGGTGTAATGTGATGTAAATAAAATGGTTACTACATTTTAATTAAAGGAGTGGTTCTCAGTCTGTGGGCCGGGTATGACTGGTGGTACACAGGAGTCTTTAGGAGTTTGAATTTAGAGACAGTTTTATTACTGTTTCAGTCCTGGTTTAGGTCTGGGTTAGACCTGGTTCCTGGTTTAATCTTGGATAAATCCTGGTTTAGACCTTTTTCAATTCTGGTTTAGTCCTGGTTTAGGTCCGGGTTAGACCTGGTTCCTGGTTTAGTCTTGAATTAGATCCTGATTTAGACCTGGTTTAGATCTGTTTTAGTCCTGTTTTAGACCTGTACTAGTCCTGGTTTAGACCTGGTTTAGTCTGCTTTTTAGAGCTATTCTAGTCCTGGTTTAGTCCTGTTTTAGACTTGGTTTAGTACTGGTTTAGCCTAAATTTTAAAAGTGAAAGACACTTTGAACTTTTTTGTTTTTTCTGATGTGGTTCCTGGAGAATCACTGAACTAATGTTTGTTAATAATGTTCATTCCTATAATCTTAATAATATAAAAAATATTTACAGCAGAGACACAACACTGGGGTCAAATCTTTATTATCAACAGTATTTTGGTTTCTGTGGCGCTGGGAATGGTCTGGTTTGTAAAAAGGTTTCTTCTCGTGCTCAGTGCTGTCTTCATTTAAGGAGTTTGAAGTTTAAAGTTGGATTTCAGACTCAGCTCATGGACGCCAGCTCGTCGAGTGCATCCTGGAACCTGCACAAAACAGAACAAAGTAACGTTATTACTTTAGAGCACTGAATATTCACTTAATAAACACGCTACTTCCATGACCAGGAGTGGGAAGTAACTCCATACATTTACTTTTAATTTAATTAAGAAGAGTCTAAATATTTTTTTAAATATACTTTTATTTGAAATGTTTCGATTTACTTTCAGTCAAGTCATTTTTTGCAGTAATAGACAATGGTATAACAAGAGTAACATTAGCAATGACAGTGGGAGCAGTACTATTAAGTAATAATAGCAGTAGTAAGTAGCGTAAATTAAACTTCGTCTACTCTCTCTCACCTGTCACTGTCGGCCAATCACAGCCTGCCACCTGCCTCTCACATAAATATACACGCCCTCTCCCCTCAGCCATCCTGCTGCTCCCAACTCCATCGCAGCAGCAGAACCATCAGCCTCCTCACCCTCTCCTCCTCTTCACCACCACCAGCGTCTAGGCCCTGGGGGGAACTAATCTGTTAAACTCTCCCTTCGTCACATCGCTGCCCCGCCAAGGTCCAAGCACCAAAGTTTATTCCTTCAGTAAATTACCCTTCACTCATTTGTCTGTTTGTCTCTCCAGGATGGAATAATAATAGTGGTAGTAGTATTTGTAGCAGCTGCAGTAGTAAAGGAGTAGTAGTGGAAGTAGTAGTGTCCCTGTATATAAACCCCTGCTTCCCTTTGCTCTGTACCAGTTCGTCAGTTTGACTTTGTGCGTCTGCGTTCCCGCCCAAACTTTCTACTTGTGGTTTTCTGTTTTTTTGCATTCGGAGATAAGGTTTTTGCTTTTGCCTGCCATCTTCGGACACTTTTGCCTGACTTCTTGTAATAAATCTTTGTCTGTGAGTCCATTCCTTTGTAGCCAGCATAACAGTTTGAGTCTGGACACTTTGCCGAACGTCTCTCCTCACTCTCTCCCTGATTTCTGACTCTACTCTGTCATATCAAAGCCTAAAAATGGCCAAAAATATTGTTTAAAAATAAAGCATTATAAATATCTGATCTGTAGCTGAGCAGGTTCTTGTGTACAGCAGCAGCAGCAGCAGCAGCAGTAGTAGTAGTAGTAATAGTAAAAGTACTAACTCACTTGAAGTCCCCTCCGTCCAGCAGGTTCTTGTAGGTCCCGATCTCGTTCTCCAGTTTGACCTTGATGTTGAACAGGGCCTGGTACTCCTGGCTCTGCAGCTGGATGCTGGCTCTGATCTGAGTCAGCTCGTCCTCCAGACGCAGCAGGACCTCGTTGTACTTCTCCATCTCCATGTTGTTACGCAGCTCTGTGTTTCTGAGCGTGTCCTCCAGAGACGCTTTCTGAAAAAGACAAACAAAGCTGGTCCAAAGTCGATTTTTGGGAGCAGTTTAGGGCCTGGTTTAGTCCTGGTCTGGTTCTAGTTTAGCTTTGGTTTAGATACGGTTAGGTCCTGATTGGCTTTTGCTTTAGACTTGGTTTTGTCCTGGTTTAGACCTGATATAGTTCTACGTTTAGACCCGGTTAAATCGTGGTAAAGACATGGCTTAGTCCAGTCCTGCTTTTCATACTGGTTTAGATCTTGTTTAGACCTGGTTTAGTCCTGATGTAGTTCTGGTTTTAAAGCTGGTTAAATCTTGTTAAAGACATGGTTTAATACTGGTTTAGACATGATTTCATTCTGGTTTAGTCCTTGTTTAGACCTGGTTTAGTTCCTTGTTTAGACCTGGTTTAGACCTGATGTAGACCTACATTTAGACCTGGTTAAGTTCTGGTTTAGTCCAGATGTAGTCCTGCTTTCAGACCCACTTAAGTCCTGGTAAAGACATGGTTTAGTCCAGTCCTGCTTTTCACACTGGTTTAGATCTTGTTTAGACCTGGTTTAGTCCTGATGTAGTCCTGGTTTTAAAGCTGGTTAAATCTTGTTAAAGACATGGTTTAGAACTGGTTTAGACATGATTTTGTTTTGGTTTAGTCCTTGTTTAGACTTGGTTTAGACTTCATGTAGTCCTACTTTAGACCTGGTTAAGTTCTGGTTTAGTCCAGATGTAGTCCTGCTTTCAGACCCACTTAAGTCCTAGTAAAGACATGGTTTAGTCCAGTCCTGCTTTTCACACTGGTTTAGATCTTGTTTAGACCTGGTTAAGTTCTGGTTTAGTCCTGATGTAGTCCTGGTTTTAAAGCTGGTTAAATCTTGTTAAAGACATGGTTTAGAACTGGTTTAGACATGATTTTGTTCTGGTTTAGTCCAGATGTAGTCCTGCTTTCAGACCCGCTTAAATCCTGGTAAAGACATCGTTTAGTCCTGGTCTAGTTCTTGTTTAGACCTGGTTTAGATATGGTTAGGTCCTGGTTTATTGCTGTTTTAGTCCTGATGTAGTTCTACTTTAGACCTGGTTTGGTTCTTGTTTTGTTCTGCTTTAGACCTGGTTTAGTCCTTGTTTTGTTCTACTTTAGATCTGGTTTAGTCCTTGTTTTGTTCTGCTTTAGACCTGGTTTAGTCCTTGTTTTGTTCTACTTTAGATCTGGTTTAGTCCTTGTTTTGTTCTACTTTAGACCTGGTTTGGTCCTTGTTTTGTTCTACTTTAGACCTGGTTTGGTTCTTGTTTTGTTCTACTTTAGATCTGGTTTGGTCCTTGTTTTGTTCTACTTTAGACCTGGTTTGGTCCTTGTTTTGTTCTACTTTAGTCCTGGTTCAGTCCTGAGGTAACCTGACATTTATGTGTGGACAGGAAACAGAAATGTAGATTAAAATAATTGTTTATAAAATCATTTGTGGCTGAATCCTTACTAAGCTCTGCTGCGACGCCAGTTCGATCTCCAGAGTCTGGATCTGCCGGGTCAGGTCGCTCCTCTCCACCTGAGCTCCCTGCAGCGCCTCTGTGTTCTGGGACACCTGCACCTGCACCTCTGCGATCTGAGGAACAAAAACCACCACAACATCTGTCAGTGATTAAATGCACATCTGCAGACGAACATGTCCAGAGATCTCTCCTCCCCTCACCTGGTTTTCGTGCCACCGTTTGAGGTCGTCTGTGTTCTTCTGTGCCATCTTCTCGTAGTTGGCTCTGATGTCCTCCATGACCTGGGACAGGTCCTGGCCTTTGGGAGCGTCCACGTCCACCTGGACTCCGGACTGGGTGATCTGGTTCCTCAGCTCCATCACATCCTGCTCAGACACGAGACGGAGACGAATAACGAGAAGGAATTAATGAACGTGCGGTAGTAACAGCTGTTCAGTTTAAACAATGAAAGGTAGATTTTAGGGCAGTGTATGACCTTTTTATGACTTTTTAAAGCCATTTAGAGCAAACACTGCATTAAAAAAAACATTTAACTGAATTTAATAACGTTTCTCAAAGTATATTGTAGACAGAGTGAAATATTTCAAGCATTTATTTATTATTTTGGCATTATTATTATAATTATGTTATGTTATATTTTCCACTGTAACATATCTTCCTCTGAGTGTGCAGTGATTGCAGATTCATTGGCAAGTTTTTATGTCCGATGCCCTTCCTGTCGCCTTTAGTCACTTTAGTCGACTTATTATTAAATCATTTTCAAGGTAATGCTCAATTTTACAAAAATATATATACTGTATATTTTAAGGGTGCTCCGATCAGGGTTTTTGAGGCCGATCACCGATCACCGATCAGCCTCTGCTGTGATCGGCCGATACCAATCATGGCCGATACCGATCAGGTGGTCTTCAATGTAGTAATGTATTGTATGCAGGCTATTATTAGTTCCATTTGAAAAATACTGTAGCCTTTGTAACTATAAAAGAACAAAATTCTACTTATTTTTGTTTTAGAAGAGGTTTTGTTGCATTATTGGTCTTTAATGTGTGCCCAGTGTCTGTGGCTTTGTTTGAATGCTCCGCTGATGTAAAAATCAGCTGTTTTTAATTGGTTCCTTTAATGCGAGTCCGCGGGTGCAGCGCCTGTGTCCGTGTAACGCGCAGCCAAACCAGGTTGAAACACAGTGGACTAAAGAGCAGACAGCTCCTGCTGCCAGTTTTGACAACGTCTGAATGAAGAAAACGTGCAAATAGAGCAGAGAAGACAACGATGAAAGGTGCTCCTCTCAGACTCACGGGGGACACATGGGCTGCCTTTTTACTTTCTCTTTCCATTAGCAGCCATTTGGTGCAGTTTAAGCCACAAAACACAGTTTTCTCCGCGCAACAAGACACAGGCAGACTCTGAACTTTCTTAATCCTTTTAACGTAACTGTTAGCGGGTTAGCTGTAGCTCTATTTATGTTGGTGTTTGCAAATACACGCACTGCTGCGCCTCGTTCTGTCCCGTGCGCTCCTAAAGCAGGCGGGGACACAGCGGGGACACAAAGCAGCGCCTCCAGGGCAGGTTTGTGTTAGTTATAACCAGGGCTTAACTTAAAAACACTGCTAAAATAACGCTACTGCTGTTTAATCAAACCGGAGTTGCAGGACAGTAAATGTGAGAGCCTCGCGTGTTTATTGTAATTTGATCGGCCCATTTTACGATCACCGATCACTCTATTTTTAGCCATGATCAGCCGATCATGATCGGCGGCCGATCGATCGGAGCACCCTTAGTATATTTTACTGACAAGTTCCCTTCATATGCTTTATTACTTACTTAATGTGACGTCATTCTTTGTGTAAAACTCTGGTAAAAGTAAATGTTTGCAAATGAGAACTGGGTTTTAAATATTTTACCTGGTTAAATGAAGGATCAAATAAAAATAAAAGCCCCACATGCAGTGGTGTAACTTGGTGATGAAGGGCCCCAGAGAAGGTTTTTACATTGGGCCCCAAAGGTCTGAAGCACATTTGAATAGCTTAATTTAATAAACCTATTGTTTATTATTTAAAGAAAACCTAATAAAACATTTTTATATATTTATTATGAATATAAAGTGACCATAAATGGACAAGGCCCACTCTCAGGGGCCCCTAAATTTCCTGGGCCCCAGTGCTGTTGCACTTGCTGCACTGCCTGATGCTATGCCCCTGCCCTTGATCGTGCTGGGCATGACTGTGGCCAATCATCTCCATTTATCCAGGCTTGGGACTGGCATGTTACCGTGTTTTGTTTTTGGTTTTCATTAATCGTAAGCCACAATTAAGGCACAATTAAATAAAATAAATGCTTAAAATATTTCACTGGTTGTACCCAATCTACAGAATATGATTTATGAACTTCTCCGTGTTTGTAATGACGGTCAGTGTTGTGCTGTGATGAGCTGCTCCAGTTTTTGTTGCTCAGGTCTTGGGGGTTGTTGACCGTGAGGTAAAAGTTGTGAGTGAAAGTGAAAACAGAAGCAGAGGTGTTGTGTAAACTCACGTTCTCGTGGTTCTTCTTGAGGAAGGCCAGCTCCTCCTTCACCGTCTCGATCTCACTCTCGACGTTCATTCGGCTCATGTTCGTTTCATCGATGACTTTCTTCAGACCGGCGATGTCTGCCTCCACCGACTGACGGATCGCTGTCTCATTATCAAACCTACAGAGGAAAAGTACTCATGTAGTACTCAGACATGTATTTGATAAATACACACATATATACTACAGTTTACTTACTTTACTTTGAAGTCATCGGCAGCCAGACGAGCGTTATCGATCTGCAGCACGTAGCTGGCGTTCTCTGAGATTTTGTCAAAAATCTGAAAAATATAAAAATATATACTTTTTAACATCAATACAAAATGTTTATTCTTCAACTGCTAATACCACTATTACTACTACTATTATTACTACCACTGCTACTGCAGCTTTTCTGTTGGTCAACACTGAAAAATACACATTTGTCAGTGACTTTTCTCCAGACTTTCACCAAATCTCAGGAAACAAAATGTCTTCCCAACTATTTTTCTAACTTTGACCAAACCATTACAACCTGACCAAGACAAAACTGACAAAATGCATTGGAAATGTAGTACATTAGACAATATTAGATAATATAGACAAGTAAAGGTAGCTCTACTTTATAGATAATACTACTCTAGCTTGAAGTAAAAGAAGTCAACACAATTACTACTTGAGTTAATGGGAAGTATGTTTATAAATTACTTGAAAGTTGATTTTTGTGATGATGCAGATTCACTGCTGCTACTACCAATACTACTACTGCTACACTACTTCAACTAGTACTATTATTACTGAAAGTACTACTACTACAGCTACTTCCACTGCTACTTCAATCCCAGGACCTTCTGTTTGTGAGGTGAGTGCATTAAACACTTCGACGCAAGACAAAATACTTTTCATTTTGAGACTTTAAAATTTCCTCAAGCAAAAGTTAAGACTCAGGAGAAGTATAACTGTAAATCTTTTGTGAGATCTTGTATCTGGGTTACAACGATTACAAATAATTACACCAATGCCCAGTTTTTCCTCTTCATTTCACTGAACGTTAAGCAGATGTGAAATCAGCAGCACATGATCTGAATCAGAGCTTCCTTTATGTAACTGCACAGACACGAGAGTCCGGTTTCAGACC
The DNA here is from genome assembly GCA_020698575.1 of Bostrychus sinensis. Taxonomy (NCBI): domain Eukaryota; kingdom Metazoa; phylum Chordata; class Actinopteri; order Gobiiformes; family Eleotridae; genus Bostrychus; species Bostrychus sinensis. Next base: position 2,964,220 of record CM036241.1, on the reverse strand, counting down.
AGAGCCACAGCCCTCAGACCCTGAAACCCTAAAACCCTGCACTGCCATCCACACACAGAGAGAAGAGAGGAACACACACTGCACCGGGGGAACTGAGGAACTGAGGTCCTGGGCCAAAATCTGGTTCCGTTTAGACCCATGAAAATCAGTTTCCTCTTGGACACTTTCCTCTTTTTCCAGCTGAACCATAAATCTGTCAGTGCTGCAGAGAATAGAGACTTTTCATTGTCTCTTAGTGAAGTCAAAGTATTCTTCTTTTGCTTAATAATCTAAAAGTATTATGTGACAGAAAAGGCTAGAACATCTAGACCGGTGGTTTTCAAACTGTGGTCCAGGTCCCACTGGTGGTACGTGAGCCTCAGGAAGTGTAGATCCTGATTAGTCCTGGTTCAGACCTGATTTAGCTTCAGTGTATTTTTCTGGGTTTGTCCAGATTTAGTCTCATTTGAGTACTTTATTATCAAAGATTGTACTGCTACTACTACTACTACTACTACTACTACTACTACTACTACTACTACTACTACTACTATTACTACTACTACTAGTCCCTCTGCTAATACTACTACAACTGCTGCTATTATTTCTATAGTATGAATACTGTTACTTCCATTACTAGTACTTTTATTACTACTACTCTACTTCTAACACTGCAACTACTACTACTACTGCTTCTGGTAAATAATACTGAAACTGCTACTATTACTTCTATAATTACTGTTACTTCTCTTACTACTACTACTACTACTACTACTACTACTACTACTACTACTACTACTTCTAGTGTTACTTTTACTACCTGCCCTGTACAACTACCACTACTAGGTCTACTTCTAACGCTGCAACTACTACTACTACTACTACTGCTTTTGGGAAATAATACTGAAACTGCTACTACTACCTCTATAATTACTGTTACTTCTATTACTACTACTACTACTACTACTACCTTTGCTGCTACTTCTTCTGCTACTACTCCTACATCTGATAATGTTATTGCACTTGCTACTATTACTTCAATAATATAAATATTGTTACTTCTTACTCCAACTACTGCTGCTACTTTTGCTACGTCTACTTCTACTACTGCAACTACTACCTCTAGAGCAACTACTACTACTACTACTACTTCTACTACTACTACTACTACTACAACTGCTCATATTACTTCTATGATATAACCGCTGTTACTTCCAATACAGCAAAGAAATATGAATGTACTGCTACTGCTTCTACTGCTACTCTTACTACTACTACTACTGATACTCCCACCACTACTGCAACTACTACTACTAATACTTCTACTACAATCACATGCATGACTAAAGAACACTCCCATAGATCAAATATTGCCCTCTGACATAAAAAAGCAGCAGATTTGAGTATTGTAGCACAGATAAATACAGTGACACAGTAGAGAGCAGTGTCTGTGATGCTGTGTGCAGAGCTGACCCCTGACACATGAGCGCTGTCTGCAGAGAATGTGACCTTCGGCTCCTCACATTGGAAAGCTCTGTTGGCTCCTCACACTGGCAGCTCTTTTGTGCCGGGGCTGTGAGTCGGGCCCCACATCTGTTTCACATTGGGGCCCTTCTCCCCCTCCTCCTCCTCCGCTAAAGCTGCCTCAGATTCCTGCGGCGCTGACCGGGCTCAGACACATTCTCTGTGCCAGCTCAGAGTTGCTGGGAGTTGTGGCGTTGTTGCGGTGACAAATTGGAGTTGGTGATTAATGACAGGAGGAGCTGAGGAGCTGTGGCACAAATGTACAAAATCTTCTGCTAGTACTACTACTACTACTACTACTACTACTACTACTATTACTACTACAGGTTTTTCTACTCCCACTTGTATTAATTAAACTCTGGAGTTGGTGATTCATGAAAGAAAGTGCTAAGGGACAAATCTACTGCTACTACTACTACTACTACTACTACTACTACTACTACTGCAACTACGGAGCCCTGGGTGTACTACCAACTACCAGGGTGTAAAAGTATTTTACTCATTTAGTGATTTAAAAAAATACATTACATTTTAGAATATCTCATTCAAGAATGTACTTTGAAAAATACCTGAGTAAAAGTATCTAGTTACTTTCCACCTCTGACATACTACTACTACTACTGCTACTACTACTACTACTACTGCTGCTGCTATGACTACTACTATTCTGGATTAAACTGTGTACCCTCTGACTCATTTAAAGTATCTCTTCCAACTTACAGATTACTAAAGTAAAATATGTTTTAGTAAATGTACTCACAAAGTATATTTTCAAGAATGTACTTCAAACTTAGTTAACCATAGTTACTTGACAGTGACCAACAACTACTACTACTACTACACTGCCATACTACTAGTAGTACTACTGCTTCCCCTGCTTCTACTACTGCCAGTAATATTTATACTTCTACTACTACTACTAATAATAATACTACTGCTACTACTAATGCAGCTACTTCTCCGACTGCTACTCTATTGGTTGTTTTAGAAAATGTGCTCAGAAAGTATATTTACTTAAATAATGTAAATAAACAGTGAGCACATAATTAATTTTGACTTTTTTACAGGTCACTTTATCAGGTGCACCTGTTCCTATAATACAAACCTGCTGAAGTTCAACCCGAGCGTCAGAAGAAGAAAGAAGAAAGTGGGAAGAAAGCTGATCTTCTGGGATCTCGCACACAGCCATATGTTGTGATTAATTGCATTGAGCTGCTGAAAAGCTACATAATACTGTTTTAAACACTGCTGAGGAGCTGACTGGCTCTCGTGTAAAGACATGACACATCTGGACACATCTGTTTCCAATGGAGGCCCTTCTCCTCCTACACTCTCAGATTCTCTGATTCCTGCAGCCTTGGCCGGTGTTTAGTAAGAATCACGCACAGCTCAGAGTCACTGGGAGGCGGCTGGGCTGTCGTTTTTTCCTCTTTTTTATGGTAAAGCCTGAAGTTGGTGATTCATGAGGAAGTGCTGCGGCACAAACGACTCATTATGGGAGGACTCAGAGCCACACCCTTCATTCTCTCACAAGAAATATGAGATATAGGAAAAAAACTGGGCATTTTAAAGCCAGCATTATTTATGACATATTGTCTAGGGCTGGGGATTGGTCTCTGGGAACTTGTAGTTTTAAAGATGCTCTGTTTATTTTATATTAGTAATGTATTTTTAGTGTCCTATGATAGTGTCATAAACAGCTGTGGTAAACACACTTGTACTTTATTGTAAATACATCTCTTAGTGGCAAACATGGGATTGGAAACTAGTGTTAGAAGCTGTAGTATTAAAAGTAGAAGTAGTAGGATGAGTAGCAGTAGTTGTAGCAGTAATGGTAGTACTAACAGTAGTAGTAAGTAGTAGAAATGGTCAACTTTATTGTGCAATTACAAAATAAATAAATAAATAAATAAAATATGTGCTTTGAATTTAAGTAAAGCATTAGTTGAATACTTTTACTTCTACTTTGGTACTTCTACAATGTTCATGTCCAGACTTAGCTCTTCTTTTTAGCTCTGTGTATTTAGGCTGAAAGTATTTTAGCTGCTGTCTTCTATTTTAATTTAATTTTCATTTTAAATTCTTAATCATAATTTAAAATTCAGATTTTACTGTTTTAATTGTAATTCGTGTGTGCATGAACTGTGCCAGACAAATAAACTCCCGTGCCTTGTCTTCTGGACTTGCTGGATTCATTATGGCATCAAATAAAATATTTTGCCTGCAACCCACTTTTCTGCTGTAACCCAAGCTTTTAAACCACAAGTCTAAGCAGTGGTTCCCAATTGGTGGGTCAGGGCCCCGAAGTGGGTCACTGGAAAGTTGAATATTCAGCAATTTAAAACTTCTGCTTACAATATAGCATGAAATTGTGACTTTAAAAGGCATGTGCCATTAAAGTGGAGGTAAAATGATCAGATTAAATGTGGGTCCAGTTAAAAACCACTGATCATAAGAAGAATGTTGTACAAGATAAGACCACTCAATCAAATTCCTGATCCTGTCTGCATACAGAGTGCTTGATAAGCCCCTCAGACCCTGCCCTTTGACCCCTCTGCCTCACCTCGTCACCGGGACACTCACCTGTCTGCGCAGGTCTTCGATGATGGGCTCGTACTTGCTGTAGTCCCTCAGGTCGGGGCCCCCCTTCTCCAGCGCCTGGTGGATCTTGATCTCCAGCTCCTTGTTGGCCCTCTCCAGGTTCCTCACCGTCTCGATGTAGTTGGCCAGGCGGTCGTTCAGGTTCTGCATGGCGCCCTTCTCGTTGCCCAGGATCGAACCGCCGTTTGCGGCCGCGGCCATTCCGCCGGCCCCCATACCGGCTCCCATACCGGCTCCCATACCTCCACCCATCCCGCTGCTGACCCTGTAGCTGGTGGAGGAGGAGATCATGGGCGGCCCTGAGCGCAGAGCGGAGGCAGACGAGACAGAGACCCTGGTGCCTTTGCCCCCCGCCCCGCCGTAGGTGCTCGCGGCCCGGTACTGGGGCGTGGCCCTGGTGAACTGCACGCTGCTGGATCTGTAGCTCATGGTGGAGGAGACGGCTGAGGAGCTAGAGCAGAGTAAAAATGAGAGCAGCAGTCGAGCCGGTTTTGGCAGAGAGAGAGAGAGGGAGAGACGCTGGTGAAAGGAAACTGGGAACTTATACTGAGTTTAGGGACGGCCCACTGCAGAAGAGCCCCGGTCTGCTCGGGCCCCTCCCTCCTGCCCACACACTACCATCATGAGACCGGAGTATATCACCAAGCAACATATGCAAAACACATGCAAAACAATCAGCAGGGAGGTTTATACTGTCAACATCAAAACAAACACCAGCACAGGTTTTAACTCAAAATATGCAGCACAGAAAGTATTGGGTATAAAGTTGTTACTACTACTACAACTCAAACTACTGCTACTGCAATAACAACTGTTGCTACCACTGCTAGTATTTAAACTCCTACTACCCTATACTAGTAGTTTGTATATCTCTAAGCAACGTATGCAAAACACATGCAAAACAATCGCAGTGTTGTTTATAATCTGTCCATATCAACTACAGCAACACAACTTTTACCTCAGCACAAAAATGTATTGAATATAAGGTTTCTGTGCTGTATTTCTTGCTGGTCTCAGGCCAACGAGACCTCACTCAAACCTCTCAGATCACTCTCAGGCCTGAAGGTACTTGACAAAAACACTCCAATTTCATCACTGCAGTATTCTCAGCAAATATAAACTGCTGAGTTTTGACAATCAAATTCTATATTCAAATCTATAAGCCCTTTTTAAAAATTGTTAATATTGCTCCAGCTCCATTGAAGACATTTATTGAACTTTGTTCTGGACAGAAAACCCGAACATCTCGGTCCACAGCTCACATAAACTGCATAATCCCTAACAGATGCTCTGCCTTTGCACAGTCAGCCTTTTTGTTTAACAATGGAATCAGCTCCCAGCCTAAAGTCTGCATCATTTTTCTCAAAACTTCTCCATCAACTGTGCCAACATCAGACAAAATAACGCTGTGTCTACCTGTATTATCATTATTCACTACTAAAAGCTAATTACCTGTATTTGTAAGTATTTAAATTAATGAATACATTTCGGCTAAAATGCCAAAGAAGTAGCTTGGTAACATAGTAAGTACTTTAACTATGAATTATTGTTAACTTTTGTACTCTTGTATGTTTTATTGTTGTGCTGCCTGGGGACTGCAGATGGAAAGTTGTTTGTAGCTAAATCTGGTACAAAGCATCTCTGTACAAATAAAGAATAAACTAAAGTAAACAAACTAACCTTGGCATGATATAGTGCTTAAGGAAACTTTCATTTCAAGGTTGTTTTTATAGCAGTTATAGCAGAGTAAAATCGACTGATGCTGCTGCTACTATTACTACTTTGAATACTACTACTGCCTCTGTAACTACTATAACAGTCTCTCCCTGAGCTGAGCTCCAACAACATGTGGTTTACACATTAAGACAGATGTTTGTGTGACACTGAGGAAACACAGAAGAAGATGGTTGTAATGTTGCCTCAAACGTTTCTTTTGGGATCCATAATTCAGAATTCTGACCCAGATTTAATGTTGTTCAGTTATTTCTATATAAACCTTTTTTTTAACTTCATGTATTTTATTATATACATATTTAAGTATAATGAACTTTTTTTAACAGTCCTAGACACATTTTGCCCGTCTTCTTTTTTTTCCCCACAGCTGTTTTTTTTTTTCCTTAAAAGAGCGAGGGTCTAAGGACAGGAGTGTCCTGGGTCTGTTTAGTTTAGTGTAGTTATTGTTTGTGTTGATTGTGTGTTAAGTCTGATTGTGTGTTTATGTTTGATTAACTGTTTGTGAAGCCGTTTGAGGCGACTTTTGTTGTGATACTGGGCAAATGTCACTAATTTTGGACGTTTACTTCATTGATTTTTTTTTTTTTTTACTCCAAATGAACCACGACAAACATTAATCCTGATGTGTGAAGTGATACAAAAGTGTGTTCATTCATTCACCTTATACTGCTCATTCCCATTACAGGCTGCACGCTACTGTTACAACTACTGCTATTACTACTACTACCAAAACAATTACTCCTACTACTACTCGTGCTACTACTACAATCAACAATAAAGTAACACCTTGCAACATTTACTGTGCACCAAAATAGGAATAAATCAATAAATGTGAAAAGGACAAGATCCCGGATACAAGCGGCCGAAATGAGTTTCCTCCGCAGGGATGGCTGGGCGCTCCCTTAGAGAGAGGGTGAGAAGCTCTGTCACCCGGGAGGAGCTCGGAGTAGAGCTGCTGCTCCTCCACATTGAGAGGAGTCAGCTGAGGTGGCTCGGGCATCTGTTCCTGAGCCTCCTGGACGCCTCCCTGGGGAGGTGTTCATGTCCCACCGGGCGGAGGCCCCGAGGAAGACCTAGGACACGTTGGAGGGACTAGGTCTCTCGGCCTGGGAACGCCTTGGGGTGCCCCTGGTAGAGCTGGAGGAAGTGTCTGTGGAGAGGGAAGTTGGGCATCTCTGCTTAGACTGCTGCCCCCGCGACCCGGCCCCGGATAAAGCGGAAGAAGATGGATAAATGTGAAAATAGTCAACAGAATTACTGGAATCTAAAGTTTACTTAAGTACAAATAAAGCACTTACAACCCAAGACTTTCTGGTTGTGGGGTTGTGTGCTCCCCACTTTTCCATCGTAGAAATATTTGTGCAATTTGCAGCATATTTTCAGTTTCCACACAGTAAGAGGACATGCTACCCTCTCATGAGAACATATACAGTATATTATCACATGAACATAATATTCACTGAAAGAAGAGTCCCCTGGGTGTGTTTGTAGCAGCTTTTGTCTCTGTTTGTCCCTTAGAGGGTAAACGGCCTGAGAAGTTACAGTGAGCTGCTTTAGCACATGGAGTACTGAGGATAGGACTGGCACAGAGCATGAGGGGCACAGCTCTCAGGGAACAGGGCTGCAACATTTCTTTGGTTTTTCCCTAAAAGGCAAAGCCAATTACTGCATATTTTAAAATCTGTGCCCAGTCCCGAAACAAACAGAGAATAACTGCCTTATCAAGAACACACTGGAGCCAGATAGAGTCTGGTACACTCTTACATTCTTATCCTATCACAGGGAGAAGAGATAAAAATATTGCTTTTGTTATAATGTAAGTAAATGTAGTCAACAAAAATATAAGTTCACCTAAAGGCCCCCTGTTCTGCTGAATCTGCTTTTCCTCTCTTTAACCATGTCATAATGATTGTCTCCTGCTCAAAAACAGACCTGCGGTAGTCTTCTGTTTGAGTAATCCTGTATGCTGAGGCACTGCCCTTCTCCAGAGCTGAAAACGCTCGGTCTCACAGCTCTACATAGAGACATGAAACCAGGAAGTGCTCCTGTGCGTTTCTAATGCCCAGACACCATCACCGGACTTGTTCTGATAATCCAGGGTTAGCCTCATGTTGCTAATAGCTGTACTAAATAGCCATTTTATGCTCTGCCCAGTCTCCATTGTTGCCAGCAGGGGGTAATGGTAAGTAACAGCTCCCCAACAGAAGAGGTTTTCCACAAATACATGAATTTAAGTTATAAAACCTGAGATGTTTAAGCTAATGTGTCCATGATTCTTTCAAAAAGTCTGAAAAAAGCATAATAAATGACCTTTAGCTACTACTACTACTACCACTATTACTGCTACTACATCTACTAGTATAACCACAACCAGTACTTGTGCTACTACTGCTACTATTACTACTACTATGGCAACTTCTATTACTCAGGATGACCCACTTTGCCACTGAAGTCAACAAATACTTTTTTTTACCATTTAGTGACTTTAAAATTTTACTTGAGTAAATGTAACATTTGTTCTTCTTACAGCATATTACTGAAGTAACAGTAAACAGTAAGTATCAAGTAACATTCCACCTCTGTATAAAAAGTATACAGTATAGTAACACAATATAAACAGTGAAGTCTAAGGAGACAAAGCAGAGAAAGAGCTGCATGAAGAACAAATGTAAAGTGATAGGACGGTCCAGCCCTTAATGTGCTCAGCTCAACAGACAGAGAGAAAAGATGACCCTGTTTTCTGATCACTTCACTTATCTCCAGAAAATCTCACTGTGTAGAGTTTGGACTATAGATGTTTACACAAAGGGTCGTTTGAAATCCTACTCTGCCCCGACTGCAACTCCTTGTAGTGATAAATACAGGGCCAGACGAGGTCACGATGGCAAAATGATTAAATCTAACATAACAGATAACACAATAAATGATTTATTTAGCAGTGAATAGAAGAATGCATTACGGCTGATTGATCTATTTTGACAAGGATTTAAGACAGTGGTTCTGAAATGGTGAGGAAGGGCACAAAAGTGGGTTGTGGAGTGAAGAAAATATGTAAAATATTATGTGTTTATATGTTCTGTGAGACTTGTTGAAGGTTGAAGTTGCAGACAAAACTGTAAAATGTGTTAAAAGTGGGTCTTAATTTAATGATAAGGGTGAATTTTTGTGTACTCCTTACCTGGGGGCAGTGGGTCACATGGGTCACGGTCTTCTGAAGCATGATGGGTCTTCTCTCCAAGCGGGACAGGTCTGGAACACCTCCTTCAGCACGGACGGTGGATTCCTATACGACACGTGTTTTACTATTTCATGTAATACAAATTAAATGCATGTTTCAAAAAAGCCTGACATTTTTTGACACAACTTTTTCTTTTTTCTTCAGATCTGAGCCAGGAGCACCTACAGTGAAGCCCAAAATTATTCATACCCCTGGCAAATTCTGACTTAAAGTTACTTTTATTCAGACAGTGTTTTAATGCTGTTTTTATAGTTAAAATTGTAGTGTATTTATTCCATTGTATGTTGTGCTTACTTATTGTTTTCACTGCCTTCTACTGCTTTAATTGTTTTTATGAGTGTATTTATTATGGCTGTGAAATACTGTACATCTGTGGCTTGTACTGCACTTTGGTCGACCAAGGTTGTTTTAAATGTGCTTCAGAAATAAAGTTTGACTTGACTTGGCAGAGAGAGCATGTCCTCTCCACACAGAGAGGCCCCACTCTGTCTGGACATTAATTAAACAAGAATCTTCTTGATGTAAAGTGACAGTGCCACTGTGCCGCCCCATCTTGACCATTTGTTAATCCATCTGTGCTTATTTTATGTTACCAGTAAATAATTTTCCACATTCTATGAACTCTTTTAAACTCTTGCAAATGACTACTACAATGACCATTACTCATAACTATTCCTGTAAAAAAACATTACATATAACACAGACACGGCATGACAGTAAATGTCTAAAGTTTAAAGTTTAAATAGACTATTTGCCCTCAACGCTGAGCTGTTTCCAATTGCCCTGCGGTGAATGTTCAATGCAAACTCAATATTTGCAGTTACAACAGGAAGGGTGAGGGAGAAGGGCGATGTTAGAGAATAGCCCTATGTTTTCAAAAGACACATTATTACCTTTGCCCTGTCTGCGTTGGTTTGGTTTGTGAATAGGATTAGGCGAGGAACACACTGGAGGATTTTTAAAAGTGAGAGAAACCACAGACGTGAGGAAAGATTCAAATGATTTTTAATCCTAAAATCTTCTGAAAGCACACATTAGCTGATTCGGGCAGACGCCGACACCACACACCACGCCCGATTTAACAGATTCAGCAAACAAACAAACCACGCAATCAGACGTGACTTCAGAAGACAATAAACATGGAGGACAACTGGTGTCATCAGCGGACGGCTTTTTACATAAACACTGGTTTACAGAGAAAATCATAAAAGTGGATGAAACTCATTGGCTGCTGGCATTGTTCCTGTCGCTCTCATTGGCTGTTGTTGTTGTTCCAGTTGCTCTCATTGGCTGTTGTTGTTGTTTCTGTTGCTCTCATTGGCTGTTGCTGTTGTTCCTGTCGCTCTGATTGGCTGTTGCTGTTGTTCCTGTCGCTCTCATTGGCTGTTGCCGTTGTTCCGGTCGCTCTCATTGGCTGTTGTTGTTCTGGTCACTCTCATTGGCTGTTGTTGTTCCTGTCGCTCTCATTGGCTGTTGTTGTTGTTCCTGTCGCTCTCATTGGCTGTTGTTGTTGTTCCTGTCGCTCTCATTGGCTGTTGCTGTTGTTCCTGTCGCTCTGATTGGCTGTTGCTGTTGTTCCTGTCGCTCTCATTGGCTGTTGCCGTTGTTCCGGTCGCTCTCATTGGCTGTTGTTGTTCTGGTCACTCTCATTGGCTGTTGTTGTTCCTGTTGCTCTCATTGGCTGTTGTTGTTGTTCCTGTCGCTCTCATTGGCTGTTGCCGTTGTTCCTGTCGCTCTCATTGGCTGTTGTTGTTCCTGTTGCTCTCATTGGCTGTTGCTGTTGTTCCTGTCGCTCTCATTGGCTGTTGTTGTTGTTCCTGTCGCTCTCATTGGCTGTTGCTGTTATTCCTGTCGCTCTCATTGGCTGTTGTTGTTGTTCCTGTTGCTCTCATTGGCTGTTGTTGTTATTCCTGTTGCTCTCATTGGCTGTTGTTGTTGTTCCTGTTGCTCTCATTGGCTGTTGTTGTTGTTCCTGTCGCTCTCATTGGCTGTTGCTGTTATTCCTGTCGCTCTCATTGGCTGTTGTTATTCCTGTCGCTCTCATTGGCTGTTGTTGTTCCTGTCGCTCTCATTGGCTGTTGCTGTTATTCCTGTCGCTCTCATTGGCTGTTGTTATTCCTGTCGCTCTCATTGGCTGTTGCTGTTATTCCTGTCGCTCTCATTGGCTGTTGTTATTCCTGTCGCTCTCATTGGCTGTTGCTGTTGTTCCTGTCGCTCTCATTGGCTGTTGTTATTCCTGTCGCTCTCATTGGCTGTTGTTGTTGTTCCTGTTGCTCTCATTGGCTGTTGTTGTTGTTCCTGTCGCTCTCATTGGCTGTTGTTGTTGTTCCTGTCGCTCTCATTGGCTGTTGTCGTTGTTGCTGCCGCCTGTAATCAGCCCACATCACCCCTGAACTCAGAAATCAGGCCTTAAATCAGTCTTAAAATCATCAAGTGTTGCCAGCCTTACTACACAATAACACCGTCTTTATCTTGGGAAAAAACTGCAATGCCTTGGCGGAGGTCTGCCCTCTCCAAGCGCCTTCAGTTCTGTTTGTTTCATGTCAAAAGACGAGCAATAACAATGGTCTAAAGGCTCCGTATTATTTTTAAATAAGTTCTAGTGCTGCTTTAAAATGGATGACCTACAAAGTTAATCTGATAATGGTGATTTATGGACATAGGTTTCACTGAGAACGTACACAATGGGACGTTTCTTTATGCACAGCGCCACCCCAGAGTAAAGTGGTCTGCAGGGATTTAACTCTGGCTTCACGTAACACCATAATACAACCATAGGACACACCTGAAGAACCCGACCCACCCAAAAACAGTCCCTCAACACCAACTTTCTTTAACCATTCAGCTGAGGCAGGGGCTGCTCGGATTTCACCCTCTCTCACCCTTTACACAATGCATTATATTTAAACGCCATTGTCTTCTGCTAAGTCTAAAGGGAGGAATAAGCTCCACAGAAGGAGTAAAAGGGGCAGAAAAACTCTAAAAACCTTGGCCCGGGACGAAAGAGGAACTGAATAAGAACGACGTGACTCATATCTCATGATGCAGGGTTTATAGTTGTGTTTGTTTGAGTGTGTCTACAGGATTTCTGCAAAAAAGTCACAAGAAAAAACAAAATGATCAAAGAGAGAAAAGCAAAAGGTTGAGTAAGAAACGCAGACAGCTCTAATTCTACTTTAATTGAGGTTTAAATCGGTTTAAAGGCGTCTTAAAGTCATAATACAGATATGCAGAGAGGGTGGGCAGACTGGCTGTAGCTATGGAAACATGAGACAGGAAGTCGACCAAACATAGACCACAAGACTTTAGTCAGAGCTCAGCAAACTGTGGACAGATCAGGAGAGAGAGGAAAATCTGTTCTTGTGTAACAAAGTATTTGATGTAAAGTTTATCAAAGTACAAACTGTACAACAAAACCCAGCACAAATACAGAGCTGATCACCCACTCGGCCTACTACTACTACTACTACTACTACTACTACTACAACTATTGTTATTACTACTACTACTACCACTGCTACTACTACAACAGCTAAAACAACTACTGCAACTACAACAACTACTACAATTACTACTACTACAGCTACTACTACTATTACTATTGCTACTACCACTGCTATAACTATCTCTATGAGCACTACTACTAATACTTCTGTTACTACTAGAACTACTACTGCACTGTATACTACTATTATTGCTATTACTACTTGTATTATTACTGCTACTACCCCTATTACAGTTAGCACTTCTATAGTACTACTACCTTTACTACTGCAGCCACTACTACTGCTGCTACTTCTCCTAATACTACTAGAGCTACTACTACTACTGTTACTACTACTACTAGTACCACTACAACTATTGCTATTACTACTACTACTACCACTGCTACTACTGCTCTTATTAACAACTAGTACTACGACTTCTACTACTACAACAGCTAAAACAACTACTGCAACTACTACAATTACTATTACTATTGCTACTACATCTACTACTGCTGTTACAACTACCTCTATGAGCCCTACTACTACTACTAATACTGCTGTCACTAGTAGAACTACTACTACTGCACTGTATACTACTATTATTGCTATTACTACTTGTACTACTACTGCTACTACCCCTACTACAATTACAGTTAGTACTTCTATTGCTAGTACTACTACCTTTACTACTGCAGCCATTACTACCGCTGCTACTACTCCTAATTATACTACTACTACTTCTACTATTTCTACTTCTTCTATTACCGCTACTACAACTCAACTAACACTACCCCCACTACAATTACTACTGCTATTACTACTAGAACTACTACCTCTACTACAACTTCTGCAACTTTTACTACTTCTACTACTACCACTACTGCTATTACTACTACTATCTACTGTACCACCATTACTACAACTACTACACTGTACCCAAACCCCGAGCGTTCTGTCTGTGAGTGATTAAGGTCAGAGAATACTTTTACTCATTCAGAGATGCACACATTTACTACAGCAGTACAGTAAGTAAAGTTTTTCCCCTGAGTAAAAGTATCTCGTTACTTCTTTCCTCTGCTTTTGGTCTGACCTTACACGACCCGCCCTTCCCTCTCTCTCCTCGCTCTCATTGGTTGGTAGCACAAGTGGGCGGGTCTGAGGATGGGGTCACATGACACCAGCTGAAATCTGATTGGCTCCTGTGCTGTCACTCATCTGGCTTTAGTTTGTTATGGAGACAGAGAGAGTGGCCCCTTCTTCAAAACACTTCCATTGCCTTTTGGTTTATCGCTTCCATCTGAAAGCTAAAAAGATGAGACATTTGTTAAAGTTTATTACAGATCAAAAGCAGATTCAAATAAATAATAATAAAAGCCTCTAACTGAGTAAAAGCATTTTGTGACCTTGATGGGGAGTAGTACTAGTATCACATAAGTATACTATAGTAGAAGTAGTGGTAGTAGTAACAACTAGAGTGGTTGCATCACATAGTTTTTGATGCCGTTTCTGAGTTTTTCTTATGGTGAGCTAATTCATCTACAAACATAAAACACACTAATACTGAGTAAAAGACTGCTAGCTGTGAGTTAAAACCAGAAGTTTGTATGATTTATTGTTATTTACTTGAATCATGCAAAGAAACATTAAAGGCAGGGACTGAAACTTGGTATCAATTAAAAATATTATTTCAGTACCAGTAGTATTGTAACTTTTCTTTCCATACCGTAAAAGTATTGTTTAACGCCCTAGGTCAGACATGTCCAATGTGCGGCCCGGGGGCCATTTGTGGCACGGTCTGAGATTTTATATGGCCCTCAGCTTCTGTGACAAAATGCATTACTTATGGCCCTCCAGCACTTTCATACAATGTTTCTGTAGCTTTGTCTGTACATTTATGGATCTCATCCACTGCTCTCTGCCTTGTATTTTAAAATTAGTTTGTTGAAAAATAATTGCAGTTGCAGTTTTTATGTTCAAAGATGTTATTTTGTTGGGAAAAGATTAGATAGAACTTCATTAATCTCAGAGAAAAATCAGAGAAATTCACTTGTTTACGTTCCTCTTATACAGACTAAAGTGCAGAAAGCAAGAAAATAAAGTGAGCATGCATCACAGACAAAAAATGCAAGACAAAAGTGACTTCTTAATAATTTATAATAATTTGGCTTTTGAAAACAAAATGCTTATAAAACAATGCACCTTTTTTTTATTCTGTACATGTGTTAAATTTTTAGAAAACATCAGGAGAGACTGTCGGCCCTTGAAGATCTGGCCCTCATTGGAAAAAGTTTGGACACCCCTGCCCTAGGTAATAGTAGCAGTAGTAAATAATAGCAGTAGAAGTTGTAGTAGTAGTAGTAGCAGTAGTAAAAGTAGGAGATGCATTAGTTTTGATTATTTCTACTTGAGTAACACTATTCTGAACTGAGTATTTTACTAGGGTGCAGATTATGAGCAGTTTGTGTGTAGCAGTGCACGCCACACAAGAGTTTTACTTGAATGGAAGAAAACCAATGAGAATTTTGACTTTCAGCATCAGGAATGACTCATTGCTCATTATTTTTTACAGAAAGTATCTGTGTGTTCCAGATTCGCAGCTGTGACCTGTGTGAGGGGGCCACTCGTCCCTGATTCCACAGTTTTAGTCAAACATATGAGAGGAGGAAGAGTTTGGCTGGAGTCAATGTTGTCCTGGAAACACACGAACAGCAGGAAGTGGACAAACAACCACAAGAATTCATTCCTTCGACAAACTCTGGACTAGAGTCAAGTTTATTTATGTTTCCAGAATGGCCCTCGCTGACTCGCCCTTCCCCCATTCTGCCTCATCGTTGTTAAGTCTTTAAAGTAGGAAAAAAAGAGGAAAAGCATCGTGAAGGAAATGCAAAAGCTGCCCCACACTGAGGCCTTGGATTTCAGGTCTATATTGTCAATAAGTCTGTATTTTAGTGGGTATGTTGAGTGTGGGGTTTAAATAGTCATAACAATTAAGGGCATGTAGTATCAGCCCACTATCAGTTTACTATCAGTAAAAGTTTAAAAGAACTGTGTTATTTTGAGTGAATTTCCTTTACTTTCTATTTTTAAAAAAAGAGACGCTGGCGAGCCTTTTTAGCATTGTTACTAGTGTTTGACTGCCAGCTCAGATCATTGGAGAGAGTCACACCCAAAAACTTACATCTGTCAGCGATTTGTACCTCTGAATCATAAATGACAATCTGCAAATTATTCTTTGTCCAACTAAAATCAGTAACCAGTTTTCAGTTTGTGAATGAGTTTCACAGGAACAAGTGAAGCAGAACTGTAGTCTATAAAAAGCATTCTTGCGTGAGATTTTTTTTTATCCAAATGTTCATATACAGAGTTCAGAGCAAAAGAAATAACATCTTTAACGCTCCTGTTCTGTCTGTAAGCAAAGTGGATCCACAGACACAGAGATCTGTCCTTTAATGAAGACCAACACCAGACGTTCAAAGCTTTTCTTAGGCACTGGAATTATGACAGAGCTCTTAAAACTGTGTGGAACAGTGCAGTACCTGAGTGACGTGTTGTTCAGGTGAGTTAGAACAGGAGACCGTGGGGGCTTTCCTCACCTTGGTTCTGGACAAGACTCTGTTTACGTCCTGCTGAGTGACAGGAAAACCACTCTGCTCACAGCCAAGAGAGGAAAGAACAGCAGCCTCATTATTGTCAGTTTCAAATCTACAATAAAACTGATTAAGATCATTTGTGAGTGGTCAAAAGCAGAAATTGTCCCTCCTCTTGGTTTCCAGAAGGTGATGGTGTTCGGTCCCATCCACTGTGGGTTGTCCTCTTTAAAATATCCCTCTATCTTTTCCCCATTGGACCGCGTTACGGCTTTGACTAGAATCTGTCCTCCTTATAGGCAGCAGCATCACCACATCACAGCTCGTTCCTTTAGTTTCAATCCAAGGTTTTTGACTGGAATGTTGGAACAGTCAATACAAAAGTTCATAGATCCAGTCACAGTATTCATTAAGGTCTTCTGACTGGAAGAGAGACCAACCTGTGGCATCAAACGAGCCTTGTAGATTGTAGATAGGATTGATCAGATTTGCCAAAAGAATGGAACGATAAGCTGACTTGATATTACTATAACAGTGATGTAAAATCTGGGATCCTCTGGTTGTAGTCGGGGAAGACAGTTTTAAGATTATAGTTATTAAAATCACCAGCACAAAACAGCAGGAGAAAGAAAAACAGAGACAGAAAGAAGTAAAGCACAAATCTGACATTAAACAAATAAAAACACAAATATATAAGAAAGGGGGAAAACTCTCTAAAACTCAGGCAGTGGGCTTTAATTAAAGGTGCATAAGGTTTCATAACTTTAGGGTCTATTCTGGATCTACAGCCTAAAAACAAAACCTTACTGAGGGGCTTTAGCTCGAGTTGCTCTTGTCATGGAAACAACCACGGGTTTTATGTGTTCGACTGTCTATGGTTCAACAAATCCTGGACAAAAGTCAGATTGTTTATGCTTCCAGCCCTTACCCCATTACTCTAAATGAGAAACAGTATTTTGTGTATAGTTTTGATTAAACATTTGTAATTTTATTATGTTTTTTATGTAAAGCACTTTGGTCTTCCTTGTGTTGTTGTAAAGTGATATAGAAATAAACTTTGATTTGATTTGATTTGATAAGTGGGAAGTAAACTTAACTTACAAGTAGTAGTAGTAGTAGTAGTAGTAGTAGTAGTAGTAGTAGTAGTAGTAGCAGTGTTTTCCATTTATTCAGAAGATTACGGCGGCCCACCAAAGTCTAATTATGCCCCCCATAGTCTAAAACTGAACTATACAACTTTTTTTGTTCATAAATACATATAATTTATATTCTACTAGTGCTACAAATACAGTATAAATAACTTGTAAATATCTAAATTTTAGTATAATGTTTACTGGAATATTTTTACACCAATACTTGGGACTTTCCTGGTTAAATAAAGGTAAAATAAAATAAAACCAAATTAATAATAAAATACTAAATATAAATAAAATGCTTCAAAGTGGCTAAATATTAATATTAATGAAAAAAAAAAAAAAAACGACTTGCTGGTTCTGCAATGGTAATAATTTACCTCCACAGTCTTAATGTATATCAGTGGGAAACCCCTGTAGTAGTATTAGTTGTAGTAGTAGTAGTAGCAGTAGTAATAGCCTGGTAATAGTGGTAGCAATATTAATAGTAACAAAATATTCATGCTTTTACTTCTACTTCTACTTAATTATTTTGAAGTAACAATGTAGATTATGAGTACTTCTACTACTTGTACTGTTTTTATCTGGAAAACACCTGCCACACTCAAGATTTACAGACAAAATACTTAAAACTTTTTGTTCAGCTTTTTTGAGCCTTTATCCTGTTACAGTGTTGGCCTGTCCAGTCCCGGCCATTGCCAGCAGGGGGCAGCAGACACCTAATCCAAGCATTTAAGTTATAAAACGTGAAATACTAATGCAAAGGTGTCTGAGAACTATTTCAAAAAGTCTGAAAAAAGCAGAATATAGGATCTTTAATTAGTCTTTGCGTAAATTAAATTGCTATTTTTGCATATTTAATTAGGAACGACTGATCTCACACCAGATGTAGAAGTGTGGATTTCAGATTCACAGCTCTGACCAGTGCAGGAGGTCAGAGGTCACACATCGGGCTGCAGCGAAATGTGTCAACTCCTGAGCATTTTCTCTCAGGGATGTCATGTCCAAATCTGGCTCCAACACATTTAACACGGAGACTTCACACGGGCAGCGATTCTGTTAGAGACACGACTAACAACAGAAACAATTTGGAAGATTTATTTAACTATTTTCACTGGATCACTGTTGTTTTTTTCTCTCTTTGGGACCATTCTCTGTAAAAACCCTAGAGACAGTTGTGTGTAAAAATCCCAGGAGATCAGCAGATTCTCAAACACTCAGGCCCAAGCCCCTTAAAGCCATTTTCTTCTCCGTTACTGACCATCTGCAGGTAAACAGGTGTACCTAACAAAGTGGCCAGTGAGTTTTACAGTACCAGTCTTTAGCCACTAGAGGGCACAAGCCTCACAGTTAAAAAGCCCAAAAAAGTGACTCATATTTCTCACACAGAGGAACCTGTGTCAGAGGAGATTTAAGCCCTGAACCTGTGTTTGTGTTTCGGTTTGCAGCGGGACAGATGTTTACAGCTGGTCAGTCCAGGGTGAGACGCTCCTTTAACCAAAGTCCAGTCCTGAATAAATGCTTTTGTCTTTTACCTCAGATCACGTTAATGCCTTGTAAAATGCCTCTTACGTCTTTTCCTTTGGTCGGTTTGTTTGCCAAAAGAAAATATTCCTCTGGCCCCATCTGACCCTCTCCTCTGCGTCCTCTGCCCTCAAACTTCATTACATCCATAAATCTGCTTCTGCTCGTCCTCAGGTGTTTCCCAACCAGGGGTGCGCGGCTCTTTTCAGGAGGTTCTTGGAATTATTTTATAAAGTTGTCAAGCTCCAGTGTCACATTGACATAAAACTGCTAAAGAATACAATATTAGATGTTGTTACATATTTTTGGTTTAATAGCTTATTTCAAAGGGGAGTTATTAATTTTTTTTTTTTTTTTGTAGTATTATTTGTTATTAGTTTAATAGTACTGTTTATTTATTTTTATTATTTATTCTGAACAATAAAATCTATAGTAAAATAAGTAAATGTAAGAGGAGATTATATTGTATATTGCTGTTCTGTTCATTTACCTCAGACAAACAACTTTAGGAGAGGTTGTTTTTATCCTAATGTGTTCTCCAGAGAGCAGCACACGGCAGGGGGCGGGGCCAGCCTGATACACCTCACAGGTGTATCAGGCTGGCCCCGCCCCCGAAGAACAACTGATAAAAGACAGGTCACAGCAGTCAGGTGACACTTCTGAGAAGTTAAGCTAAAAACAACATCAACTAAAATTGTTTGTCTGAGATAAATAAAAAGAATGGCAAAATACTATCACATGAAGACAAAAAGAATCTATTAAACCTAGTTTATTTTGTTTATTTTTATTTTATATCTTAATTTTAAAGACAGACAAATTATTATTTCATATTTAATTTGAGTTTAGAAGAAAACACGCACAAGAATTTCTATGTAAAGTAAATAATAACTGTATTAATACACACTGATGATTTATTTGACCACTTTTTGAAGAATAATCAACACAGATGAGCTGTCCCTCCTCTGCACCTTTATACTCACTGTCCCTCCTCTGTACCTTTATACTCACTGTCCCTCCTCTGTACCTTTATACTCACTGTCCCTCCTCTGTACCTGTATACTCACTGTCCCTCCTCTGTACCTTTATACTCACTGTCCCTCCTCTGTACCTGTATACTCACTGTCCCTCCTCTGTACCTTTATACTCACTGTCCCTCCTCTGTACCTTTATACTCACTGTCCCTCCTCTGTACCTTTATACTCACTGTCCCTCCTCTGTACCTGTATACTCACTGTCCCTCCTCTGTACCTTTATACTCACTGTCCCTCCTCTGTACCTTTATACTCACTGTCCCTCCTCTGTACCTGTATACTCACTGTCCCTCCTCTGTACCTTTATACTCACTGTCCCTCCTCTGTACCTGTATACTCACTGTCCCTCCTCTGTACCTGTATACTCACTGTCCCTCCTCTGCACCTTTATACTCACTGTCCCTCCTCTGTACCTTTATACTCACTGTCCCTCCTCTGTACCTTTATACTCACTGTCCCTCCTCTGTACCTTTATACTCACTGTCCCTCCTCTGTACCTTTATACTCACTGTCCCTCCTCTGTACCTGTATACTCACTGTCCCTCCTCTGTACCTTTATACTCACTGTCCCTCCTCTGCACCTTTATACTCACTGTCCCTCCTCTGTACCTTTATACTCACTGTCCCTCCTCTGTACCTTTATACTCACTGTCCCTCCTCTGTACCTGTATACTCACTGTCCCTCCTCTGTACCTTTATACTCACTGTCCCTCCTCTGTACCTGTATACTCACTGTCCCTCCTCTGCACCTTTATACTCACTGTCCCTCCTCTGTACCTTTATACTCACTGTCCCTCCTCTGTACCTTTATACTCACTGTCCCTCCTCTGTACCTTTATACTCACTGTCCCTCCTCTGTACCTGTATACTCACTGTCCCTCCTCTGCACCTTTATACTCACTGTCCCTCCTCTGTACCTTTATACTCACTGTCCCTCCTCTGTACCTTTATACTCACTGTCCCTCCTCTGTACCTTTATACTCACTGTCCCTCCTCTGTACCTTTATACTCACTGTCCCTCCTCTGTACCTTTATACTCACTGTCCCTCCTCTGTACCTGTATACTCACTGTCCCTCCTCTGCACCTTTATACTCACTGTCCCTCCTCTGTACCTTTATACTCACTGTCCCTCCTCTGTACCTTTATACTCACTGTCCCTCCTCTGTACCTTTATACTCACTGTCCCTCCTCTGTACCTGTATACTCACTGTCCCTCCTCTGTACCTGTATACTCACTGTCCCTCCTCTGTACCTTTATACTCACTCTCCCTCCTCTGTACCTGTATACTCACTGTCCCTCCTCTGTACCTTTATACTCACTGTCCCTCCTCTGTACCTTTATACTCACTGTCCCTCCTCTGTACCTTTATACTCACTGTCCCTCCTCTGTACCTTTATACTCACTGTCCCTCCTCTGTACCTTTATACTCACTGTCCCTCCTCTGTACCTTTATACTCACTGTCCCTCCTCTGTACCTTTATACTCACTGTCCCTCCTCTGTACCTTTATACTCACTCTCCCTCCTCTGTACCTGTATACTCACTGTCCCTCCTCTGTACCTTTATACTCACTGTCCCTCCTCTGTACCTTTATACTCACTGTCCCTCCTCTGTACCTTTATACTCACTGTCCCTCCTCTGTACCTTTATACTCACTGTCCCTCCTCTGTACCTTTATACTCACTGTCCCTCCTCTGTACCTTTATACTCACTGTCCCTCCTCTGTACCTGTATACTCACTGTCCCTCCTCTGTACCTGTATACTCACTGTCCCTCCTCTGTACCTTTATACTCACTGTCCCTCCTCTGCACCTGGGGGGGGGGGGGATTAAAATGCTAATTTGATATCAAATTGTAATCAAAAATGTCAGGAATGTTTACACAGGTGTTGAAAAGAATGTTAGGAATGTTTATGACCTTTTGAACCCTTGACCCCTCCCCTCATTTTATGATGGATAAATTAATGTAAACACTTAAATATAGACCATTGTAAAATAAAATAAAAGAAGGGAAAGACAAATGATTTGGTTTGTATCAGTTTAAAATCTAAACCGAGTAGTTAGTAGTGTAGTATGCCATAGTTTGTAAAGGTGTAGCAAAGTAAAGTTATATAGAACTAGATTTAAAGAAAAAGCTGAGCGTGTGGCTGATGTTGTAACAAAACAATACATTAGTTTGTAAGGTGTTGAGTCGATGTAAAGAGATATACAAACTTAAAATAAAAGAAAAGAAAAGATAGAAGAAAAAATGAGGTTATTTTGATCGTGTGTCACTGTTTGTAGTAGAGTTAACGGCTTCAATCTAGACAAGATTGTTAGTGTTCTTAGCTATAGTGGTATAAAGTACGCTAGTCTGAAAAGTGGATCAATGTAAAGAGATATATACAGGACTAAAAAAGTGAAACAAATAAAAAAAGAGGACAATGTATTAGATGAGGACACAAACTGATCAGATTTTACTGAATAAATTCTGTTATTATTAAATTGCAGTAGTTAATATTAATATTATTAATATTAATATTATTAATATTAACTGCAGTAGTATTTCTTACCACTGTACTGACAGTGGTTTGTTGGAGCTGAATGAAAATAAACTGTTTGTAAAGTATTAGATGAATCATAGAAACAGATAGGTTTACATTTAAAAAAGAGGAAAGAAAGGTTATTTTAATTGTATGTCACTGTTTTTACATTTTACTGAGGACATAAACTGATCAGATTAACACATCTATAACTTTAACACATCACTGTGTAGTGAGCGTCTAACACTGTGTACACAGCACAAGTATAAAGTACAACTTTTCCACTCAGCTACAAAGTTTAGAGAAAGAGACCTAAGCATCTGTAAGGTGTATTTTTTCCTCATCAAATGTTATGTGACTCAGTTCAGTGAGCATGAGTGGAATTAGGATCATTTTGATTTACACTTAGTCAAGTTCAGTTTACTTGTTTCAGTCACACATCACAATATCTCCATCATAACTGCACATAAACACTTGATGTTAGACGATGATGTTTTCTAATGTAAGTAGAATAATACAAGGTGTGATCTTCAAACCAAAGCACACGGTTTATTCAGATCAAAGAACTGTTTAAAACAAGTTGTGACATTTTAGTTTTGCAAAATAAAATTACACTTTTTTCCATCTTGTAATAACATTATTCCATAAATGGTTTTACTTTCTGAAATATTCATCTCTATAGTGCAGTGTTTTGTAATTAATATATTGTTTCCATCTTCGCCTACCATCAGTCACAACCAATAAGAACTTCATAGCAAAACTCTTAAAATATCTCTTTTCTTATTGTTACTTTGTCTATTACAAGACAATTTGTTCATATCAAACCAGGTTTGAGCAGCTTTATGTTCCCTTTCTATCATCTGCCAACATTATAAATCTCAATCAAAGCAAAAAGGTTACAAACATCATTAATGAAAATAATAAAGAATTTTTGGAGCAATCACAGAACCTTGTGGTTTTCCACAGACTATAGTCTTAAATCCTAACAATGTATTGTCTAACTGCACAGTTCATCTGATACCAAACTTTTTCACAATTTCCATTGTAACTGTCTATGTTGACAGTAGGAAAAGCTTTTTTTTTTTTTTTTATTCAAATTAATGTATAACCTATTGAATATTTGTCAGTATCCAGAGCAGAGATAACCTCCACTAACGAGACATTAATGCATTATGTAGTGGTTTGATTTCCCCTAAATCTACATTATCTCTCATTGTTTCTTTTTTCCAAACAAAAACATGAATATAACAGAAAGATTTCTGATGCTTGTCACCATTTTTGAATACTTGAGTGACATTAGCTGTCTCCGTGTCGTCTGAAAAGACTCTATGTTGGAAAGATTGTGTACATATTGTACATTTTAATGCTCTGTTATCATATATTACAGTAACCTCCACAGTACGATGGATTTCATATTTTAATTTGCTGAGTTAGACTCATCTACAAAATAACTATAAAAAAAGACTTCTCCCATAGTTTCTAAATTATCTAATTTTTCATTCATAAAAGAACTCAGAAACTGCTCACAACATTCTACTCGTATTATTTTTTATGTTATAATAATGTTTTTATTCTATTATTGAAACAGAGGTTAAATTATTCTTATAAATCTTTTTTTCTCATTTTCTCTGGTACATTTTTAAGTATACTTCACATAAAGTGAAATGCTTTTCTCATTTGTGTTTTCCCATTGCATACTATTGCCAGGACATTTAGTGTTGGTTATAAAGTTCTAACTATTCAGGTACAAATGCCACAGAGGTAAATTACACAGCAAACACAATTTTCTTTTTGTCTTGAAACCCCAGTTGTTTCAAGTGTCCCAGGTCTTATCAGTTTCCATGCAGGATAATACAAATACCTTTTTCCAGAAAAAACAGGAAAGTGGTCAGTAATATCATTTAACAGTAAACCACTTTTTTCCATGTAATGGATGTTTGTGAAAATACTTTTTCCAAGTGTAGCACATTATTGAGTTATACTGAGTCTGTCAATTACAGATCTTAAGACATTTTAAGACACTTTTTTATTTAAGGCAATATTGCAAAGCGTTACATACAAAGACTGATTCCTTACTGCTTGGTTTTTATTGCCAGTATTTTTGGGATACAATTTATAAAATGTTCAAAGATATTATACAGATGTTCTGTAAATGCAATATAAAAATATACTTGGCTTTTTCTCACTATGTATCTGTAAAGTCCAGTGCTTATTCACATCATCCTGAATTAAAATTAAAAACATACAGTTATAGATTTGGACATCAAAAGCTTTTTTCTTAGTTTTTATTAAAGAAATAATAACCTTCTGACACAATTGGATCAACTAATACAACAGTCAAATCTCCTTTATAGCAAGCACTAGGAATGTGGATGTTAAAGTTTTTAAAGATTCATTGGTTTGTTCAGAGATTTCTCCTGTTAAAAAAATCAATCCAAATCCAGATTTTTAAATTGACTCAAATTATATGCAGCATTACCATTATGTACTTTAAATAAGTGTCTTTCGGTATCAATGCTGTCTTCAAAATTTGAACGCTTTATGGCTCTCTTTGGATTTTAAAACACCTACATTTTGTTCCTCAAAGTATTCATCCATTCATTCATTTTCTACCGCTTATTCCCGTTAGGGGTCGCGGGTGACTGGAGCCTATCCCAGTAACTTTGGGCCGTAGGCGGGGTACAGCCTGGACAGGGGCCAGCTTGTCGCAGGGCTAACACAGAGACGAACACAGACAGACAACCATTCACTCTCACATTCATTCACTAGGGGCACTTTAGAGTCACCAATTCACCAACACATGCATGTGTTTGGACGGTGGGAGGAAGCCGGAGAGAACCCACGGTAACACGGGGAGGACCTGCAGACTCCACCCAGAGAGATCATGTGATGGTGTGTTGGTCGGCCCGGGGCTCGAACCCACGACCTCCTTGCTTGACCTCCACGACCTTTTTATCAAACCAGATTTACAAACGTGAGGCACCTGTGTTATTTTCTATGTGATTAGTAAGGAGTACAGATTAAGTCCATATGAAAAGAACATTGTAAGCTTTGATTTATTAACTTCACAGCCTGTAGTCAACTTTGCAATATCACAGCATTGGCCAGAGTCTGAGCAATTAGAAGCCAATATCTCCCATCAGCCACTGCACTAACAACTCTCCCTCATGCAGCAGCAGAAACAGAAACACTACACGTCCACTAACGTAGAGAGGAGTAAGTCTGTTTCATAAATGATAAGATACAATACACACACTCAGTGATGGCTGCTGGTGACTCTGGGTGGAGGGGCTTTTACATTGTTTACATTGACTACTCACCACCAAGAAAATATTATTTATTTAACCTTTCTTTCCTCTTTTTTAAATGTAAACCTATCTGTTTCAATGATTCATCTAATACTTTTTTTTTTTTCATTCAGCTCCAACAAACCACTGTCAGTACAGTGGTAAGAAATACTACTGCAGTATCATAAACACTTTTTAAGTGTAACAACAGAATAACATTTATTCAGTAAAATCTGATCAGTTTGTGTCCTCATCTAATACATTGTCCTCTTTTCTTATTTGTTTCACTTTTTTAGTCCTATATATATATCTTTACGTTGATCCACTTTTCAGACTAGAGTACTTTATACCACTATAGCTAAGAACACTAACAATCTTGTCTAGATTGAAGCCGTTAACTCTACTACAAACAGTGACACACGATCAAAATAACCTCTTTTTTTCTTCTATCTTTTGTTTTCTTTTATTTTAAGTTTGTATATCTCTTTACATCGACTTAACACCTTACAAACTAATGTATTGTTTTGTTACAACATCAGCCACACGCTCAGCTTTTTCTTTAAATCTAGTTCTATATAACTTTACTTTGCTACACCTTTACAAACTATGGCATACTACACTACTAACTACTCGGTTTAGATTTTAAACTGATACAAACCAAATCATTTGTTTTTCCCTTCTTTTATTTTATTTTACAATAGTCTATAATTAAGTGTTTACATTAATTTATCCATCATAAAATGGGGGGGGGGGGGGGGGTCATGAAAGGTCAAGCACCTGTGTAAACAATAAAGAAATAAACATTCCTAACATTCTTTTCAACACCTGTGTAAACATTCCTGACATTTTTGATTACAATTTGATATCAAATTAGCATTTTAATCCACCACCCCACTCACCCCTCCCCCACACACCCCTCCCCCACTCACCCCACCAGGACTAAACCAGAACTAAACCAGGACCAAGCAAGTACTAAGCCAGAACTAAACCAGGACTAAGCCAGGACCAAGCCAGGACTAAACCAGGACCAAGTCAGGACTAAACCAGGACTCAGCCAGGACCAAGCCAGGACTAAACCAGGACCAAGCCAGGACCAAGCCAGAACTAAACCAGGACTAAGCCAGGACCAAGCCAGGACTAAACCAGGACTAAGCCAGGACCAAGCCAGGACTAAACCAGGACCAAGTCAGGACTAAACCAGGACTCAGCCAGGACCAAGCCAGGACTAAACCAGGACCAAGCCAGGACCAAGCCAGGACTAAACCAGGACTAAACCAGGCATAACCAGGTTTAAACCAGGACTACATCAGGTCTAAACCAGGTGTTAACCAGGACTAAACGAGGACTAAACCAGGTCAAAACAAGGACCACACCAAATCTAAACTGGGACTAAACCGTGTCTAAACCAAGGCCTAGCCAGGACAAAACAAAAACAAATCAAAAACTATACCGGGACTAATCATTGGCCTAAACTCTAAATTTAAGCTCCAGCCAAAGCAGGACTAAAACAGGAATATGGCTCTAAGTTAAAGCTAAACCAGGACTTGAACTGCTGATGAAGTCTGCGTACCACCAACGGTACCCGCAGCACAGTTTGAGAACCACTGCATTATACTGTTAGAAACGGCCAATCCTATTTTTGATTCTGGGACCAGGCCATCTCCCTTTTATAGTCTGAGTGCGTGATTCTGACTCTCACCTCATTCCTGCTCTCTGTCTCAGCAGCGGACGGACGCTGAGAAATACTTTCCTTTCCTTGCTAATTGTGCTCCTCTCTCCCTCCGCCCTTCGCCCTCTGCGGCACATTCCCCACCTCGTGTGTAATATAGCAGCTTCCTACAAACCCGGGACAGCACCGGGCTCCGAAGGGACTTAAGGTCAGGAGGCGACCCCTTTAACAGAGGGCTGGGTACGGTTCAGTCATGCACAAAACATTCAGCTTTTTCTTGTTCGGAGAGAAGAGAAAAGGCACGTTCAAAGTAAGCTGAGTGTGAGCGTGTCCTGGGGGATTGTGTAATAAAATCAGAGCTGTAAAGTAAATAAGCTTTGCACTAAAAGCAACACAGTTTGTATTTGGTAGATTATTTCGTTGTTAAGGATGCACAACAGAATTTTTTTCCTTGTATAAGAGGAAAACAAACTATTCAGTCAACAGCAGCATAACAGAAGTCTCCTCTGAAAACATGTTCCTGGAGGTATTGACAAGTCTAATTTAATTTTTTTTAAAGCCATTTTTAACATTTTTCATACCACAAACATACAACCGTGTCAGCTTGAACCAAACTCGTTCTGCGCGTCTATCACGCTGTGTAGGCTACAAAAATGGTTGCCTGGAAATTCCAGACTCACTGCTGTACCAGTGGATGAGTCTGGTCGCCATAGAATCAATTCGATTTCTAGGGCGGAGCAAACGGGCAGTGGAGTTAGCCAATCAGAAAATGGCGGACGTGACGTTAACAAAGCGACAAGAAAGTAAGCAACGCGAAAACATTTTTTTTTTTTTAATAAAGGCTTCTAGTGCTGCAAGCTGCTGTGGTTTTAATGACTCGATATGTTTTTGGTCATTTATAATGGAATTTACCGCTGAATGAAACAAACTCGGCTCCTCAGTGCGCCACCTTGATTGTTGTTGTTGCGGACGCTGCTCGCAAAGAACACGTGACTTAAAGAGTAACTCACCCCTGGCCCAGGCCTGACTCCGCCCACTGCCAGAGATTGAAAACTGCTCAAAAAGTGGGCAGAGACCTGGCAGAGACAGAGGAGGAGAACTGAGGGAGGAGCAAGGCCTGGTCCTGTGACTGACAGCTGTCAGAGACCGTCATGGACCTCCTCCACAGCAGGGTTGCCAAGTCCCAGAAATGGGGGAAAAAAATGCAGGACGTCTGGACAAATGTTTTATGTTCCTTTTATAATAACACAGTTGAAATATTGTGAGAAAGGCGTTGTGCGCCGCCGCAGTAACGTGTGCGTCAGATCGCGTCTTTATTTACTGGTATTATTTCAGCTGAGAGCTGTTTTTGATCGTATCTCCGCGAGTAAGAAATCGATTGTCATCAAACAAAAAGTGACTTAAAACGTGGCAAGTTTAAAACACATCTGTGGAGTCAAATCTCTCCCCAGTGTCACTAATTTGCAGTGTTGGGTTAGTTACTCAAAAAAGTAACTAGTTACAGATTACTAGTTACTCTTTTGAAAAGTAATATATTACTTTACTTGGTTACTGACTCGTGAAAGTAACTTAGTTACTTTCCTTTTGGATTACTTCCTAACAGGAAGCCCAAATGAACCCAATTCAAAATAGAAGAAGCCTATAGCCTCACCGTTGCCCTGACCCGCACTGTTATTTTATACAGGCGTTCAAGTTTTTTTTAGCTGCATTCATTTCAGCAGCAGTGCAGCCTGACACAGCAAATACTGCCCTTTAGGTTCACCTCTGCTCCTGTGCAGCGTTCACGTCCTGTGGACACAGTTTTATTTCACTACACTGAAGCTAAAACGCACTTGATGTTAGCGCCAAAGCGGTGCAGGTCTCTTCTTTCCTCGCTGTCCCCACTGACAGCAGCTGCATGCGCCCCGACGCGCGCGGACAGGACGAGTGGCCGCTGCGCGCATAAAGAGCAGAGAAGGGAACGGATGAAAATAAAGTAGAAAACGTATCAGCGCTATTCGTTTAATGCATTTTCATTCCATGTCCTTGCGGTAAACTGCAGGTAAATGAAACTGACTGTAGTGACTGTAACGCAAGTAACTAATTGGGTATTTTGTTAGTAACTGTAATATTACTTACTGGGGGGCTCAAAAGTAACGCGTTACCCCCTTGACAATTGTAATCTCGTTACTTTGTAATGCGTTACTCCCAACACTGCTAATTTGTAGGTACATACTGTCATTGATCAGGCTCATTATGCCTTATTGTGCGCTGACACACGGGACAGTAGAAGCGCAGCCGTGAAAGGGGAGGGGGGCGGAGGAGACTGAACGGTAAATGCGGGGCTGAGTGGCGTGTTTAGGAAAAAGACCCACACCTGGCAACAGCAGGACTGGGACGAGCGCGCGGGGGAGAGAGACAGCGAGGGCGTGGAGTGCACGGGGCGTGGGAGGAGATACTCGGCACAGGTGCGGTTAAGTGGTCAAATACTACGTCACAGTTGCCTATCTGGAACTATTGAGCAGAAATCCCACTGTTTGACCCTAGGAGGGCAGCACTCTGACGGTTTTCACTACAAAATGTGAATTTAGACCTTTTTTTACAAAACAGTCAAACATAAGACTATAAATAGTGAGATGTATCACTAAAGCCCTGTTTGTACAGCTGATCAGCTCAAAAAAAATGGTGTAGGGGTGAGTTACTCTTTAAATAAGCAAATAAAAATGCACGGTACGGTTGGGATCTGAGGAAACCACTGCGGACAGCGTGGTGACCAGACTGATATTTCTCTGTAGAATAATACAGAGACATATCAGTCTGGATTTTCCAGGCAACAAAAATGGTACATATATATATATATATATATATATATATATATATATATATATATATATATATATATATATATATATATATATATATATATATATATATATTTATTTATTTATAGGGGGATCACACTCCTCAGGAAAGTCTATTCCAGGGACTGGAGAGGAGAATTCGGCCGATGGTCGAACCTCGGATTCAAGAGGAACAATGCGGTTTTCGTCCTGGCCGTGGAACAGTGGACCAGCTCTGCTCCCTCTATCGGGTGCTCGAGGGTTCATGGGAGTTCGCCCAACCTGTCCACATGTGCTTTGTGGACCTGGAGAAGGCGTTCAATAGTGTCCCTCATAGCGTCCTTTGGGGGGTGCTCTGGGAGTATGGGGTCCGGGGCCCTTGCTAAGGGCTGTCCGGTCCCTGTATGACCGGAGCAGGAGTTTGGTTCGCATTGCCAGCAGTAAGTCAGACCTGTTCCCAGTGCATGTTGGACTCCGGCAGGGCTGCCCTTTGTCACCGGTTCTGTTCATAATTTTTATGGACAGAATTTCTAGGTGCAGCCAGGGGCCGGAGGGAGTCAGGTTTGGGGGCCACAGGATTTCATCTCTGCTTTTTGCAGATGATGTTGTTCTGTTGGCTTCATCAAACCAGGACCTTCAGTGTGCACTGGGGCGGTTTGCGGCCGAGTGTGAAGCGGCTGGGATGAGAATCAGCTCCTCCAAGTCCGAGGCCATGGTTCTCGACCGGAAAAGGGTGGTTTTCCCTCTCCAGGTTGGACGGGAGCTCCTGCCTCAAGTGGAGGAGTTTAAGTATCTGAGGTGTTGTTCACGAGTGAGGGAAGGATGGAGCTGAGATTGACAGGAGATCAGTGCAGCGTCTGCAGGAATGCGGTCGTTGTATCGGTCTGTTGTGGTGAAGAAGGAGCTGAGCCAAAAAGCAAAGCTCTCGATTTACCGTCGATCTATGTTCCTACTCTCACCTATGGTCATGAGCTTTGGGTCATGACCGAAAGGACAAGATCCCGGATACAAGCGGCCGAAATGAGTTTCCTCTGCAGGGTGGCTGGGCGCTCCCTTAGAGAGAGGGTGAGGATCTCAGTTACCCAGGAGGAGCTCAGAGTAGAGCTGCTGCTCCTCCACAGCGAGAGGAGCCAGCTGAGGTGGCTTGGGCATCTGTTACGGTGCCTCCGGGATGCCTTCCTGGGGAGGTGTTCCGGGCATGTCCCACCAGGAGGAGGCCCCAGAGAAGACCTAGGGACTACGTCTCTCGGCCTGGGAATTCCTTGGAGTTCCTCCAGAGGAGCTGGAGGAAGTGTCCAGGGAGAGGGATGTCTGGGTGTCCCTGCTTAGACTGCTGCCCCTGCGACCCGGCCCCGGATAAAGCGGAAGAAGATGGATGGAAAGTGGAAAAAATATTATATATAATATTTTAATGACACTTTTGGGGAGGTGGGCACTTTTGGTGCTAAAGGCTGAGTGTAAGTTTTTGAAAGGACTGCTTAAGGTTTTTAAGCTTTTAATGCTTTCTAGTGATCCACAGGAACCTCATCTGGGCTTTAAAGTATTTTTGACACTAGAGCAGGGACAGATTTTTTTTTTTTTACCAATGACACACTCAAAACAAAAGGGGGCGGTACCACTTTCATTGGTTGAGTCTTGTGGCAGCAGCGAGTCCGACTGGAAAGAGACCAATTCCAGCGCTGGCTCCAAATGCTCACGCCACAAAACAGCAGAAAAAAGAGAAACAAAGCCTGACAAGACAAGAGGCCCAGGAGAGCTTTTGTCATATCAGAGTGCTGGAGAACAGTTGAGGCGTGAGTAATGCATTGCCAATGCAGAAAGCAACAATGGCATTTTCAGCACCTGAGAAGCTCCATTGTTGCACGGCAGAAATGGTCCAGTTATCTTTTATAGTTTTTCCACAAAACGTGATTTTAACTTTCTGAGCGCTATAGCTTTTTCCCATTGAAAGTGACCAAAGGCCCACTAGAATGGCACGGCGAGTAAACTGCGTGATTGCGGCTGAATTTACTATGATATGTCATATCAGAGTTCTGGAGAACAGTTGAGGCGTGTGTAATGCATTGCCAATGCAGAAAGCAACAATGGCATTTCCAGCGCCTGAGAAGCATTTTGAAGCACTAAAACATAGTTTTGACATTTTCTCAGGCATGGAACATGATAAAACCAAAATTCCAAATGCATTTAGTAGCACTTGGGGCTCCATTGTTGCACGGCAGAAATGGTCAAGTTAGCTTTTATAGTTTTTCCACAAAACGTGATTTTAACTTTCTGAGCGCTATAGCTTTTTCCCATTGAAAGTGACCAAAAGCCCACTAGAATGGCACGGCGAGTAAACTGCGTGATTGCGGCTGAGTTTACTATGATATGTCATATCAGAGTGCTGGTTTACTTAAACCTTTTATCACATTCTCAAAAATTTGGGGAGTGGACTTTAATACTTTTGAAAAGGCTGATTATTTTCATTTTAAATAATGCCACATTTGTAAGGAACGTGTGATTTTGACCTGAGCAGAACTGAGTTTGTGGGTTACGCCTGTTAAATATTTGCCAAATCTTCTCTGGTAATGTTAGATATGTTTAGATAAATTTAGTAATTTATTCTAGCATGTTTTTAAAGAAAATTGTAAAGTGTGGTAATAGTAGCAGTAGTAGAAGTATATTGCCATAGTAGTAGCAGTAGCAGTAATCAAAGAGGCAGTAGTTGTAGCATTAGCAGTGTAATAGTAATAGTATCAGAGGTTGCAATAACAGCAGTAGTAGTTGCAATAGTATAGTAGCAGTAGTAGCAGGAGTAATAGTTGTATTAGCAGTAGTAGTAGTAGCTGTTGTTGTAGCAATAGAAGTAGGAGTACTGGTAGTAGCAGTAATATCAGCAGAAGTAGTAGTAGTTTCATCTGTGCAATTACCAAAACATTGTTACTTAGTAATTTTATAGAGGTATTAGTTTTTTGCAGCAGTACAATCTGCAGCACTAGGCGTAGTAGTAGTAGTAGAAGCACCTGTGGTATTTGTAATAGTTGTAGTTTTTGTGTGCAATTACAAAAACAACATATTAATAATGAAATAGTAGTAGCAGAAATAGGTGCAGTAGTATTGATGGTAGTAGCAGTAGAGCGGGGATTCCACAAATCCTTTATTATTGTGAGAGCTCTGTGTCTCAATAGATAGAGCATTTACCCCTGAACTAAAGGATATGAGAAGCTGTTTAGACGACAACATGTTTTGCCGAATCCACAAAAAAAAAGTGATTGTGTTTTGGCTTTTTATTTACACAAAAGTGGGGTTTCCGTTTTCTAAATCTGCAAGCTTTTGAAAACGCTGCAGGAGGTGTTTTGGTCTCACAGTGGGAGCCGCTCGGAGCCGCTCCGCTCTCTGTGAACTCTGACACCAGCGACTCACCGAAAACAATGACGTAGCACCCCAATCTGGACAGTGAATGGCTGTCTTTGGGTCCCATCTCAAACTACGAGTCTTTTCTGTCTCATACGTTCATATTTAGTCAGTAACAGTCAGTAATATCTGTATCAGGACTGACTTTTACTGAAGGCTTTATGAGAATGGCTCCAGAAAACCTCAAGATCCTAAAGTTTTTGGGAAGTTACAGACCACAACTATGATTTCCTCTGCTGTTTACTCACTGTGTTTGCAGGGCCCACATCGCCGCTTGCTGGACAAATACAGGTACTACAGTTTGATCACAATAACTCTGATTTTCTTCACACCTCAGCATTTTTGTGTAAATGCGAATTACAAGTGGCATGACTGTTGTGTTTCTCTGCCCAGCGCTGTCGTGTAAACAGGCCCTGAGAGAGGGACAGTGCCTTGGTGGAGGTCTGTGCTCTCACAGTGCTACTAGTTTTGTGTTTAGTTGGGTACTTTAACTTCTCATTGAGAAATATTCATTTAAAATACAGTAAAAGCAGTACTGCAGTAGTGGGTTCAGTGAATGATGTAATGAAATGACCACATCTGGACCTGAGTGTGAGGCTGACTCCAGGTTTAACACAGAAAGACCTTTGTGAAGAATGACATCAGTGTTTTGAGATTAACCAAGCAACAAGAACACACAGGATCAGCACTTAGTACACAAAATATACTCAGTACTTACCTTGCTTTGGAGTACCTCTGCAGTGTATTTAAACTACTTCTACTGCAACAGCTGCAGGCCTGCAAAGCAAATGGATAGATTACTATAAATAATATCTGTCAGAAGTGCGAAGTAACTCCATAAGTTTACTCATGTAAGCTAAACTGTGTACAATATGTACTTTCTGAGTACATTACTAACATACTTTTAAATGGAAAGGTTTTGAGCACAGTTGCTATTCCACATTTGTGTGGTAGTCGTCGTAGTAGTCGTAGTAGCAGAAAAAGAAAAAAATATTAGTAGTAGTGGAACTGGCCAATCACAGCCCTTTATCTGCAGCATGTCTTACAAATGCAGAAGTTAACCTCCTATCAGAAATAGAAGGGTAAATTTGATAACTTCTCTGACCAGACCTGCTGAAGTCCTCATTGTTGTTCAGTCCTCTGTGGGATTTTTGTATTCGTCCTGTTTCCATGTTAACAACAGTAAAGTCCCTCTGACGTCCCACGTAACCACCACATTCAAACAAACCCACTTTTTCCACAAGTCTTTGTACAACTGGCTTCTACTGCTGTCCCCATTCACAAATAAGGACAGGCCTACGAACTGTACAGTGTATTCTGGTGTTTTATGCAGAGCCGTTTCTAAACACTAGAGAGGAGCAACTGAGGCCCTGTATAGGCTCCAATGTTTTTGTAAATCCAATCTCAAATCAAAAACACAGTAACGAGGGACATCTGATAAAGTTTTACTCAGCATTAATAGACGCTCTCTTTTTGCCTCGGATCCTGTGACCTTGTACACATAACAGACCGGTGAATATGTGGGACAGTACAAGGCGGGGGGTCTGAGGGTGTCCCCCAGGAAGATGGAGGAAGACAAAACATATATGATTTCCTGTTCTCTGGTGCATTTTTGATGGTAAATAATATTTTTGGCTGGCTACAAATTATGGTTTGACTTCTCTCCAGTTAAAGCCCTTTTAGGAGAACTGTGAGGCAACGTCTCGTGGTTTGTTTTCCGTCGCTGAAAAAGCTTGTTCACTATTATACAGATAGATGACTCTGCTCTGGGCCGTAGACAAATGCCTACTTTGCATACCTTATTGTGACGGCTCTGGTTTTATGGCAAAACTGGCAACAGTTCTTCATAAGTGCCATGTTTCTTTTGGATACAGGTCAGCGCTGCACTCTGCCTGTGATTGTCGCCCATAGAAACAACTCAAACCAGACTAACTTCTCTGTCTAGAGTAGGAAAAGAGCAGTTTTCCTTAGAAATGATTAAGTCCTTTGGAGACAGGGGTGAAATGTCTTCCTGAAAACAAACCTTGTCCAGATGAACTGCTTGTCCAACCTTTTTTACAGATTTTTCCTGGATGACTAAGAATCCGCACAGATGAGTAGCAGCTGTAGAAGTTGTAGTAGTACTATAGTAGCAGCAGTAGTAGCAATAGTAATTTGTAGTAATTTCTTCCATCTCTGTTGAGCTATGGAAACATTGGTCTGGAGGATTTGGGGCTCGGGGTTGGTGCTGAGGATGGGTGTGTGTGTGGGGGGGGGGGTCTGTGGTACAAACACTGAGTGCATTATTCAGAAAAACTCTTGAATCCGAACCAATCAAACACTTCAGGATTTCCACTCCTTATTTCAGAGCTGAGTTAATATTTAAGAGACTATAAGGATCTTTACTTCCTATACTACTCCACACAATCGGCACAGTATACGTCCTCTGCAGTAGTATTGTAGTATGCAGCAGTAGAAGTGAAGGGTGGGGCTCTCGGCAGATTAAGAGAAAAGACACTTGTTTTGTATGCTCTTCGCGGCTGATACGACAGGAATGCCCATCAATAACCTGTATGTGTAGCTACATGTATGAGTGCTGTATGTACACAGTGTGCCACACTGCAAGGGAACATTTAATACTCTCAGGGTGGAGAGTAACTAATACTTTTAGTCAAAAAATTCAGGGAGGTACATTTTCTGAACAACATGTACTTTCTGAGTTCTTTTTATAGTAACATAATTTAATTTCAGTCAATCTTGGAGGACCAAAAGTGAAGTTAAAATTTGTCTTCTTACTGAGTAAAAGTATTTTTTGCCTCCAGGTTGCACAGTGAGAAGCACTTTTGCCTTGCAGTGAGTAGGCACTGGGTTTGAGCCAAGTTTAGGAAAGTAGTACAGAGCAGTAGTGGAAGTTTCAGTAGTAGTAGCAGGAGTGGTATAAGTAGCAATAGCAGTAGAGGAAGTTGATTTTGCTGCACAGTTACTTCAACAACACTTCTGCAATAATTAGTTCATATCTTTCTAAGAGCTGGAGCTACAGACGCGTTTATGTGCTTACAGTGAGTTGGTAACTGAGAAAATCCCAGAGACAACATCATCCTAATAACATTAACCGTGGCGAATGCTCATTGACTGCAAGGGAAGCTGAATTTCCCCTAAAATTCAATAAAATTAAGGGTCAAATAGGCTCTGTTGAATGTCATAAAATTACATATTAAATTACAATAAAAATGCACTAGAATGCTTTTAATTTCGTGAATATATCGTTCATTAATCAGCTGTGCCGTCTCAGTCTGGTTCTCTGTCACGATCCTCCTCTCACTTCAGAGCAGCTCGGACGCTGTATAAATCCCTGTTCACACCAAGCTTCAATGGATTCAGTGGATTACAAAAAAGAAGGACGCTAATTGGATAAATGTGGTGTGGCGCTGGCTGATCAGTGACGATCGGCTGCTGCTTTTACCGGCTTCAGAGCACGCGATGAACTGAAGCAACAGCTCAGAGCAGGCGCCGTCCAAAGCATAAAGTGAAGTGGTTTACCTAATTTTCACCACCTGTGCATAATAAGGATAATCATAGCACTGTGGAGTTTGTCTATTGTTGAAGTTTTGTTCAGGGAAACTAGCTCCGAGTGCGCTCAGGATTAAATATAATGAGCTTCCCCTGTATGAAACATCAGCAGCTGCCACTGCATCCTAACAATCCTACTTTTGTTGAGTACTTTTACTTCTACTTGAGTAATAAAAATACTGCAGCATCAGTACAGAGTTTTTATATTTTTCCACCTCTGGTTTTGCTTAAAGATGTGACAAGGCCTTGAGCTGAAATAAACATTCACCGAGGTAAAAATAGGCTTGGATAGGCTGTAACTGAGAGAATACCTTTCCCGGGTTTAGCTGGATGTGCTTGGTCAGGTTCGGTCCTGCCACAGCCCTGAGACCTGCAGCCGCTGACCACAGATATCACACTGAACTGAACAGTCCTCTCTGCAATATGTCACGTCCACGAGAACTGCAGTAAAATACAGCACAGGCCGTAAAATCATGACTAAGGTTTCATTATAACCCAGGTCTGACTTTCTCTGGGAGTGGACCTGAGCCTTCTGTACAATTTACAGAGGTCCAAACCCATTCCCTTGTTGAGGTGTGGTACTCAGGGTATTCGAGGGTTCCTGCTAAATCAACTGATGAGGTATTTGGGGTTAATATTAAATTAAAGGTAACAGTTGAGCTTGAGGTTAAGGGTCCTGTTAAAGGTTAGGTTTTATTATTTGACATGGGTGGACCTAAAGAAAGAAAGAAAGTACTGTTACTTCATATTCATAAGTTAACATACACTAATGGCCTTTTCTGCCAGCACTACTTGGTTTTACTCTGCTTCACTTGCATCAGTTTTACTTGGTTTGGGTGGTTTTCCATTACTTCATAGTACTCTGCATGTTCTAGGTTGAAGAAAAACAAGAGAGGACCCACCCAAACATGGGGAGAACATGTAAACTCCACAGAGAAAGGCCCTGACAAATTCCCTGACACACAATTCTATGGAGTTTATATGTTCTCTCCATTTGTGTGTGGGCCTTTTTCCAGTTTCTTTATTAACCCAAAACATGCACAGTAATCCTCCAGCTGGGTGCTCCTGACCTGATCCTGGCTCAGATCTGGAGAAGGATGGATCAGTAACAGAACAAACTTCACTAAGGAGACAACAACGCCTACCTTACCTTAAATAAGCAGTTTCAACAAAAAAAAAATGTATTTAAAAAGCACTCTACAACACTCAGCGTGACCAAAATGATTTCCAATAAAATTAATTTAAAATCAAATACTCAGAAAAATAT
Source organism: Bostrychus sinensis (assembly GCA_020698575.1). NCBI lineage: Eukaryota > Metazoa > Chordata > Actinopteri > Gobiiformes > Eleotridae > Bostrychus > Bostrychus sinensis. The sequence continues at coordinate 2,925,875 of CM036241.1, read as the reverse complement.
AGTGCCTCGATACAATAAAATAAAAGTGAACTGTTGTGACTTTACTAAGTGTTAAAAGCCAGTAATAAATAATAAATAAATAAGTTTTAAGCCTGGATTTAAAAAGACCAAAGTCTGTGATGGTGCACATAAAAGAAACAGGAAGCCAATAGAGCGAGTAAAGGACTGGGGCGATGCGTTAATGTCTGGATGTGTTGGTTAAAAAACGAGCTGTGGCATTTTGCACCAGCTGGAGGCGGCTCAGGGACGACTGGAAGACGCCAACATAAAGTGAATTATAGTTATCTATTCTAGAGCTGATGAAAGCATGGGTAGCTTTTTCAAGACCAGTGCGATTTAGAAAAGCCCTGACTTCACAAGAGGTGAGACTGTGGCACTTAATGCAATGTAAAACACTTTGAGTATCAACATTACATTAATTATATTATTTTGAAATCCAAAATTTACTAAAAAGAATGTTTTAGAAAATTTTTCAGTTCCAAAAGTACATTTTGTACTTTACTAGTACCAATAGCACTGAGTACTGGAGTTTACTTTACATGGGCTGTCACCACTTTGCACTCTGCTCGAGCTTCACTGTGGCAGATTTGTCACTTCAACAATAGAATGATGGATATGTGGCTGATGCAGTTGTGGAAACGGTAAATGGGAGGAAAGATTTACCAAGACAGTTGTTAGTTACTACTGCTCTGTGTAAGCTACAGTAGTTTGGAACACATCCATTTAGTGACAGACAAGACTTTTCCACTTCCTGAGTACTTTTATAGCAACTGGCACATTCAGTATTATGTAATCACTATACTCCCACTAACAAGGTCTGCGTGTGTAAATGTGCAACATGATATCATTTTTCCCTCATCTTCTGGTAGTGATTGTAGCAGTGGTAATAACAGTAGTAATAGTACCAGTAGTAGTTATTTTGTAGTTAGCAGAAGTAGTATTAGTTTTAGTAATAGTGATATTAGTTCTCTTCCACATATGCCCATTAATACTCATTATTTCTATAACTGTAATGAACATTTTGGAAACCTATGCAATATTTATTATTATGTGCAATAATTATACATCATTATTATATTATACAGCAATTTACAATGTCACTTTTTACTTCTGCTATTTACGAATATCCATATACTGTACATGCTCACTCTGTTAGACCATATACTGTACATATTTATAGTGTATTTAATTTCCTCATAGTTTTAGTTTATTTAGCTTTACTTGTTGTTCTTTAGGTTATTTCTTTGGCCAGACCGGTTTCTGATACTCTTCTGTGCTCTTGTTTGATATCACTTGTGTGCAACTGCTTTACTTATGCTGTTGTAACAATGCAATTTCCCCACTGAGGGACAAATAAAGGTTTTCTTATTATTCTTATTCTTAAGGGTCGGGGGTGACTGGATCCTATCCCAGCAACATTGGGCTTTAGACTGGATACACCCTAGACAGTGGGAATAATAGTACAAGCAACAATAATAATAGTAGTAGTAGCAGCAGTACTTGTAGTAATAGTAGTAATAGTAGCAGTAATGTTAGTACTTTCAGTACCTCAGCCGGAGTACAATGGGTGTCTGTCTCTTGTGGAATGGGCACATTGTGTAGCTCTATTATGTAACCGCAGTCCTCCCTCCAACAAAGTAAAGTAAATCTGTAACTTGATGCATTTTCTTCCCTCATCCATACACCATCGACCCCCCCCTGGCCTTTTAGAGAGTGGGAGGAGCCTAACCAAACCCCCCAGCAGGAGCAGCCAATGGGACCTGAGTCTGGCCCCTCCCACGTCCTGATAAAAGCCGCTCAGTCCCAGGGAGGGTCCACCAGCCTCTCTGTGCTGTTCTGGATCTCTCTCCTCTCTCCACTGTGAAGCATGTCTGTCCACGCCGTCAAGACCACCACCTACTCCACCCGGTCCTCCAGGGGCCCCTCCCAAAGCTACAGCAGCCGCTCCTTCTCCGGCTACGGCGGCGGGGCCAGCAGAGCCGTGCCCAGGCAGAGCTACGCCGTCCGGACCTCCTATGGGGGCGGCATGCTGGGGAGCTCCAGTGGTGGGGCGGGCGCAGGAGTCGGGGGGTTTAAAGTGGCGGGCGGGTACATGGCCGGGGGTCAGAGAGCCGGCGGGGCGGTGGAGTTTGGGTACGTGGGGTTCGGCGGAGGGGTCGGAGGGGGCATGATGGGGCATGAGATGGCGCACGCCCCCATCACGGCGGTCACGGTGAACAAGAGCCTCCTCGCCCCCCTGAATGTGGAGATAGACCCCACCATCCAGGCCGTCCGCACCCAGGAGAAGGAGCAGATCAAGACCCTCAACAACCGCTTCGCAACCTTCATCGATAAGGTCAGTATGCACAAAAGAAAGTCACAACCTAGGTATTAAAAATGTCACCTTATAATACTTCTACTTCTCTGATTATGCAGAGAAAATTCCCATTGTCTAATCCAAAATGTCTCTCAACAAACACTTTGCACTTGAAGAAAAGTACTGCTCTCACAATAACATGTAACAAGTAGAAGTAAAGATACTCAAACAAAAAAAAAGAAAAGTTAAAAACATATAGAATGTAAAGTTTACTAAGGTAGAAAGATGTTTTAATTGCATAACAAAGCCACTATTAGTACTACAACAAATGTTTTAACTGTGGTACCAACTCATCATCCACAAAAAAATACCACATGTAACTTTTTTTTTGACCGGCTTATTATGCACAAAAGAAAATGACGTAAAAGCTGTAGTAATAGTAATGGTAGTAGCAGTAGTTGTAGTATTGGCAGCACCAGTAGTAGTACTTACACTAGTTAATTGTATTAGTATGCACAAAGAAAAGAAAGAGTGATCAAAGTTGTAGTAGTAATAGCAGTAGTGGATGTTGTAGTAGAAGCATTGGCAGCAGCAGCAGTAGTAGTAGTAGTAGTAGTAGTAGTAGTAATAGAAGTTGTAGTAGTCAATTAGTATACATAAAGGAAACAATAAATACAAAAGTCACAAACTAGGTAGAAAAACTGATTGAAATGTCTTCAAGTTGTGTCACTGTGCAAAGGAAACACCCATATTATCATCCAGTGGTTCCCAAGTGGTGGGTCAGGGCCCAAAAGTGGGTTGCAGGGGAGGTTGACTATAGTTTCAACAATCAGTGTTTTAGTTTAGTTTTGTAGTTGCAGTTATTAAAAAGTTAAAAGTGGGTCACAGTAAAAAGATCAGAGATAAAACTGGAAACTCCTACAATCAGACAGCACAAAGAAAAACTTGCAATGAATTAAAAATGTAGATTTAAATGTCTTCAACCTGTATCACTGTGCATAGAAATGACCATATTAAAATCTTCCTGCAGCTTGCATTCTAAACTGGTGGGTCAGGGCCCTGAAGTGGGGCGTGGTCATGTTCTTAGCAGGTTGTGGAGTAAGGAAAGGGAACATTTCAGTGTTTTGTTGGGGTTATGCTGAGGTTAAGATGATAAAATATGTAAAAAGTCGGTCCAAACAAAACAATGAGGGAAAACTTTGAAGGTTTTTGCTAAATGTATTAACAAGGTCAGTGTGCATACAAATAGTCTGAAGGGGAAAAGTCACACCTAGATTTAAAAAGCTGATGACTGTGCAGAGAAATGATTTGTATTACAGGAAATTACCCGTACTATGATCCAAAATAGCTCAAGGTGACAGATCTGATAGCACATAACGTCACTACTCTTAAGAAAATCTCTGTATCCATAACAAAAGCAGGCAGAGCGCAGCAGAGCTGGGACTGGGAAGCTGTTTCGAGTTAGCCCCTTCCCTCTCGCTCCAGGATGAGTTCAGTGTTTTGAGATAAGAAGGACAGGAGGAGTGGAGGTCTGGGGTGGGCCAGGGGTGCAGCTTTGTGTAAGCAATATCCTGCAGAGAGACAGCATTTGAACAACTAAAGCCGTTTTTATTGAGTTCTGCCTCCAGAAGTTTATTTTAAATTGTTTTGGCAAATGCTGAGAAGTGCAACATGGGAAAAGTGAAGAACAGATGAAAGATTTCAACACAACTGACTCAGAAAGTAAAGTGGAAAGTGGATACTTTTACTGAAGCACTCAGCATATTCTTTTAAAAATGCACTTCCTTTTTTTAAGGAAGGTGTTATTCATTTTTTAATCTGTAAATGAGTAAAAGTATTTTTGGCCTCAGTGGGGATAGCCCAGTCACCTCAAAACCAAAAGATCATGGTTTAGATATAGGTATGGGATGGAGTAGTGGTGGAATTAGTAATAGTACAAGTAGTGACAGTAGTCGTAAAAGTAATATTAATATAAATAGTAGTGTGGTAGTAGTAGTAGTACTTTTTACTTATGTACTTCTCTTCTACCTTGCAACTGGTGTGATCTTGGTACCCAAATTTTTTTCATATCATTTTGTTTGGAACCATTCTTACCTATTTTACAATCTTGTCTACAACTTAACCTCATCAGAGTCTCACATTATAAAAACAAAAACTCTGCTCAAGTACTGTAATTCCAAAATATAGTTACTCAAGTGGAAGTATAAGTACACAAAAAATTAATTGTAAAAAAAACTATTGAATGTAAAGTTTATATGAGTAGAAAGTAGTAGAAAGATGTTTTGATTGAACAAAATTCACTCTTACTACTGTTCCAACAACTACTGTTACTACTACTACTACTTCTGCAACCAATTAACCATCTTTGAGTCTCCCTCACCACACAACAAGATACTTAGAACTTATACAGCTGAACTTATACTTAAATAAAAGTAAAATTTAAGCCATAGAGCCAAAGTATCGAGTAGCTTTCCTGCTCCACAGCCTGCAAAGGACATGACTATGACCCACTTTGGGGCCCCAACCCACCAGCTGAGAATCACAGCTCTATTGTACGCCTCAGAATGGCAGCTTTATGAGGCTGTATAGTCATTAGGAAGGCAGTGCTCTTGACAGAAGAATCAATCAAAGTCAAGTATAGGCCACTAAAGCGGGATTAAGCTTTGAACAAGACAGTTTTATCTTATCAGGGATCAGACATTAGGTCCAACAACAGTTTTTTATCAATGTTGGGCTTGTCTCCAAAAGACACAGTGCAGGAGAGTAGTACATTCTTGAGTAGAGTTTTACAAACGTGCATATTTTACTAAGGTACTGATATTAACACTCACCAACCAGCCAAATGCAGGTAGATTTTAATTTTGTCTAATGACACAAATTCTCCCACTTTGGCCGATTGGATTTTATGCACACCTAGGTCAATAACTTTACTGCAGAAGTTAGGCCTGGATTTATGTTGCTCTGCTCGAGTGTACACCAGTTATTATATAGGCTAGTAATTCATCGTGATTAAAAAGACGTGACAGCACATGCACAGAGATACACTTTATTCTACCTATAGATAAACCTGTTTTTATATTTGATAAATCCCCGTCAACTAATAACACACAATTTTACATTTCTTTAAGCTTATTGTATACTATAAAACACACTCCACCAATAAAAATCTGGATAGAGAAAAGACTATTTGGATGTTAAGACTAACCATGATGGCCAGTGAGAAAAATGTAAATGTTAAACCCTGATTATACTTGAATACATGTACTTTTAGTCTTTTTTTTTTTTTTTTTTTTTTTTGACTTTCAAAATGAATGACAGTATTTTTTTTTACCTCAGTGGTAAAGTGGATGTAGGCCTGGATTCAAGTCAGATTTGAGTACAATGTGGTAGTGGTAGTAATAGTAGTAGTAGAACAAGTAGCTGAGATAGTACAAACAGTATTACCAGTATTAAAGGTATAGTTAAGAGCAGTTGCAGAAGCAGTAGTAGTATCAGAACATTTTGCTATGCCAATACCAAAACAACTTTTAAAATACTTTGCACTTAAGTATTTTTTTTATTCACAGTAGTAGTAGCAGTAGTAGCATTTGTAGTAGTAGTAGCACAATCAGTAGTAGATTAAGTGTAAGTCAGAATTGTGTTCCCTCTTTTTATCTACTCTACAGTACTTTTAGTAACTTGAATATTGTTAATATTTTGAAGTAATTACAGTACAGTCTTCCACCTGCTGAGATGATAAAACAGCCGGGCCCAGCCTCTCCACATACCTGCGCAGGTGTGGTGGGTATCTGGTCCTGTTTGCAGAAGGATGGTCCGCTCAGGGTCAGGGCACTCCACATAAGAGCGGTTTAAAGTGGGGAGGGGGCAGATATGAGGAGTCACACCTTGACACAACACTGGTTTGTGTCGAAACGTTGACCCAGAGTTCAACTTCGATCTAGGGGCAGCTCCAAGTTCATTGTTAGTTTTCTTGTCGATCAACTTCATAAATGTCTTTGTCTGTGGAAAATACATGGGCCTCTTGTGTGTTTGCTGATTGGATTCCTCTTCATCTGCAAATATTTAACTTTGTGCCTCAAAACAATAAGTCGTCTTTCTCTTCCACTTCTTCAGGGATCCTCCTCCACTACATCTATAAATCTCCTGCTCTAACCTCAGCATCCTCCACATATATTCACTCTCCCTCCTCAGTACATATCCAAACCATCTCTGTAATCTCTCAAAAACATATAACATAAGCTAGGGCTGCGCAATATATCGCAATATCAGCAAGCGCAATATCCATATTGCAACAATCTAAATACATTGCAATAACGCTGTAGTCATCCATCTGACAGAGATTTACACTGAAGAATCATTTTCCTATCAGAGCCTTAAAAGAAAACGTGTTGCGACTAAATACTAATGTTTAAAAAGTCCAGTTTTAGTTCACAATTTAACCTTGTTTTATTCTGGTTTAGTCTGTGTTAAGTTTTGATTTTGACACGGTTTTGACTTGTGAATACAGGGACTTACATTTTTGTTTTTAGTGAATTTAACTTACTGTGTCATAAAAGTAGGCCCTATTTTAAAATATCGCAATAATATCGTACAGTTATCGAATATTACGGGTTTAAAAATACAGTAACAATATCAATATATAAATTTTTTTCCTAGGATGCAACTACTGTGTATCGATACACATTACCTTGTATTGAATCGTATCGTTTTCTAGGTAGTGTATATCAATATACATGGAAAAAAATCGATAATATCAGCAATAGTGATATTAGAAATTTGCATGTTAAAATAAAACCAGATATGGCTTTTTGGATGTAATTTTTGTGTTTTTAATGAAATAAAATGTTATATTCAACTTTTCTTCACTCTCTGTCTTCTGAACATAATCAACCCTGGCCGCGAAGCTACATTTGAGAGTAAACTTGGCAAAAAGTCGCTGTATCGATTGTATCGATATGAAGGTGCTGAATCATGTCGGATCATATTGTTCCAAATTAGCCAATATCGTTCTTGAATCGTATCTAAACAATTCTAATCGATACGTATCATAACATTGCAAAAATGTATCATTACATCCCTAATGAATATCGCATGTTTCTTCTTTATCATGCAGCCCTAACATGAGTTGTTCTCATTCCTAATCCATCCGTCCTCCTCATGAACAAAGAGATTAGAAACATCTTCAGCTCTGCTCCCTCCAGCTCTGCCTCCTGTCTTTTCTAACCCTCCATCTTCTCTGCTTGTAGGTGAGATTTCTAGAGCAGCAGAACAAAATGCTGGAGACCAAATGGAAACTCCTCCAGGAACAGACCACGACCCGCTCCAACATCGACACCATGTTCGAGGCCTACATCGCCAACCTCAGGAAGCAGCTGGACAGCCTGGGCCACGAGAAGGTCAAACTGGAGTCCGACCTGCACCACATGACCGGCCTGGTGGAGGACTACAAGAACAAGTACGACAAGCAGTGACGTACCGGCATTTAACTTGTTTTATTTGAGGTAGTTTTCAAGTATGACTATAATTGTGTATAATTGTATTTCAGATATGAAGAGGAAATCAACAAACGTAACGAGTGTGAGAACGCCTTTGTGCTGGCGAAGAAGGTATGTTTATAAAGCAATAATAAGCTTTCAGAAATCAACACAACTCAAGTCAACTCTTTGGGTATTCAACTTTTAAAGGTGGAATGTAACCAGATATAGTAATTTATGTTCTTTTTTGGAAAAACATGTATTTTCTAAGTACATGTACTTAATTAGATCTTTGAGTAGCAGGAGTTAGAAGTAGTCGTAGTAATAGTAGTGGTAGCAAGGTTCCTAATCTCTAATTTAATGCATTTTAATGCCATTTTAACATTTTTAATGCCACTAACAAACAATCATGGCAGCTTTAATTGTGCAAGTATTGTAAAATACAGTTCTTAAAGCACCAATAATGTCTGGTGTTTTGATTCCGCTGGAAGCAAACTCATTCACCATCTATCATGCTAATTATGGGGTACAAAAATGGTAAATTACTCTTTATATATACATATTTATATTTACAAATAAAAATAATAATGTCAGTGATTTCACTTCAGAACTATTTTAAACTTTTAATGCCTCCTGGAATCAAATTGTATGCTTTTTAATGCCATTTAAGGTCTCAATATTCGCAAAATCAATTTGATGACTTTTACAGCATGACTGATACAGAAACTTAGCCAACTTACTGCCAAAATAACTTTCTGCTGGGATGGATTACGTCCAGCAAAAAGAAAGCAAAGAAAAGTTAAACACAACATTTTATTTAATTAAAAACACAAAAATTACATCGAAAAAGACAGGTCTGGTTTCATTTTAACATGAACATTTCTAATATTGATATTTCCAATATTATTGTGAGATGTAAATGTAGTAAAAATATCTTGTTAATAGTAGCAGTAGTAGTATTGATAGCAGCATTTGTATCAACCTTCAGAATTACTTTGAGGTTACACAGTCATTATTTTGAGCCTATGTATTTTCCTCTACAAAGTCGCTGTTGCTTTATTCAACTGAAAAAAAACAAAAAACAAAATTACCAAAATTCAACAAAGATTTGTCTAATGTGGTGTTGTTTGACGCAGGACACAGATGCAGCCTACACGGTCAAAGTGGAGCTGGAGGCCAAGCTGGACGCTCTCAGTGACGAGATCGAGTTCCTCCGACAGATCTACGAAGCGGTAATGACGCTTCATATAGTCATGTTTAATAATTATTACTTAATTCATTAATTACCTGTACGTGTTGGTGGTTGTAGGAGATCAGTGAGCTCCAGAGCCAGATCAAGGACACATCTGTGATTGTGGAGATGGACAACAGCCGGAACCTGGACATGGACTCCATCGTGGCTGAAGTCAGAGCTCAGTACGAAGACATTGCCAACAGGAGCAGAGCGGAGGCCGAGTCCTGGTACCAGAACAAGGTAGAAACACAGCTCAGTGCATTTAGTCCTGAGACGCTGATGACAAACCTGCTGAAGTTCAACCCGAGCATCAAAACGGAGAAGAAGGAGGGTTTAAGGGACTGAGCGTGGCATGGGCTGGTCTGAGACTGGTCAGAAACTGCTGCTCTACTGAGATTTTCACACACAAAAAAAATCTCTAGGCTTTACAGAGAATGGTACAAAAAAGACAAACTATCCAGCGAGCAGCAGTTCTGTGGGGAAAATGTCATGCTGCTGATGCCAAAGGTCAGAAGAGAAGGGACAGATGATAAAAAGATAACAGGAAGTCCTTTTCCCTAGTAATAGTTTAGTTGTGGTTCTCAAAATGTGGTGCGAATATCACCTGGGGTATGCAGGGGTCTTTTGCAGTTAGAGGCCTGATCTAGTTACATTTAGACCCTGGTTTAGTCCTTGTTTAGTCCTGGTTTTAGTCTTAGTTTGGTCCTGGGTTAGTCCTAGTGTAGCCTTGCTTTAGTTTAATTCTGGTTTAGCCTTGGTTTAGTCCTGGTTTAGCCTTGGTTTAGTCCTGGTTTAGCCTTGGTTTAGCCTTGGTTTAGTCCTGGTTTAGTCCTGGTTTAGCCTTGGTTTAGTCCTAGTTTAGTCTTGGTTTGGTCCTGGCTTAGTCCTGGTTTAGCCTTGGTTTAGTCCTAGTTTAGTCTTGGTTTGGTCCTGGCTTAGTCCTAATGTAGTACTGAATTAGACTTGAAGTTAGACTTTAGAAATGCATTTTTTTCTGTTCATGGATCATTTTAGTCCATAAAAGATGGTACTTGTAAAGGCAAACATTTTCTGAGGTGGTACTCGGTGTGAAAAGTTTGAGAGTATGGCTACGGTTGTAATATTTACTTTTTTGTGTACTTTTTTCTCTATGCAGTACGCAGAGATGCAGCAATCCGCGGGGAGGTACGGAGACGACGTCAAATCCACCAAAGCTGAGATCGCCGACATAAACCGGAGGATCATGAGGCTCCAGTCTGAGATCGAAATGGTCAAACAACAGGTAAGGACTGCTTTTTAGTCTCTCTGCAACAGTTCAACATTACTTTGTATTTGTGTAATGTTTTTCTATGGAGGCACTCTCTCTGCAAAAAGTGGAAGAAGTTCTCAAATCTGTACTCAACGACTACTTGTACTACTACTGCTACTGCGACTACTACTGCTGTCACTACTTGTACTAACACTGCTACTACTACTGCATATGAAAGCACCTCAAAATAATAAGGATCAAGTTGAAGTAAATGCACTCAACAAAATGTTTAGTACTACAAATGCTGCAAATGCTTTTTCTATAACTACCATTAATACTGCTACTACTACTGTTACTGTGATTACTATTACTGCTACTATCACTCCTACTACCATTACCGTTAGTACTACTACAGCTGCTACTGCTACTACTGCTACCACTTCTACGTCTGCTACTATTACTGTGACGAATTCGACTACTACTACTGCTGCTACAACTATTAGTGCTACTTCTGCTGCTACTACTACAAGAACTATTACTGGCGAGACTGCTACTTTGACCACAACTGCTATTACTTCTACTCCAACTAATACTGTTACTCTCACGACTTCACATTTGATGAATTAAATCCATCTGAATAATTTGTGTAACTTTCTGACTTTATCCTTTCCGTTCCCGTCAGAGAGCGAACATTGAGGCGCAGATTGCTGAGGCAGAGGAGCGCGGGGAGCTGGCAGTGAAGGACGCCAAACTCAGAATCCGAGAGTTGGAGGGGGCCTTGCAGAGAGCCAAGCAGGACATGGCCAACCAGGTCCGACAGTACCAGGAGCTCATGAACGTCAAACTGGCCCTGGACATCGAGATCGCCACCTACAGGAAGCTGCTGGAAGGAGAGGAGGACAGGTGCGCTGATTAGAGAAGACATCAGTCCTAACAGGGTTTTGCAATTATGAAGTTGTAACATTTGTAGACAAAATTTACAGAGAGAAAGAGAATGTTTAGAAAAGAAGAACTGTGCTTTTCAAAGTTGACGGGGAATGCCCTGTGCAGCCATACTAACTGTGCTTAATATGAACCTCATCAGATAGTAATAAATTATTTTACATCATGTTGTTTCTAATAGAAAGGGGAACTTTTTTAGCGTCAGCAAAAAAACGTCAACGAAACATTTTGCAGTTTGGAATAAATTAAATGGTCACTTCACAAAATACTCATTTCACAAAACTAGTTGAATGTTTATAGTGTACATAGATGCAATAGCAAAAAAGCAAAACTGCAAAATCCTTGATAGTAATGACAATGTCTCCCTCTATATACGTATGAAATGACATTTTTGCATTTTGTATGTTTTATAGGTTCGTTACCGGAATCAAGACCAACATCTCCAAACAGATATGTGAGTGTAAGTATCATGCAAGCACAGGCATTCAACACAGCTACAATTTCTGAACAGTTAGATCATTTAGAATTTCAGAATCTTTATTTTGTATAAAAAATTTGTAACATTGTACTGTTTCATTTGTCGAGTCATTGCAAAAAAAATTCTGTAGTGTTTCTGAAAAGTTTAAGTATACACTCATTATTAGGTGCACCTGTTCCAGAGACTCTAAATGCAAATATCTGATCAGCCAATCACAGTGAAGCAGCTCAATGCCTTAAGTCCAGAGACATGTTGAAGACAAACCTGCTTAAGTTGAAGAAAGATGACTTAAGGGACTTTAAAAAAGAGGGACTGACATCTATGAAGAAGCCAGACTGGTTCTAGATGAGAGAAAGACAACAGTAACTCGAATGCAAAGTTTGTCTTCAACAGTACAGTGTTGCTGCCAGGTGATTGGTTGATTAGATATTTGCATTTAGAAGCTTTAGAATATGTGTAGCTAACAAAGTGGTCACTGACTGTATATTGTTACTGTGAAAACAATGTTAAAGTCTATATTTTTGGTGTTTTTTGTGCAGCAATGAACTACAACGCCTTCGGCCTGGAGAGCTCCCGCACTCCCTCCTACGTCGCCTGTTCTTTCGGCGGAGTCAAAGCTAGCATCAGTCCCGTTGTCGCCCAGGAGGTTCCCATCGTGAAGAGCACCACCGTCACCAAAACCGAGACCGTGGTGGTAAAGACCGAGGAGAAGAAGGAGAAGAAGGAGGAGGTGGAGCCAGAGAAGCCACAGGAAGTGAAGGCGGAGAAGCAGGAAGTGGCCGAGGAGCAGAAGGAGCAGGAACAGGTGGAGGTCAAACCAGCGGCCGAGGAGAAATCTGAATAAAAGCACTATGTTATCTTACACTGATAATTCATTCACCAATGTGCCTAAGTGGTTCTCAACTGGTGGGTCAGAGCCAAAAAGGGGGTCATGGGGAGGTTGGATACAGTATTAAGAGTTGAAAAATTATCAGACCAGTTGAGAACCACTGCCTTAACTAAATCAGAGGTGGAAAGTAACTGGATACTTTTACTCAAGTACTTTACAAATTTTTAGGAAAATTAGTGTTCTCACCTCCCAGCAAGGAGATCATGGGTTCGAGCCCCGGGCCGACCAGCACACCATCACATGATCTCTCTGGGGCATGCATGTCCTCCCCGTGTTACCGTGGGTTCTCTCCGGCTTCCTCCCACCGTCCAAACACATGCATGTGTTAGGTGAATTGGTGACTCTAAATTGCCCCTAGTGAATGAATGAATGTGAGAGTGAATGGTTGTCTGTCTGTGTTCGTCTCTGTGTCAGCCCTGCGACAAGCTGGCCCCTGTCCAGGGTGTACCCTGCCTACGGCCCAAAGTTACTGGGATAGGCTCCAGTCACCTGCGACCGGGAATAAGCGGTAAAAAATGAATGAATGACTTTTTTAACGTTTAATTTTACTTTAGTAATAGTACTTTTGCTTGAGTGCATGTTTTGAGTACTTCTTCCACCTCTCCTTCCACACACTGAAAATGTAAAAGCACATTATTTTGACTGAGATTTCTTTACACAAGTGAAGTGATGCTGAAGATAAAAAAGAATAAATTCTGACTCCTGCACCACACGTGTTTATCCAGAAGGTGGCGCTGTTGTAATGTCTCGGCGCTTGTTGAACACTGTAAATTCTCCTGCTGAAGTGAGTCGACTTCTACTTGTTCTGAGAAATAAATATCTTTCACACAGTTACTTGTATTTTTGTATTTTATTGTTTCTGCAGATTGCAATGAATATTAAAGTAGTTAATAAATACTTTTACTTACAGATTTCTACTTTTTGGAATACATTTTACATTAAACTGCATTCAGTAAAATAAGGCTAGTTTAACTACATTTCAAAGTACTTTCACATAGTAGATGTAGTAGTACAAGTAGAAGTAGTAATAGCAGTATTATTAGTAGAAGTAGGATTCAAAGTAGAAGTAGCAAATAGAAGTAGCTGTAGCAATAGTTGCAGCAGCAGTACTGGTGGTGGTAGTAGTAGTAGTAGTAGCAGAAGCAGTATTATTAGTAAAAGCAGTATTAAAAGTAGATGTAGTAGTAACAGTAATAGTAGTAATACCACCAGTAGCAAAAGCAGTGCAATAGTTGCAGTAATAGTAATAGTAATAGTAGCAGCATTAGTGAAAGAAGTAGCAACAGTAGTATAAGCAGTAGTAGTAGTAGTAGTAGTAGTAGTAGTAGTAGTAGTAAGAACAGTAGCAGTATGGTAGTAGTAGTACCCAGGTCCGTCGACAGGGGGGGCAGAGGAGTCTGTTGTCCCAGGCTTTAGGGTTTAGAGGGACACAGAAATGGTCCCTGTTCTTATATTTTCTATTATAATGGGCCCATGTCAAGCCTTCTACTCTAAGTAGTAGTAGTAGTAGTAGTGGCGGTGGCAGTAGTAGTAGTAGCAGCAGCAGCAGCAGTAGTAAATAAGTAAGAGCTGCGGCACTATTTTTTTTTTTATAACTTTATTTAACCAGGAAGTCCCATTGAGATTCAGAATCTCTTTTACAAGAGAAACATGGCCAAGGCAGCAGTCAACACAGTCATCAAGACAACAAATACAGCCAGATTAAGCAAAGTTAAACACATTGAGAAATTAGAACTACTATTTAAAAACACTGAGCCTCTCAAGAAAAACAAGCACGTCTCCTTTACCATACTCTTTATGATTGCCTTAAATTTATCCACTGAAATGAGTGATTCCAATTTAATATCTCTTTGTAAACTGTTCCATGCCCATGGTGCAGAGTAGGAAAAGGCTGTTTTCCCCAACTCTGTGAGTGACCGGGGAACATTGAAAAGCAACCAATTGGAGGAGCAGAGCTGGTAACTCCTGGAACCGACACAAAGGAGGTTACAGAGATATCCTGGAAGTTTTCCCAATATTGCTTTATAGATGAAAATATATCAGTGTTGTTTTCTGCGCGTGGTCAGTGATGTCCAACCTTCCAGATCATAAAGAGTGCAGTGGTGAGTGAGGGACTTTGCATTTGTTATAAATCGTAAAGATGCATGATACACTGAATCAAGTTTATGTAAAATGTATGAGGCTGCATGTATATACAAGGTGTCACCATAATCAAGCACAGACAGAAAAGTAGCATTCACAAGTTTTTTCTTAGCACTGAATGTGTCTGAAATAAAAGCCAACCTTCACTTTGAGCTTTTTTTTATTAAAGTGGTGATATGTAGACTAAATGTAAGCTTATCATCAATCCATAAACCCAAGTATTTGTATGATGGAACCCTCTCAGTGAATTTCCCATCTGAAGTAGAAATGCTATAATCACCTTCTAATGGGGAGCGGGCTTTTGAGAAGACCATAAATTTTGTTTTACGAACATTTAAAATCAATTTCAAGTGCAGATGTGAAATTTCTAACGACTGAAATGCAGCCTGAAGATCTTGTACCGCCCCTGCAATGGATGGAGCCTGGGTGTAAATGACTGTATCATCAGAATGAATATCTTTACCCAAGTCATTTATGAAAATAGTGAACAAAATAGGCCCCAGAATAGATCCCTGTGGAACACCTTTTACTATGTTAAGAAATTCTGATTTATGGCCTTCTACAAAAACACACTGAGAACGATCTGTAAGATAATTTTAAAACCATTTTAAGGTATTATGACCAATTGATCTTAATTTGTTAAGAAGCAATCCTTGGTCAACTGAGTCAAACGCTTTAGAGAGATCCACGAATAAAACTGCACAGTGCTGTTTTTTATCTAAGGCTCCAATTATGTCATTTATTACAATTGTGGCAGCAGTAACAGTGCTATGACCAGCTCTCAAACCCGACTGAAAATCATTTAAAATGTTTTTATCAGCCAAGTATTGTTTCATTTGTAAGTTTACACAAGACTCAAAGATCTTAGCCAGAATTGAAAGTTTAGAAATTGGACAATAATTGTTTAAATCTGCAGGATCCCCACCTTTAAATAGAGGGAGAATTTGGGCTGATTTCCAATTTTTAGGTATGGTGTTAGAACAAAGACTCAAATTAAAAATATGAGTAAATGGCTCAGCAATAATATCAGCTTCAGCCTTTAAGAGGTATGGATCCAGTGTATCTGGACCTGCAGACTTTTTGTAATCAATTTCTTTCAGTGCTTTATGAACTTGAGAAAGAGAGACAGGTTTAAGATCAAAAAGATCTGAGTTCGGTGTCAGTTCCAGAGTGTTTCCCTCAGGTCCTTTGAGCTCTAACAGCTCTGAACTTGAGAGTGAATAATGAGCCGAGCCCAGGCTTTAACTCAGGACTTTAAACAAGAGCCAATTCTCACAGTTTCACCTCAGTCACTCCTGAAAAAAACACAAGCACACAAACAAACAAACCCAGAACGGTTTAACTTTCTCACACCAACAGAAACTACTGCTACAGATACTGCTATTACTAGTGCTACTAGTAATAGTAATACCACTGCTGGTTTTACTATTACTGCTGCAACTACTATTACTACTACTGTTACTACTACTCCTGCTACTCCTACTAAAATTGCTGCTTATACTACTACTACTACTACTACTACTAGAACTGCTACTACAATTACTATTACCCCTACTACTACTGTTGCTGCTACCACTATTTCCATTACTGCACTACATAGTCACTACTGCTGCTACTACTAATACTGCTACTAGTAATAGTACAACTACACTGAACAAAAATATAAACGCAACACTTTTGCTTTTGCTCCCATTTTTCATGAGATGAACTCAAAGATCTGAAACTTTTTCTACATACACAAAATAACCATATCTCTCAAATATTGCTCACAAATCTGTCAAATCTGTGATAGTGAGCACTTCTCCTTTGCCAAGATAATCCATCCCTCCTCACAGGTGTGCCATATCCAGATGCTGATGAGACAGCATGATTATTGCACAGGTGTGCCTCAGACTGGCCACAATAAAAGGCCACTCTGAAATGTGCAGTTTAATCACACAGCACAATGCCACAGATGTCGCAAGTTTTGAGGGAGCGTGCAATTGGCTGCTGACGGCAGGAATGTCCACCAGAGCTGTTGCTCGTGAATTGAATGTTC
Source organism: Bostrychus sinensis (assembly GCA_020698575.1). Classification (NCBI taxonomy): domain Eukaryota; kingdom Metazoa; phylum Chordata; class Actinopteri; order Gobiiformes; family Eleotridae; genus Bostrychus; species Bostrychus sinensis. The sequence goes on along the minus strand of CM036241.1, from coordinate 2,909,154 downwards.
ATTTCTCTACCATAAGCCGTCTCCAAAGGCGTTTCAGAGAATTTGGCAGTACATCCAACCAGCCTCACAACCGCAGACGACGTGTAACCACACCAGCCCAGGACCTCCACATCCAGCATGTTCACCTCCAAGATCGTCTGAGACCAGCCACTCAGACAGCTGCTGAAACAATCGGTTTGCATAACCAAAGAATTTCTGCACAAACTGTCAGAAACCGTCTCAGGGAAGCTCATCTGCATGCTCGTCGTCCTTATCGGGGTCTCGACCTGACTCCAGGTCGTCGTCGTAACCGACTTGAGTGGGCAAATGCTCACATGCGATGGCGCCTGGCACGTTGGAGAGGTGTTCTCTTCACGGATGAATCCTGGTTTACACTTTTCAGGGCAGATGGCAGACAGCATGTGTGGCGTCGTGTGGGTGAGCGGTTTTCTGATGTCACTGTTGTGGATCGAGTGGCCCATGGTGGCGGCGGGGTTATGGTATGGGCAGGCGTATGTTATGGACGAAGAACACAGATGCATTTTATTGATGGCATTTTGAATGCACAGAGATATCGTGACGAGATCCTGAGGCCCATTGTTGTACCATACATCCAACAACATCACCTCATGTTGCAGCATGATAATGCACGACCCCATGTTGCAAGGATCTGTACACAATTCTTGGAAGCTGAAAACATCCCAGTTCTTGCATGGCCAGCATACTCACCAGACATGTCACCCATTGAGCATGTTTGGGATGCTCTGGATCGGCGAATACGACAGCGTGTTCCAGGTCCTACCAATATTCAGCAACTTCACACAGCCATTGAAGAGGAGTGGACCAACATTCCACAGGCCACAATCGACCCCTGATCAACTCTATGTGAAGGAGATGTGTTGCACTGCATGAGGCCAATGGTGGTCACACCAGATACTGACTGGAGTCCCCAGACCTCCCAGTAAACCCCCCCAGTAAAACAAAACTGTATGTTTCAGAGTGGCCTTTTATTGTGGCCAGTCTGAGGCACACCTGTGCAATAATCATGCTGTCTCATCAGCATCTGGATATGGCACACCTGTGAGGAGGGATGGATTATCTCGGCAAAGGAGAAGTGCTCACTATCACAGATTTGACAGATTTGTGAACAATATTTGAGAGATATGGTTATTTTGTGTATGTAGAAAAAGTTTCAGATCTTTGAGTTCATCTCATGAAAAATGGGAGCAAAAGCAAAAGTGTTGCGTTTATATTTTTGTTCAGTGTACTTCTAATGTTGTTACTACTGCTCCTTCTAATACAACTACTAATAATGCTGCTTATACTACAACTACTACTACTGCTACAACAATTATTACTACCCCTACTACTATTGCTGCTACTACTACTACTGCACTACACAATATCTACTGCTGCAACTACTATTACTACTACTGTTACTCCTAATACTGCTACTCCTAATACTACACCGTTACAACTGCAGGTATTAATATTACTGCTACTACTACTAAACCTGCTGCTTCTTCTACTATTGCCTTTAATACAACTACTAATATTGCTGCTTATACTACTACAACTACTACTGCTACAACAATAATTACTACCCCTAATACTACTGCACTTCACAGCCTCTACTGCTGCAACTAGGGCGTGTTCACACTTCCCTTCAGTCGAACTCAGGTGCACTTCCTGGGACAGTCCAGTTTGTTTAAGCAGGTGTGAACGCACAGTCAGACTCAGGTGAGCACCAAACAGGTGAACTCTGGTCCTCCTGAAATCAGAGGTGCACTTTGAGTCCCGGTCTGGTCCTGGTGAAGTGCGAACGCGAGTGGACTACAGCAGTGTTCACCAAGGGCATCTAACATGACTCTCAGGAACATAAAATGTATTTAAAATGTCGCTAATAGTAGCAAACAAATGTAAAAGCACTGCTGAAACAACACAGATTTCATATTAATCACAGAGAGTCCACAGCTGTGTTCAGATATCACTGCTCTAAGCTTAATACTTCATTAAATATTAATTAAAGTGCTGTTGCAACTACTGCTGCTACTACTCCAAATCCTGTTACTACTGCTACTATTACTTCAACTCCTACTTCCGCTGCTAGTAATGAAATGCAAGGCCTTCCTAGTTTAATGTCAGGCCTACTATCAATTTCTCAAAAGTTAAAAATACTTTGGATTTATATACTTAACTTATTTTGAAACAGTTAAAATCTCTAGTTACTTTCCACCTCTGGTAAAAAGTGACATCAAGTGAAAGCTGCGCGTTAAATTAACATGCTTAACATTTCTGTTCAGAGAGTATAAATGAAAGGTGTGTATGGGCTGGGCGCGTCTGCAAAATCATGCCTTAGTCATAAAAATGTAGTAGTGGTAGTAGTAGTAGTAGTAAGAAGTAGAGGTGGCAGTGGTATTGGTAATAGAAGTACTGTGTTTGCTGGTTGCTAGGCTGAGCTCATGCACAAGATGGCGTAGATAATTGTCTCCTTTTTTCTCTCTAAGTATTTAAAGGACGAACGGATCTTGCACAATGCAATATTTCCAGAGTAATTACTGAAACTCTGTGTGCAGGAGAGTAACATGCTCAAACCTGCTCAGAGCCAGGAGTTTAAGTCAGCGAATGAACAGCAGCAGGGGAACAAAGAAATGTTATACACTGCACATTTTAGATAATACATACTTGAAGCGGCGCTATATGATTTGAATATCTGCTCTGGTGCCATAATCAAACTTGTTTTTTTTAGAAAATGTAAAACTGGACCTCAATTAGCAGAGGTAGTAGTAACCACTGCTGCTGCTACTACTACCACTACCACCACTACTATTACTAAAACTACATGGACCTATTTGGAAACTTAATAATGTAGATGAGAGTTCATACTAGATTTTCTCAAGACAAAGTTTAGCACAAGACCAGTGAGATCCAGAAATGATCTCCACCACAAACATCTTGTGAATGCATTGTATTATAACCAACAGCCAATGGGCGTGTCCCAAAAGTAGGCTGCAGGGAGTCTCAAGATTATTTTAATTACATTAAGTGGTTGAACAGATTTTAAAATACCTGTGCCACAAAGATGTGGGGAAAATACTTCGTTAAATCTGTTGGGGGTCTATCCCAGACAAGCATTCACTCTCACATTCATTCACTATGGGACGTTTAGAGTCTCCAGTTCACCTGTACATGTCAGTGTTAGGACCAAGAACTCACAGTAACACAGGGAGAACATGCACACTCCACTCACAGAAACTGAACCTACAACCTGTTTGAGAGGCAGGAGTGATAAATATTCTGCCACTGTGCACTTTGCCTCTGTAAAAAGCGAACTGGAGCTACTTTGGGCCAGAGGTGGGAGTATATTTAACCTGCAGATCTCATGAATTATGGTCACATACTGCAAACACAGATGTATTCTGCTACTACTACTACAACTGCCAAGTCTATGACTTCTATTACTACTACTGATAATACATTAGTTACAACTAGTACTGCTACTTCTCCTACCACTGCTAGTACTTATTAACATTATTTCTACTACTACTACTACTGTTACTTGTAACACTGCTAGCAGTTGATTGCAGATCCTTTTAGTTTCAAAAGGCATACACCAAGTTCCAAAAATACCTGCATATTGCAAACTCAAATGTATTGAGTGCTAAAGCTACTACTTCTAACACTACTACTACTAATACTATAATTACTACTTTATAGTTAATGCAGATATTTATAGTTTCAAGGCAGGCATTTACCCACTTCTCACTGAGGTCAAAAATACTGTTACTCATTTAGAGATTTTAATAAAAGTAGAATTTCTTGCAGGAACTGACTCCAGATCTCATTCAGAGTAAGTGACAGATTGCAAACACCGAAGTATTAAGTGCCTTACATAACCGAAGGTAGTCCTTGTTCCTGTGAGAACATGATACACATACTGTTCTCCTCACAGCGCGGCGGGCCTCATCAGTCAGCGCTCTACACGAATGAAACTTCTTTTATTACTCACATTCAGCCACGCCTCATACCTCAAAACTGTTCATCTGTGAAAAGTATTGTATTCTGTCACACCATTAAGTCACTGTCACTCATACAAGTTCCACACAAAGCAGCGATTCATACCTGAAGAGCAAAAGAAACAACAGTGGCAGAAGAAGTGATAGGCTGACCTCTGAATGCATACAAGAGACCTGGAACAAGCTAAATGCCCCATAATGAATGAATGTGACAGTGAATGGTTGTCTGTAAGTGAAAGCTCTGCAAATGTCCATGGTGCACACCGCCTCAAGCCCAAAGTAGCTGGGATAGGCTCCAGGTATGTGCAACCCCTAATGCCAGTATTAATTAATAAATGTTTTGTATGATTCTTTTTTATTGTTTTTATCTTTTTTATTGCTACACTTTGGCACATAGCTTATGTGCACACACCTTTTAAAAACACAAAGCCATACAAACATACCTTAAGCGGTGCTTTGATGTTCATTTATTTACTCTTCTGCTCATTCTCCTTTGTCACAATTCTGGCACTTAGAGACTCACTGACAGACAACCATTCACTCTCACATTCATTCACTTTGGGACATTTAAATTCTCCAGTTCACCTGTAACGACACTGAAGGGACAACAAGTAACAAAGCTGATGGTAATCTGAGCAGCCTGACTGTGAGGATCTAATCTAATAACACAATCTATGAAATGGGCAGACTTTGACCAGAGCCAAAGCCCTAAATCAATGACTACCACATGCATAGATTATACTGCATCATTCTTACCAAGCACTCTTTTAATAGCTCCAAATGAAACACAATGAGTACTGATTAGGCACATTACGGCCACTGACAGGTGAAGAAGTGAATAACACAGATTCTCTTTTCATCACAGGACCTGTTACTCATAGGAAATGGTGTATAGTAGGGCAGCAAGTGAACATTTTATCCTTAAAGTCGATGAGTCAGAAGCAGGGACAATGGGTAAGAATTTGCACCACAAGGACCAAATTGTGATGGCTACAGACAACTGGGTCAGAGCTTCACTAAAACTGCAGTTCTTGTGGGGCGTTGCCAGTCTGCAGTGCCCCAAGGAAGAAACAGTGGTGAAGTGGCGACAGGTGACGCAGACTGAGGCCCGGCAGACGAGCTACTGGAGCTCAAACTGCTAAAGGAGTTAATGCTGGTTCTGATAGAAAGGTGCTCAGTTCATCACAATTTGTGCTGCATGGAGCCAAATCTTAGGCAAGTGGCCAAAACACATAACATTATGACTACCATGAACAGCCAGGTGGTTATAATGTTATGCCTGATCGAAGAAAAAAAATAGTGCTGCTATCATTCATTTTGTGTATGAATGCCAAAACTCACACAGAAGCCTCACACAGCTCTCTCCAGGGCATTGTCTGCTCGTGTAAACTGTCAGATTTAATAGTATACACGGAGACGACACCAGAGGCGCTTCTCTCAAACATAAAACATTAATCTGTCGGATACGGGATGAGTCCAAACAGAACAGTTATCAGACAGAAGACTTAAGGGTAGAGATTTATTCGAGGCTCGTCTGCAGCGAAGGGTGGAGTTGGATGAGGGATATAAACGATTAGGATCTGAGAAAGCAAAGAGCATTGTGTGGTGAAGGTGTGTCACTGAATACAAACCAAGAATTAAACTATAAATGAACAGCAGAGTAACTAGATAAGTTGAATTAATTAATTGTATATATTAATTAAAAGTAAGTATATTTTCTTACTTCAAGTTGATCAATTTCTGCAAGTAAATTTCTTTTTTCTAAAAAAAGACATTGTTTGCAAAGTGGCTACTAACAGACTAACTAGAAGGATTTATGTTTGAATCCAGGTTGGAAGTAGTAGTAGCAAAAAGTAGTGGCACTGGTAGTAGTAATAGTAAAAGCAGTAGCTGTAGTAGTAGTAGTAGTAGTAGTAGTAGCAGCAACAGTCGCAGCAGTCGTAGTCATATCAGCAGTACCATTATAGTAGTAGTGGCTCCAACTGTTGCTTGAACAGTAGCTGCAGTAGTGTTAGTAAAAGCACTAGTAGTAGTAGTGGCGACAGCAATAGTAGTAATAGTAGTGATGGTAGTAGTAGTAGTAGTAGCACTAGCAGCAGTAGTAGTAGCACTAGCAGCAGTAGTAGTAGCAATAGCAGCAGTAGCAGTAGTAGTAGCAGTAGTAGTACAATAGCAGTAGCAGTAGTAGTAGTAGCAGCAGTAGCAGTAGTAGTTTTTTCAGAGCATTTGCAACAAACTTTCAAATGTATAAGAGCAAAAGAGGGATCCGAGGCACTCTGACATCATTATCATCATCTATCTATCTATCTAGATAGATATAGATATATAGATCTAGATAGATATATACCACCTGGTGTTGATCAATACGCGTTGGAATGTCCCGTACACAATAAAAGATTTTTACTTGTGTCAGAGTGCCTCAGATTTGAAACTGATGTTTTTCCACTGATCTTTGAAGAGCACCTGGCCTCATGATTTTGTGATCCACTGATGCACTTTTTAACTTACACTTACAAATGTAGTTGGATTTAAGTACATTCTATGCATTTTACTTACATACTAGTAATTTTGTTGTCTACTTTTACTTCTGCTTGAGTAATATTATTCTGAAGTAACAGTACTTTGAGCAGTGAGATAAGTTGCACTACACTATGCATGGCAAACATTATGAAATACTACATAAGAGTAGGAAGAATGTATATATGCAAACAGTGAAACGTAATCAGAGCAATTTGTCCAAGATTATGATGTAAAGCCATTACATCACATGGTATGCTCCACTTTCTCCAACATGTTACAACAATAAATGCTTCACTTATGTAGTGAACAATATACACTGACTGGCCACTTTATTAGGTACACCTGCTCTAATGCTTTTAAACACAAATATCTAATTCAAAATCAAATCCATTTAGTCCTGAAGTTCAAACCTAGCATCAGAATGGAGAAGAAAAGGGATTTAAAGGACTCTGGACGGGTCATGGAACAAAAACAGGAGGGTCTGGATCCTCTGCCATAGAGAGCTGTGTCCAGTGTTTGATTTGGCACCAACCTATCAGAGCTGTTTATCTGCTGCACGTCATACAAGTGGTCTGCCTATGGACTGACCTTCATTTCTCTGATTGGTTACTTTGCCTCCTTTAATTCTGTGGTTCCAGTCTGGCTGGCCAGGCTAGGGATTTTCACACACATTTATGTCAACACTGGGGCCACTTTATAAGGTACAGGGTCCACCTACTGTTCAAGAGAGGGTTTGTCAAAGGCCAAAATGAAGTAAAAAATGCAAAGAAGTCCATCTTCCTTGCTGTGTTATGTTTGGCTTGTATTGTCTTGTCAGGCCTAATTGCTGAAGTGCAACCTGAGCTCACAAGTGCAGACTGACTGTCAAACATGAAGATAGCCCCAGGAGCAACAAAAACATACAGTTCATTAACCCTCAGGGTACCTTTAAAATTCACAGACTTGTTAACTTAGGGACGAAACATGACAAGGTAAAGGAAACATCACACCTGCCTGTCTGTCTGAAAATAAATCATTCCATCTGACTGACAGACTTCAGCAGAAACCTGCTGCACCAAGGTCCAATGGAAGAGAGGAGGCTCTCTCTGGGTCAAGAACAAAAATGTCAACAGCCTGTTTGACTCTGATCACTGGAATGTCACACACACACACACACACAGACACACACACACAGACACACACACACACCACACCACACACACACACACACACACACACACACACACACACACACACACACACACACACACACACACAGAAGAGTATTCTCAACCATATTCACACCACTCTGTTTATAAACAGATCTCATTTGGCCTTTTTATACTTGAATTTCACAGACTCCATCATGACCACAAAAACAAAATATATTCTCAGCCACACTCCCACCGCTCTGTTACATCGATCCTAACACACCGAGATCAGTTTATTGGTGTTCATTATTTTTATTCCCATGCATTTTGCAAGGTAGAAGAAAAACAGCCCTCCATTGAAACTGTCTGTAATAAAGCTCTGCTGCCCCTGGTGGGTTAGGAGTCAATCTGACCAAAAACCTAATTTCCCTTTATTTTGAAGGTAAAGGCTTAGATCATTAGGTTTTCACAAAAAAAAAAAAAAAAGTATTATAATGTCAGGATTGCAGGATGTCAAAAATCTGTGGTTATAATGGAAGTCAATGGGCCCAAACGCGTCCCTAAGGTAACGACGAGTGTATGTAAAATGCATATCTCCTGTTCTATACATCTTAGAACCAGGGTCGTGGCATTTTCAACACCAACTTAAAAAAAATATTCTGTCCAAGTTTCATGCCAACAGCTTTTAAACTGACTGATTTATTGAGAATCAAAAATGTAAAAACAGCAAAAAGTACGCGTTTGGGCCCTAAGGTGCTGTGAGGGTTAAACTAAGCCAAGCTCTGACTGCAAATCCCTTTTTAATAAAATGTTGCAAAAGGAAATGGAAAATAACTTGATCATTGTTAACTTTTACTAAAATGAGCATTACTAAATAAACTCTACTCACAACCAGAAGGTCCTGGGTTTGATAATGGTTTGGGTACTTTGTAATAGCAGTAATAGTAGAAGTATAACTAGTAGCTGCAGTAGTGGTGGTAGTTAACCTGGTTAAAGCCGGAATGCCTCCCATTAAAAACTTTTGTAAAGGGGTGGGACTTTCAGTGGAACACTTGGAGGTTATTGGATAAAGAGCCAGGTACGTAGCTAAACAACAAACCACTGTGACAGTATAACTACTCAATAACTACATGGTTAGAAGATTTTTGCTACTTCTGCAGCCCCAGGGCCATCGGTAAGGTGGCTTATGTGACAAGCCACAACAACAGTATGCAGGGATCAAACCACCAACTTTTGGATTAGTAAGCAAACGTCTCTACCAACTGAGTTGTAGCAGTAATTATAGAATACTGACAGTTGCAGTAATTGTAGTAGTGGTCATACAACTATTACCAGCATTGGTAATTACTACTAGTAGGAGCTAGTCATAGATTGTACTGCAAAAAGTACTTAAGTTAAATAAACATGTCAGACTTTTCACTTTTACTCATGTGATCACTACTTTACTTTTATTTTCAATGTGAGTAATATAATTATTTTTCCTTGAGAGCAGATTTTGTGTGCTTCCTTCACCTCTGCTCCTCTCGTTCGGGCTCATCATTTCTTGCGTGTCTTGTGTAAGGCTGTGCAGCAGTGACCGAGGGCCTTTAAAGGCACCGCAGGCCTGATGTTGAACACTGACACATCTGGAGCCGTGAGCAGTGATCACAACAGTAACTGAGTACCTGTTTATCTGTGTGTATCCAGGGGGTGTGGCTTAAAGCAGTAAATACCTCCAGCTGATCTTATCTGTCCCAAGAATCAGGTGGTTTCACACTTTCCTGTGACTTCAGATAAAAATAGTACTCAATACTGATATTTTTGCAAATGTTTTAGTGACAAGAGTAAATAATAAAGTATCTTTTACTCAAAAGTTCAAGTTCAAGTTCAGGTTATATGTAGCACATTTAACAACTCTTGCAGCCCAAAGTGCTGTACATATCATTAAGGCAGTAAACAACAAATAATAGAAAGTTAAAAACAAATAGCAGCAAAACAATAAAAAAAAATCACACAATAGTAAAAGACAACATCAAATTAAAACCAGGTAAATAAGTCAAGTCTAAAAAGTCCTGTCAGCTTCTGTTAAATGAAAGATGCAGCTTTAAAAGGGATTTAAAGTGCTCTAGTGACACAGCTGATCTCATGTACTGGGGCAAACTATTCCAAAACCTGGGACCTCCCGCTGAAAAGGCTCGGTCACCTCTGGAGGACCTCATGGTTCTGGCAGGGACATGTCTACTCTACTCAATAATTTGTTGAGTAGAGGTAGACTTTATTGTCGCTGTAGGAAAATGTGTTCTCTGCATCTGAGCCATCCTTCAGTACTGTTGGGGCATGGACACTTCTCCAGATCTGAGCCAGAGTTTGTTCAAGAGCACCTCGCTGGAGGATTAGTGCATGTTTAACGGTTGACAGGGGAAACCAGAGCACCCGGCAGAAACCCACGCAGACACAGAGAAAACATGCAAACTCCACACAGAGAGGCTGGTCAGGGAATCAAACCCAGGACTTTGCCACCACACCGAGCACTTTTAAATCTGCCTATTATTATTTGACTCATACAGGAGATAGGGGTTCAGTTCTGTAAATAAGGTTGCAACACAATGTGGATCCATAAAATCCTGTTTAAGTACCTCTGTCAATTTGTGTATTTACTATGGCAACCCCAGAAACAAAAGGAGCAGCCTAAAACAGACTTCTTCTAATCTACAGATCTACAGACAGCTGGAGTTTCTGAATATTTTCCCACATTATAATCAGTCTGTCCATCGCGGCACACTAGAACACTCTTCGTCACATGCTTACATCTGATATTGGAGCGTTGGGTGTGTCCTGCTGCTCTTAATGTCTGACTATTGTCTTCCTCATGCAATCATACTAACACATCTCTGAATCAGCGGTGAATCAGTACACAAGTAAAAGCACTGTCAGGGCAAAATAATATTGCACAGGTAGAAGTAAAAGTTCTCAAGTGAACTCTAACTTGAAAAAAGGGGAACAAAATTACTACTACTACTATTATTACTACCACTACTGCTACTGCTTTCACTTTCCACCACTACTATATTTACTACGACAAGTACTACTCCTACTGGTACTACTAACCTGCCATCAAGGTGAAGTATATTTGTACACATTCAGAAAAAAGGTAACACATCTGGACTCCATATGACTTCACAGAAAACTTCAGTTATGAATGAATTATTTGAGCCACTCCCAGTGTCACATATGACTGGCGTGTTGCTGATAATTTTACAGGCTGCAAAGTTCTGCGTCGGGCTGAAAGAGTGTAGTTTTATGAGCGAAAGTTAATAATTTCCTACTATCTTCAGTCCTAAAGGTGTGAGTCAGTAACGAGGGGGGTGGGGATCTGCGACACTTTTCCTCATAAACCTGTTCAAACACGGAGCTGCTAACTACAGGCATACAACCTGTTTTCTATTGTTCTTAGTATTATGCAAGTTAAAGTATCCATTCCTACACACTTGTGGCCATAGCCTTTGCAATACAACAACATTGTATACATGAAAACAAACAGGTAAAGAGTACTAGTATTGCACATAGCCAAGCCTGTGGTTGCCGGGGAGGAGCTCCAAAAATAATAGTGTCATTATAGACAGTGCCGTGTGGGAGGGCCGTGTTTCAGGAAATAGATGAAAAGAGAGATCATTTTATTCTACTGCACTGAGCTGCTGTTGCAAAGAAACTAGATACTTTTACATAAATAATTTCAATACAATTTGTAGGACATGCACTTGCTGAGTACTTTTACACTGAGTACAGAAAAATGTTCCATTAGCTGGGCTTCCACCCAAACGTGACGCAAACCTTTTTAAAATTCACATAAGAGAACAAAACAAATGCGAATTAGATGCATTTCCAATCCATCAATGTGTTTGAGTAAATCAAGGTGGCGTCAGTAGCCGAGTTACATGAGCAGCCGGTGTTTGTTGCTATTACACCGCAAGTCCTCCAGAGTAGGGCTGGATACTGATAAACGATACCTTTGTGGGATCGAAAGAAAAGTTACAATACTACTGGTAACAGTTTTTTATGTTTTCTTGCATGTATAAATCAAATAAAAACCATGGAATAAGTTATGTAAACTACTGGTTTTAACAGCTACAAATTCTGCTCCAAAAATTGGTCTTTTATTCAATACTATTGTGTTTGGTGATTGTAGATGAAGATGAGTTAGGTCACCATGGGTATCAGAAAAAGTATCGCTCAGGAACCGGTATCAAAAACCAGGTACTGTTTAAAAACTGGCATCTAAAAAATCTGAACAGTACCCAGCTCTACTGCAGAGGACCTGCATAATGTGCGTTTGGCGAGAGTGGGAGAGTTGCTTCTTGTTGTTGTTGAGCTGTTCTTTTGTCTTACAATTCGTAATATGTCAGCAGTTTCACCTGCTATGCCATAAATCATCAATTCATCATCAATTAAAGTCATCAATTAAAATTCACTGAGGTCCAATTTGAGAAAATTTTCTCAAGTGAAGGTCCGGAACATCAAAATGTTATTTTGTGCCTTAAAAAAGCATTGCGGTTACATCAACATCTGTGTCTATAGTGCAAATACAGTAGAATTGTATATTACGGCAATAACATTTTCCTAGCATTAACATCAGTTTTAAAACAAACTTGGGAGCATGAAATAATAAAATAAGAGGGTAGACATATTTTTTTTTCTTATATAAAAAAAATAGCTACAGTTATAAAATAAAAATGCTCTTAATAATTGTCCCTGACTCAGAGACAGAGACACAAATGAACTGAACTGACTGAGAGAGCAGTAACAAAACTCGCCTGTAGAGGGCAGCGCGTCAGTATTTACTGAAAGAAACTTGGGAAGAAGAAGAACCCCGCTCTTCTATTGGTCAAAAGTCCGTCTCTTCAGCTGAATATATCCCAATAATATCATACTCCGCACTTTAATTAATATTTAATGAAGTATTACATTTAGAGCAGTGATCTTGGCTGAACACAGCTGTGGATTCTTTCTGTGATTAATATGAAATCTGTGTTGTTTTAGCAGAGTTTTTGCTAATGTTAGCAACCTTTTAAATACATTTTATTTATAGTATGTTTGTATTTTTTTCTTATAGTCACGTTAGATGCACGTATGTTTTTCGGCCCTTAGTAAACAGTGGTAAAACTGTAGTTCTCTCACTGGTGTTAGTCCGTACTTTGGTCCACATTGCATTCATACTTCACCAGGACCAGACCAAAAGTGCACCAGGGCTCAAAGCGCGCCACACAGAGATCTGTGATTTCATGTGGACCAGAGTTCACCTGTTTGGTGTGCACCTGAGTCTGATTGTGCATTCACACTGCTCAAACGAACCAGACTTTCCCAGGAAGCTCACCAGAGTTCGACTGAAACGAACCAAACACGGCAAGTGTGAACACACCCTCAGTCACTATATTTGGAAAACCAAGTGCTTAGGAGAGCAGTGCTGCCCTCTACAGTCCTGGAAGAATTAAAATCGCTTTTGTCCCACAACTGGCTGTAAAAGAAGTTCAGCATTGTAGCGCCATATTTATGTCACGTGACAGTATCAAAATATCAAAAGTATCGATATTGAGAGAAAGTATTGATTACTGATTATTATTGTTAGTATTGCATTACAAAATACTGTGATTTTTCCACAGCCCTAACAACTCACAAAACCCTGCTGGCTCATCTTTGTAAGCCCTGCCCTGCTCTTAAGTGAACAAAGAAGTTTACCCTAATGTCCCACACCTACATAAAATTGCAAAAAAGTACTTTTATAAAATGTACATCTTTACTTTTACTCAAGTAATAATTATCTTGACTGCTTTTGCTTCAGCTTGAATCAGGGTTTTTAAAAGATTAAACTCAAGCGTTTTTCAAGCACTTTCGACATGTACTTTCAGTTTTTTCCAGCACCTTACAAGTGGACGAAACTATATATTTACAGCTGCACAAACTTATGTATATTTACAACTGCTCCTAAACGTCCTCAACCAGTGTCTCTCCCACTGCCTGTGAAATGTTCAATACCTTATCACGACACCTGAGTGTGCTGGGTGCTCCAAAAAGTGAAATATCAAAAATGCCGATAACCCAATTTCAAGCATTTTGAAGGGCTTTATCCAAAATTCAAGCACTTTTCAAACCTTGAAAGCACAGTTAATTTCAAGCCTTTTTAAGGATATCAAGCACCTTTACAAACCCTGTTGAATATTATGTTTTTGACCTGACACTAACCTTACTTCAGTACTCATCTTGAGTACAGGTTTTCGTCATGTACAGGGAGTGAGGGCCTGGAGCAAAGTACTTCTGACTGACTGAGCATACCCAGTTACAGTACCAGAGATAATAGTAGTGTTTGTCTCAGTGCGAGTCAATGAAGTCACTGAGTAACTGGGTGGTGGTGTCAGAGGAATGTCTCATTGCTCACAGAACAGACCTGCATCGACAAGTCCACTGTATGTTCCTCTGCACAGGGACAGCCCCTAACAACCTGCAAAATAAAGATGAAACATGGGATATTTAGCTTAAATGTCCAACATCCATAAAGCTGTAGAAAGATTGTAGAAAGCCTGTTGTTCATGTGAATCATAGCCTGAAATAATAACATGACAGCAACGCTGTCAACCTGAGGAAGAGTAAAGAGGAAATTGATGGATGTAGTGAAGGAGGAAATGAAGGTAGTTGTCAAAGGAATGTAGAAAGCCAGTCCTTTATGAGCATCTCAGAATTGCCAAGTTATACTAAAGCTGAAGTTGCTGAATTTTAATTATCTTAAAATCGACTTCAGCAGAAATAGCATCCTCCAAGCGGTGCACTGTAGAGAGTGCTGTGGCTAATGCTACAGCTAGTGCCCAGAGCAGCTTAAATACTGCTTGTGGAGACTCTGCAGATGCTAAAAACATAAATTATCTCAGGGAGTCATTTCACCTCTGGCAAAACAAACAGCTTAGTATGATGTCCATCAGCAGCCCGCTAACTTGTGTACTTTGTTTATGTAAACAGACTAGTCATGTGCTCTGGAGCTATTAGTATTTGAACAAGGCTTCCTATGGTGTGTGAAAATTATTATAGACCTGGCCTTTAGAAGTAGAGAGGGACGCAAATAAATGACATTTTTATCTTCACTGATATCAACATGAGAGCAATGCATACTGCTGCTGCGCTGTTGTTTTGTACAAATATTTAGCATAAAAATAGAGCTAGAAAAAGGAGTTGTAGAGGTAAATCCATTCTCTTCAATTCTTGATTATTTAATTGTTAGGGACTGTGGTGCTACACTGGTATCAGGACTCGGATTGTCCAAAACTGAACATAAAATAATCAGGAGCCAAAGAAACTTGATCGAGACATCCCTAGTGCTCAGGGATGCAGTTGCACTGCAGCCAGTGCAGCTGCACTGGGGCCCAAGACTGTTTAAAATATTCAAAATAAATAGGACAACACTTAACTTTGTTGCAGAACAGAGTTTTAAACATACATTCAGTTTTAAATTCTGTTAAATTTGTAAACTCATAAAAAAAAAAAAATCATGTTTTTTTTAAATCAGAAATTGAAATAAACAAATATAATTTCATAAAATTGCCCCTAAATATTAATGAATAAGCTTCTGTTTTTGTATCAAACTCCAGTAAAAGAGTGCCATTTTATAATTGAAAAAAACTAATGCATGAACCTGAAATACTGAATGTGCTTCATAACTTTAGGGCCCATTCTGAAACCCTGCACTGGGGCCCCACATTACCAAGTTATGCTAGTGCTTACAGTATATTTGACACAACTGCTTGTGCAGGTCTGTTACTGCATCCTCTAAAATACTGCACTGCACTTGACATTGGTATTAAGTGCACAAAGCCACTTCTGCTACAACATTACCCACCACTCAAACACTAAATAATGTGACAGCTTAAGTGTCAGGTACAACTTTAGTCTTAAGTAAAGTCAAGGTAACCATGTAATGTAGCATGTCTGAAAAAAGGCATTGACAGAAAAATGATGAGAATCTAGAGAAAGGATCAAAGGGTCAGACATGGAAAAGCTGTTATTGTTACAAAATGTGTGAAAGCAGCCTAAGTTTATATTTGGTGACTGGTCCCACAGCACATTGTTCACGACCCACATACATGCTAATCCCACAAATGCTTGTTCCTAACAAATGTGGCACCATTTAAAAAGAAAATAGACAGGCTTTCTGAGATTCCAAAAAGCATTGTCCGAAGTTACTTTTTGTGCAAATTTCATTTGAATTATAGTATCCAGTTTCTTTGCACCTCTGATCTGGAGTGACATCATACAAAAGCAGATGTTTACAGAAAGCCTTTCATTTGGTTGCTAGGATTTTCTTTCACCCAGACTTGGTGCAAGATGGTTCCTGTCTGACGGTGACTCAGTGGTGCAGCCTGTGCCAGCGTTCCCAGGCCTGTCTCTGTCTACACTGCCCTGCTACAAGTGTCAAAGTCCACAACCATAAAAACCCATATATCATTTCTTTTCTGCAAACACTGCATGTAGCCTTTGCATGCCAAGAATGTGTTGACTTTTCTCCTCTGGGTGTAAAAACTGGCAGGTAACGCCATGGAGCTTGCTAAGCCAGCTCAGTCGTTTTGTGAGTTATTGTTGAGGAGGCTTTTACTGCAGGCGTCCTTTACATGGTAACTGCATTCCCTTGTAAGAGATATTTCCATGCATGACTTGCGGGTGCTGGGTTTTTGGGTGTGGGTCCTCTGCAGGTGGTGAAACGGTGAAGCGGAGATTAAAAAGTTCTCCAGACCACTCCCTCCTGGGCACACCTACGCGAGCAGGATGCCAAAACAAGCACGTAAGGGGTGTGTCTCGAGGCCTGGAATGAAACTATGATTACACCTAATAAAGACAATGAATGAAAACTGGCACGGACTTACATTTTTTGAGAATTTTTTAGATAGTCCTTAAGTAAAAGAACAGGTACTTCGAAGTGATCTTATGCCAGTAAAACAGCACTTTAGTAAAAGTATTGAAAGCATGTTTTAAAAGTACCACTTACAAGTCAAGTTCTGCAATTGCACAGCAAAATCTACAACTACTACTACTTCTTCAATTGTTAGCCCTACTACTTCTACAACTTCTGCTAGCACTAGTACCTTCTATTACTGTTACTATTACTGTATATTCTATTACTATTACTGATACAACTATTACCTATTTCTACTGTATCTGCCACAACTAGTACTATTACAAGTTACTATTACTACCTCTGCTACTACAACTGCAAGTACTACGACAATGTACAGAGGCTTGCAAAAGTATTCATATCCCTTAGCATTTTTTCTTTATTGTTGCCTTACAACCATGAAATGAAATGAATCATTGAGAATTTTCACTTTACATCACATAACAACTATGAAAATGCAAAATATTTTTTATTGTGAAGGAAACAAGAAATATGACAGAAAAATAGAAAACTTGAGTATTCATTCCCTTTTTAAAGAGGCCCCTAAATGAGACCCAGTGTTACTCACCCTCAGAAGTGACAGAAACAGTTCGATAAGGTCGACCTGTCTGCAGTTCAACTGTGATAATGCCACTAAACACCATCTAATCTAATTCATCATTACAAGAGGACCATCTAAAACTCACAAACCGGGCAAGGAGTGCATTCATCAGAGAGGCAACAATAAGACCAAAGGTGACCCTGAAAGATCTGCAGAGCTCCACAGCAGAGACTGTTGTATCTGTCCCAGGACCACTCTGAACATACACTCCACAGTGTGGAGGAGTGGACAGAAAAAAGCCATTGCTTGGAGAAAGTAATGTAAGGAAACATGTTTTGTGTTTGCCAAAAGGCACGTGGGAGACTCCCCAAAAACAGGAAGGTTCTCTGTCAGATACTGTTAAAAGTAGCCATTGATGAAAGATGCATTGACACAAACCCAACACCTGACTGTGGCCCCTGACTGTGGCCCCTCTCTAAAGTGAAGCCTGGTGATGGCAGTGTCCTGCTGTGGGAAACTGTTCAGAACTGAAGGAATGAAGGATGGAGCTAAACACAGGAAACTTCTTTAAGAAAACGCCTCAAACAGTGCTGTCCAATGCATCCAACCTGAAGGAGCTGGAGCTGTTTTTAGATGAAGAATGAGCACAAATTTTAGTGATTTTGTGAACCAAGCTCATAAACAGTTAGAAAAGTTGGAGCTGAAAGGCCTTCAGAAGGTGGTTCTACAGAGGACTGACTTCAGGGGATGAATTCTTTTGCACGCTTTTTTTTTCTGTCATATTTCTTGTTTGAAAAATATTTTGCATTTTCATAGTTGTCATGTGAAGTAAAGTGACTGACAAACCTCCCATTGATCCTTTTCAATTCCAAGTTGTAGGGCAACAACAATAAAGGAAAAATGCTAAGGGGCATGAATACTTTTGCAAGCCACTTTATGTACTGTATGTTTTGAGTAGCAGTAATAGCTATTAGTAATAGCAGTGCTTTCCACTGAAATGCATCGTTAATATGGATCTTATTTAGATGTATTTAGCTTGATATTCAAAGACTTCGAGACCTCACCCATTCCTACACTTGAGAGTCCTGCACATAAACTCAGCAAGAGTGGTACACGAGACATTGTGCCAGTCCAATAAATAAAGAGGGTTGCGTCAGGATGGGCATCCTGCGTAAAAACTATGCTAAATCAAAATGTGAATCACTGTACACTAGGAGGCAGATAGACTGACTTTATTCATCCCCATAAGGAGAAATTCATATTGTCCGGTAGCACACATCAAACAAAAACACAAATCTAAGGATCATTCAAAAACCATCATAAAAAAACATTTACAATAAACAAGTGACTAAATAGTTAAAAAGTTACTATCGATAGTAATAAAGTCCCATTAGCAAGAGCTGTTAAACAGTCTGATAGCAGCAGGAATAAATGATCTCCTGAACTTCTCGGTCCTGCATCGCAGAGAGAGGAGCCTATCACTGCGACTACTATTCTGAGCAGCCACAGTCTTGTGGAGAGGATGCCTGCTATTATTGAGCATGGACTGGATCATGCTCCTCATCCTCCTCTCAACATTGGCTCCGACTGAGTCCACATTCACCCCCATCACAGAAACACATTTTCTGATCAGCTCAAGCCTGCTACTCTCCCTTACAGCAAGACTGCTGCCCCAACACAACTCCTAAGAAAAGAGCACCTGCCACCATTGACTGATAAAAGACATGTAACATCTCACTGCAGACATTAAAAGATTTCAGTCTAAGAAAGAAGAGTCTGCTCTGTCCTTTTTTGTACACTTCTCTTGTGTGTACCGACCAGTCCAGTTTGTTGTCCAGATAGACTCAAAGATATTTATACGACTGCACCAGTTAGCTGCGTCCAGCTAACTGAAGGGTAAAGCCGGTAGGATAGAATAAGTCCTTTTTATCTATTTCTGCATGCATTTGAAGTAGAACCATGTCTCCTATTATATCATACTAGAACAGCACTGATTGATTTGGTGGAAGGTTATTAAATCTGTGCATTATTTGATAGTTTGCACGTCATGGAGCAGAGACTAGCACAGATAAATCTGAAGTCGCTCCACCTTTCGCGGGCTTCAGATTCCTTCATGAGCTTTTAATGATAGCGCTTCACTAGAGTCTGTTTGTTTATTGGTATGTGTGGGTGTGTGTTTTGAACTGTTTTGTTTAGCTGTCTTGTGTTTTACTTTGTGGAAAATGCTCTGCTGTGATGTTGTTCTGAGTTTAATTTGACGACATCCTTGAAAATGAGAAGGTTGGCAGCAAAGCATTGGCAACAAATGTTAAAAAATCTGTACAAATATAAAGGTGTTTCTAAAAAAAATGCAATTAGTTTTTTTGGGGGTGGGGAGTGTGTGTGTGTGTGGGGGGGTATGTTTATTTTTACTCATATAAAACTTTACTTTATTTTTTGACCTCAGGGAAATTCCAGGTTTGGGTAGTAGCAGTCGTAGTAGTAAAAGTGGTAAAAGAAGCAGCCGTATAGTAGCATTTGTTGTACCAGCAGAAGCAGTAGTAGTAATATTAGCAGTATTAGTAGTGGCAGTTGCATTAGTCGCAGTAGTAGTAGATTTTGCAATGCAGCTCCAAAAAACTGCTTTCTTGCATTCAATACAATTTTAATTTACTAACAATTTGGTTTTATACTTGGACTTGAGTAATATTTTTTAAAGTAACAGTACTTTTATCCAAGAATAAATGCTGAAAACTTCTTCCACATCAAATGACAACAATGCCAATTGCATTCATTTAATAATTCGAAGTATTGCGTCAAATATAATTTTACTGTTCATTGATGAGACACTTTCCCATGGCTCGACTCATATATAGACTTCTGTTTATTTTATCAGATCTGCTCCACCCAAAAAGAATGCACATCAAATATGAGGCCACTCCACAACTCTGACTCAACAAACCAGGAAATGTCCTGCAAGACTGTTCATAACTACAACTCTGCAAATCTGCAACTTTCCATTTTAACTTACAGTAAATACCAGAGGTGGAAAGTAACAAGATAATCATTCTACATGAGTCATTTAAGAACGTAAGAATATGTTCTTCCATTTGTTTTACTGAGTCATTTCTTAAGGGAAAAAATACCATAACTTAAAATTAAAAGTGTTTTTGGTTGGCTTGGTTTGCCATCAGAAGGTTGTGGGTTTGAGTCAGATGGGAGACACTTAACAGAATAAATACAGTAAAAGTATTGAGTAAAGGTATTTTTTTCCAAAGTGGGTACTATGCTGGCCTTGCAATTAGAAGGTCCTAGGTTCAAGTCCAGGTTGGGGACATTACTACTACTAATAGTAGTAACAGTAGGAGTACATCAAACACATAAGCCACTCCATATCTCTGACTAAACAAACCAGGAAGTGTGCAACAAGACTTCAAATCTTCAACCTACCATTTTACTAATGGTACTAATGGTAAATACCAGAAGTGGAAAGTAACCATATACTTTAACTTAATTTAAGAACATTTTTGCAAGAATGTGAATTTTAAAGGGGAACTCAGTAACTTTGCCCATGGAGCTCCCCCTGCAGCTTCCTTTGGTGAAAAACACTGTCGTAAAACTCACTAAGCAACCCCCCCACTTGTTTTGGGAGTGAACGGAGTTGTAAGAACGCTGGTTTGTATTCTATTAATAACGTTTGACTGACTGACTTATCTGACTGTTTTAATGACATTCCCTTTAGCGTAGCTCCATCTAGTGGATGCGCCTTATAATGCGGTGCGCCCTATATATGAAAACAATTTTAAAATAGGCCATTCATTGAAGGTGCGCCTTATAATCCGATGCGCCTTATAGTGCGGAAAATACGGTAATGTAATTTCAACAAGTGTGGAAAAAAGTATTCAGTAAAAGTGTTTTACGACCTCTGTGGCAAGGTGGTTGTATGCTTGCCTGTGTTCCAGCCTAGATTGGGGATGACAGTAGTAGTTAATTAGTATTATCATTAGTAATTAGTAGTATTAGTAGTAGTACATGAAGAACTAGGTCACTCCACAACTCTGACTCAACAAAAAAGGAAGTGTGCAAGAAAAATTAATAAATCTTCAGCTTACAATTGTAACGTTTTTGCAAGAATATGTACTTTTATGGGAGTAATTTCTTAAAAGAAAATGTTAATTTTAATTAGTAAATTTCCTCAATACAATAGGTCAAATACTGAGCAAAAGTATGTTTTTGACCTCTGTAAAGTGGGACGAATGCTGGCCTTGCAATTAGGTCAAGTCCAGGTTACGGACACTTAGACACAGATGTAGTAATAGTAGTAGTAGTGGTAGTAGTAGTAGTAGTAGTAGTAGTAACAGCAGCAGCAGTAGTTTTTTACTGTGCTATTGTGAAAAAAGTCTGAAAAGTTTACATCCATACATTACTTAAAATTAAGTCATAAATTTACTTCTTCTTGAGCCACATCATTTCAAAATAGTCATACTCAGTTGGAGTATTTAATCCACCTCTGTTAAATACAAATTATTGTATACAGGTAGGTAAAAAGTTGCTGACAAGGAAGTGCGAGCTGTTTAACAGGTTTTTAAGTCAATTGGCAAAGTCCTTAAACAACATCACAAGGCCCAGAGGCAGAGAAGCACCTGACAAATGGAATTCCTGGTTTGGTCTCGCGAGAAAGGTTACCAGAGGACGTTTGACTAAAAAAAATATGACTGCTGTCAAAATTCCTTGCAAAAGTGGACATAAATCCTTGTATAGATTTTGCATCACTCAAAATTGACTTCAGTCTATACCACATTTTAATTCGGCTGTGCACATTGAGTATGTTCGATAGGTGTAGTTGTGGTATGTAATGAAGAAAGATGTGGAAGGATGCCAAGGGCAACATGGTGACAGACTGTTGGAGAGTGCAGCGTATTGGAATGAGATTTAAAAGAGTTACGCAATGTTGATTAACTTCTTAGATAAACATTAAGATGCTGCAAGGAATATAAGTAATAGTAGTAGTACAGTAAACCTAGCAGTAGAAGTAATAGTTGCAGTGCAATAGTAGTAATGGTAGTAGTAGCAACATAACCTTTGCATGCGCTTTGGAGTGAGAAGTTAAGCAATATATTGTCAAAGGGCAAGTTAACATTAGTGGCAAAAAATTACAAACTGTGCCTAAAGAATTGTAGCAGTATAGTCAACATATCCAATTAGCAGTAACAACAATAGCAGTAACAGCAGTAGTAGCAGTAGTAGTAGCAGTAGTAGTGTATATCCATTTTGGGGTCAGAAGTTATGCTATGTCTTTTCAGTATGTGCATAAATGAAAGACAAAAGGCAACCACCGGACAACAAATGCATACAGTATGTGAGTGGGTAGAGAACATTACTAACTGGATCAATATTTACAGGAGTAATTTAAAGTTGTAATGGCAGCAGTAGTAATAGTAGCTTGCTGTGCATACATTTGGAGCCAGAAGTCCCACTATATAGTGTATTTTTAAACGGTAAGTTCGCATTAGCTGCAAAAATGTGCAGTGGCAGCCAGCTGACATGTTCATGCAGTCTGTGAGTGGGTAGAAAACATTAGCAAGTGGATCCTTATTTGGTTTTGTTTAATAGCAATAAGCACTACATAAGCAAAAAGCTTCATAAAGTTGATCTGATTTTGGGACCGATTTTCTAAATTACTTTTCTACCACATTTATAATAATTAACAGTATTTAGGCCTTAAATAAGCTGAGCATTAAAACTATATTCAACCTCCCCACAACCCGATTTTTGTGTCCCCACTAGTTGAGATGCACGACCTTTAACTAAACTGCCTGCTCTTTAGTTTGCAAAACTGCAAACTTGGTCCAACCAATCAAAGAGACCCCCACCCAACAGCATGAGGAAGCAGATTGATACTTATAGCCTTGAGGAAGACCTGGCTTTGGTCAAAATATGATCAAAATACACTAGTTCTCCAACATTTAGAGCAGGGGTTCCCAAATGTTGGGTCAAGACCTAAAGGTGGATCATGGAGTTGAATATAGTCTAAGTTTAAGTTCATCTATTGTGAAGAATAAAAAGTGTTTTAGAGAAATGAAAGGGTGAAATTGGTGTATTTTAAAAAGCACGTGCCACGTGGTGGTAGTAAAATAATTTAGAAAAATAGCTTTAGCTCTGTAAAAAGTGGGCCATAATAAAATGAAAAAGGGAAAACTGTGTCCCATAGACGAGTTGAAAACCCCAGATTTAGACCGACCAGTTCCTTCTTGTTCAGTAAACTGGATTCTTTGCTTGGCCTGTATCACTGTACAACATTAAGTACATCACCACACCCATTCTGTAAACAGAGCAGCAGGATTCTGGCAGGACAAGTGCAGCGCTGCAACAAGTCACTCACAACCAAGTTTAGACTACTACTAACTTCAACAAATGTTTACATCCATTCACAAAAGGCTGATGTTTTTAGGATAGAAATGGGAAACATTATTAGTTGTAGTAGTAAGAGTAGAAAGTGAATAATAATAATAATGCATTAGTCTTAAATAGCGCTTTTCTAGACACTCAAAGTCGCTTTACAATTTGGTGCATTATTCATTCATTCTTTAGTCACAGTACCAGTATTAGTCGCAACAGCAATACTAGTAGTACTAGCAGCAGCTATAGTAACAGTGGCAGTACTGGCAGTAATAGCAGTGGTAAGTACTAGTAATAACAGTATTAGTTGCAGTAGTATTAATATTGCAAGTAGTATATATTTTGTTGTTTAAATGTAGAACTTTCAAAAGCAATTTAACTCAGGCTACTTACAAAGAGATAATAATTTTGCAGTACTTTTACGTGCTCTCTGCTATCATTTGACTAGAGCTCATTATATAATCCTAGGATATATTCACAGGCTGTACTGAGCAGGAATGGGGAAGATGTAGCCTAAAGCCTGTTGGAGCTTTGATTGGGGAAATGCACTAGTGAAACCGGGGGGCGGTGTCACTTTCACTCAAAAAGATTTATTATCAAGGGATATGACAAGTGCTTATACCTCTGCTTTTGCACAATAAAGCTATTCTCTTCCAACAGCTTTGCAAGACATGAGTCCTTACAGCTCCAATAATGAAACATCAAACATGCATAAAAATGTAAATAGAAGAGGTACAAAAGAAAATATTGTTACTGCAAATGCCATTCTTCGAAATGTTCTTAAGAAGTACATTAGCAGTAATTGCAGCATTGATGGACACTGCCTTGCACAGCACTGTCTACGTATAAGTGCATCTACACATTTTTGAATATGTTGAATAACGCTAAAGGCATTTAGCAACACACACTTTTACTTTTCAGAAAGACCTGGAAATAACTGAATAGATTTTCTCACGCAAAACTCAAAAGCAAGGTCTAACTAACTTGTATGTTAAAAAAGTTACAGCTAGCATGCCAAGTCATATATTTCCAGGCTAATGTATGCTTTCATATTAAACTGTGCTTATGAAGAACAGCTAAATGCATTTAGCAACACAGACTTGGACTTCTTGGAAAGACCTTAATTTCCAGTGGCTATGGCCAATAATATTTCAAACACATACAAAACTCATAAGTTAGATTTATCTGACCAACTTATTTTGCTGTTACATATTTTTGATTGGATGCATGATGGCAGAGTGGTTAGCCCCCCTGCCTCAAACCAAGGAGATTAGCCTTAACACAATGTCTCAGAGTAGGGTCTGCTTGTCATTCCCATACTGTGGGTTCCCAACGTCTAAAGCCATGCAAGTGTTAGGTGAATTGGTGAATCTAAGTGTCCCATAATGAATGAACATGAAAGTTCAATTTTGAAAAAAATATCTACTTGAGATTTTTCTGACAGATATTGCAGTTGCTGTAATATATGCAATATATTTTTTTAAATCAATGTTCAATTCACAGTTTACATTTTAAGCTCGTGATGAAGCACTGACACTTGAGAGAAAACAGAAATATTCACTGCTGAACTACTACAAGGAATCACAAGCTTTCAGATCATGTCTGTAGAGGTCTAAACTACAGCTGGAGCACAATTATTACAGATTAAAACCCTGTGGAAATGAAATATTTTGTTCTAGCGGACAATATATCACATAAATATTGCAGCCTTTGTGATTTGCTAATTGCGACAATTAAAATTGTAGTTTCACTTCAATTTAGAGTAACTGTGCAGCTCCTTTAGCTCTTGGACTAAATAGCCACAGTGTACCTTGCTCCAGGCCCATAGTTGAAGTGATACACTATAGCCACCAGCAACTCGTAATGGGAGTAAGGGGGAGAAGATGAGGGAATCATTTAATGTTTTAGATAGAAAGTAAAGTTAGCAAGCTAAATCATTCAACATTTTACCGCTAATCTGTGCTTTGGTGTTGCACTGTCATCTTGTTTTTATTATCCATACTTGTAATTTTAACACATATGTACTGCTTTTACTTTTCCTCCTCATCAAAATGAACAGAAAATAATGCTACTATTGATTCAACTTAGACTAAACAACATCTACTTAGGATTCAAGATGGCTGCCCTACCAAATTCCACACAAACTTTTTTTTATAGTGGCTTATATTTTTGCAAATGAATCTTTCTCTAACTAGTTCATAGAAACTATCACTAAATATCTTTAATCCTCGCTTTTTCAACGTCTGAATAATGCGACCTGTTCAGATGGCAGTGGCCTCACCCAAGGCCTATTGTCTCCTGATTTATGTTCGTGCTGCAAGATTCAAGTACACACACGTACCCAAGCAAAAAAGCACATGTAAGGGTGGAGTGCATTGCAGTTATTGAGTATGTCATTTGTATGTGGAAGCAAATTTTAGTAAGACGCAAAAACGCATAAATTTTGTCTGTAGATATTTGAGCTTTAGAGCAAAGTTTCACACAGTGGTAGAAATTAAAGGCATGTGTATGTGAAAGGGGAAAGAACGGAAAAGAATGCACAATCACCTATGGCTTCCGTATGGAGCTGTGCTGGATAAGTATTTTGCAACCAGGTGTGGTGACATACATCATTATGGGGGACAAGTTCAGATTATAAAATTTCCAAAATACATGGAGGTTGTTTTTCTTTTCTTCCAAAACCTTGATGTTCGATAACAGAAAAGCTTTAAAAGTGGAGGGTGTAATTAAAGGTGACGAGTATCTGGCAACATCAAACGCATATCTTCAACTTTTTAAAATTCTCCAAAATGTGTTTGTCATATGACTGCATCTGAGTGGCTCTGCATTCTCTTCTCTTACAACACCACAAGTCTTTTTGAAATCAAAGTAATTTTAGCTTTTCTGCTTGGTGTCTAAATGGTATTCTGCGTACAGAAAAAAAAAAAGAATGTACAAATATTACAAATAAAAAAGATTTGCTACCAGTTTTTTAAATAAATGGTTGGTGGAAGTAAATGTAGACAATGACAGTCATTTGCATAAAAAAACAAATGTTTTTGAATATAAAAATACATGATGTAGTCTGCTTTTAGACAGGAACTAGTAAAAGTCTTTTTTTTTTTTACAAAAGCATGTAATTGGGAATATTTTGAGCTCAAACTGATGCTATAGTACTTAAAATAATGTTGAACAAAAAGCAATATTGCAGTGGTGCATGCATGAATACATTTAGTACATCCATTTTAAACTATGCTAGCTATATTTTTTATTTTTTATTTTAGTTTTTATTCTTTTTAGTGGCGGACATGGAGAGCTGTCGTTAGGACTTTTATGAGACTATGAAAGTTCTTTGTCAAGGCCTAGGTAGTGTATAGAGTCTTGGATTTTTTTTTTTTTAAACACACACCATTGTAGTGGCTTGTTAGATAAAATATATTAGTTATGTGCTATGCTGACTTTGGTTCAAAGTTTAATTTTACCTTGCAGTTTTTCTTACCTTAGGGACACTTTTGCCTGTTTTTTCTGTCTCCTCGCAGCTGGGTGTGTAGGGACACTCCCCTACCGGTTAGACAGGCCAGGCCGCTCCTTTCACCCCCCTCCAACACCTCCACCCTAGAGACAACAGCCAAAAGTGAGAGTACAGGTTGGCCCGGGACGCTCCACCCCCTTCTCCAACACCAATAAAAACACAGGCACGACACAGCAGGACACTCAGGGGCATTGGCTCTCCTTTGAAACATCTTCTCTCTCTGCTCTCAGCTCTAACCAAACCAACCACTACAAACATGTCCATGTACAGGAAGGCACAGTCCGTGAGCGGCACCAGCTTTAGGAGGTCCGCAGGCCCAGTCACCTTCTCCACCAGGAGGACCGTTACCTCTTCTGGCTCTTCTTATGGAGGTAGCTCTGGCTATGGAGCTGGTGGTTACGGAGGTGCAGGTGCTGGTGGTTATTCCAGCATGAGCAGCAGTGGAGGGTACTTAGGAAACTCTTTCGGTGGTCCTGTTATGCCTGCCCAGATCCAGGCTGTCACCGTGAACAAGAGCCTCCTGACCCCCATGAACGTTGCGATGGACCCCGACATCCAGAACGTCCGCACCCAGGAGAAGGAGCAGATCAAGACCCTCAACAACAAATTCGCAAGCTTCATCGATAAGGTCAGTCAGTGCTTTATTCCTTTGCAGCTAACATGCTGTATTTAGTCTGTGGAGAGGAATTCATTGTGTTGTAGTCTAAAGTTGAACTGGTGGCTCTTAACTTTGGCATTTCCGTGATTTTTTTTGTTTTTTTTAACTCTGATCACCACATGCAAAGAGCAATGGCTGTCATCTTTGTTGAGAAGTCTCCATCTATGAGTTACAACCTATACAGCCAGAAAGAGCGACAAATATATGTGTGAAAGTTGAGCCTTGCTCTAATCTCCCAAATTCTCGCTGTGCAAAAGGCCGTCCAATCCAGCCACTGTTTAAACATGGGTGGGGATCGTATTACAGTGACTCACCCATCCTTTACCTACAAGAAAGAAGGATCTATCTCCTGCACTATGCCCACACAGTCCAAAGTCTGCCAAATGCACATTGCCCCTTTCACCAAGCTGCAACTTGAATGAAGTTGTAAAGCATTTCAATGTACCAGGTACACAGAGGAGGAATTCCTTGTGCACAATTTTTGCTGTGTAAGACAGAATCCTACAGTCAAAAAGTACTAAACAAAGCAGTTATCCAATGATAGTGGCTTGTCTGGTGCGGTTTACCTGCCACACCTATTTTTTAATCGTGAGGCCTTCAAAGCAACTACAATGGAGCACTAAGGATGAATAATGAAATATGGATAGAAAAAAGTCTAATTTACAACAGTTTTTTGAAGTATGGAGAGTCAAAAGAATGTAAAAATGTACTTGCTCCAAAATGCAAAAATGTTTTCCAATTGTTCCAACTTGGGTGTGGCACTGAGATAAATAGCTGTCTGCTCAATCATTCTGGTAAAGGCATTTAAAAAAACTTGATAGGAAGTTTAGCCCAGGGACACACCCTTTGTTCCCTTACATAAAAAAATGTAAGCGATTTTTTAATTACTGCTTATACTGGTATGGCATAGGAAAGAATGACAAGCCATAAATGTTGCAGGGCATAACAAAGACACAAAGGATTGAGTAATTTTGACAATGGACTTTTAAAAATTTTATTATAAGAGCAAGATTTTTAGATGCTAAATGTTGTTGACAAAAAAAACTTTAAGCTTACATACATACAACCACAACAATTAAAGGATAAAAACAAGATAATAAATAAAAAAATGTAAATAAAATTAATCTTTTCCTTTTGGCTGTTCATTCACAGTGAATCACCTGCACTACCCATAAATAAATAAAATTAATTTAAAAATATATAAGCGGAGGAAAATAAATGAATGCATGAATAATAAGTATAATTAATGAAAAAATGTAAATACATTAAATTACTAAAAATATAAAGTATAAAATAAATAAATAAATAAATACATACATAAATTCAAACTCCAATAAATAGTGTCCACAATACGTCCTTATGGCTAAATGCATCTACACATTATCAACTATTATCTATAATTTGTCTTTCATTCTTTCAATCTATATTATGGACACAATGCACAAATGGTCCTCAAACTGTCCACATAAACAATAATGGGGAGATTTATAAGCATTTTTTAAACAATCCTCTTACCCTCATTTTGTGTCCCCATTGCAGGTGCGCTTCTTGGAGCAGCAGAACAAGATGCTGGAGACCAAATGGAGCCTTCTTCAGGAACAGACCACGACCCGCTCAAACATGGATGCCATGTTCGAGGCCTACATCGCCAACCTCCGCCGCCAGCTCGATGGCCTGTGCAACGAGAAGATCAAACTGGAGAGCGAGCTCAAGAACATGCAGGGCCTGGTGGAGGACTTTAAGAAGAAGTATGTGTTCTTGTGGTGAAGATAGTGATGTTCTGGGGTTGGTTAAAAGGTGTTTTTCTATGTTTTTGCACTTTGAAATAGGTATGAAGATGAGATCAACAAGCGGGCAGCTGCGGAGAACGACTTTGTGCTCATCAAGAAGGTGTGAATAATTTTTCCTATCAAACCTTGCAAAATAGTCGTTCCAAAAAGGGGGAAGTGGAAATAAAAATAAATGCCATGAAGATTGGCATGAAAATAATTTAGAAAAGTAATTTTGTTTCTGTAAAAAGTGGGTGACAATAAAATAAAAAGGGATAAAATTGGGCCCAACAATAAGCCCAGTTGAGAACCGTGGTCTTAAATCTATAGCATGTTAGGATACTTTCCTAAACCAGCACAAAGAGTCACAAGCCAGTGTACTCCTCGGCCCCGTCCCAAGCCTGGATAAATAAAAAGGGTATCTAGAGAAAATTAAGGACAAATTAATATGCAATTCACTGCACATAGGAGTAAGATTATTTGAAGCAAAAAGCAAGAGGAAAGAACAAGAATGTTGCAATACTTACCTGAAAATGGTTTTGTTTCAGGATGTTGATGCTGCCTACATGAACAAGGTTGAGCTGGAGGCCAGGGCTGACGCTCTTCAGGATGAGATCAACTTCCTCAGGGCCATCTATGCGGCCGTACGTATTTCTTTTAACCACTCTTCATCAGTGGTGGAATGTAACGAAGTAATAGTACTTAGTTACTTTACTTAAGTACAATTTTCATGTATCTGTACTTTACTTGAGTAAATTTTAAAAGGGGTACTTTTACTTTTACTTTACTACATTTTAGAGCAAGTATCCATACTTTTTACTCCACTACATTTCTGAGCCGGTGTAAAATTAAAAGTATTGTGAGCTTTGGTTTAAAATCATCTGTTTTTGTCGTGCCCTCTTGGTAGACACACAGTACTTAAATATAACAGATGCAGCAAAGTAGTACTCCTTTAGAAACATCAGAAAAATAAAGACAGAAGACCTCAGTGACAGATTCAGCTTCTTCTACTGCACCAGTTTAACACATTAATGAGTTGCCGAGTCTGTGCAAAATACTTGTTTACTTGCAAGTACATTAGTATTTTATATTTAAGTAGAAATTTTAAGATGATACTTTTACTTTTACTTGAGAAAATCTGTGCTCCTTTATCTGTACTTTTACTTAAGTAAAGAAACTGAGTACTTCTTCCACTACTGATGTTCATTCACTGTTACTGTATCTTTTCAAATTTGTAGGAGCTGGCAGAGCTCCAGGGCCAGGTCAAGGACACATCTGTCATTGTGGAGATGGACAACACCCGAAACCTAGACATGGACTCCATCGTGGCTGAAGTCAAAGCTCAGTACGAAGACATGGCCAACAAGAGCAAGGCTGATGCCGAGTCATGGTACAAAACAAAGGTAAGTCAAAAGTCAAAAGATTTTAGTTGAATTCATCTGGGGTACTTTACTTACAGAACCAGAAGTGGGCGGTCACTGTTGAACTCCATAGTGAACATGCAGACTGTGCCCAGAGCAGCTGGCACTGTCTCCAGCCCTGTGCAATATCAAATGGGAAAAGCAAAAAACATTAATGGAAAAAATGAATGATAATGTATTTTCTTGTTACATAGTATGAGGAGATGCAGACCTCTGCTGGACAATATGGTGATGACCTCCGCAACACCAAAGCTGAGATTGCAGAGCTGAACCGTATGATATCCCGCATCCAGAACGAAATCGAAGCATTCAAGGGACAGGTATGTATATGTATATATCTGAGAATGCTATTAAAAAAAAAAAACATAGGAGGTAGCAGAAGCTTATTGTATGTTTTTGAACAGAGAGCGAACCTTGAGGCCCAGATTGCTGAGGCAGAGGAGCGCGGGGAGCTGGCAGTGAAGGACGCCAAAGCCAGAATCAAGGATCTGGAGGAAGCTCTGCAGAGAGCCAAGCAGGACATGGCCCGCCAGGTCCGTGAGTACCAGGAGCTCATGAATTGCAAACTGGCCCTGGACATTGAGATCGCCACCTACAGGAAGCTGCTGGAAGGAGAGGAGAATAGGTAGGTTTACCGCAATTGTTCTTATGTCTTCTGTTCTCTTCTACTTTGCATAAATCTCCTTGTTGGTCTTCTTTCGTCTAAACCACATATGTCAAATGTGGCCCGCAGGATAATTTCTTTTGGCCCGCAAGATCATTTCCATTTTATTTTAATAATGGCCCGCCGATATATTGTGCTCGATCTGTTTGAACTACATCTCCCATAATGCACTGCAGAAGCGGCGCCGCTGCGCGCCGGCACTGCCCCTCCCCCGCTGTTTTAGCGAGTGGCATTTAATGAGCCACAGGAGCAGAGAGAGAGTGAAGGATTCTCCAACAGGAAATTTAACTTTCCACAAAAGAAATGGACAAAGAGGGGTCAGTGAGAGCAGGAGCTTCTTAAACACTGGGACTCTCTGTAAACACTCTACACTTTGTTGAGCTAATGTAGCAGCAATAAAACCACGCTCCAACCACACAGCATTGTAAGAACATCTCCTTTACAAACCGTAGGTCTTTAAAAACAGAAAACCAAGTTGTGTCAGTAAAACCAAGTTATCAACAGAGAGTTGTCTAAGTTCATTCACAGCACTGCCCTCCGTCACTCTTTTTCCTTTCTCTCTGTCGCTACTTGTGCTCTAATGCACTCATTAACACACAGCGAGCTAAACCTGCCCAGAAAGAGGTATAATCCTGCTCACACTGTGTCCTGCAGAGGACAGAGAAGTGGACAGTAGTTTGCTCAATAAATGTTAAATAAACCTATAATACGTTTGTGTGTAGGAGCTGACTCAGCTTAAAGTTGTGCTGGGCTTACATAAGGGGCATGACATGAACCTAAATATTTATCTGCTGGTAGTACCCACTGTCACAGTAAAACAGAGTGGACCTGATGAAAACACCTGTCTTATATGAGGAGTTGGGTAACTGTGGCAGTACATAATACTTAATAAATAAATAATTGGCCAGTGTTAGTCAGTAGTCTGTGGCCTATTTGTTGTTATTTGTTGAGTTCCAAGTTCTGATTTAAAACAAAACTACAAAGCCCGTTAAAACCACAAATCTACACCTGTAGTTCTGTGGGGAAGTATTATTCTATGTTAAAAAGCCTATTGTAGCCTAACTGAGAACAAAAATACAGTAGGCTGGCTTTATTATTTATACAATTCTTTTATTCGGCCCACGACCAAGACTGGTTTTCTAATTTTGGCCCCAGCTCCGATTGAGTTTGACACCCCTGGTCTAAACCATTGCAATCTGAAAAATCTGACTTTATCTCAAAAACATCTAATATCTAACACTCATTCCTATCCATTCTTGTCATACACAAAGAGAACCTCAACTTTTTAAAGGTGCTATGAGCAGTATATATTTTTTTTATATTTTGTAAAAAATTACCCATGTGTCCTAAGATATGAGGTAAATATATTGAAATCAAATATTAGATTTACTGATTACAATGGTACAGTTGATTTATTAATAATTAAAAATATATTTCACATAATGTCCCAGTTGTTTTTGTTTACATTCAGTATTTTGTTTTGGTTCTAAACCCTGTACTGCCTATCGTCCAATCAGAAAAGCAGAAAAACCATTACCATTTTTAAACCAGTACGAGCGCATGCTGCTTACAGGACCTTTAAGCTCTGCAATCTCCAGCTCTGCTTTCGCAGTCCCATCATCTCTAAATCATACACCATTGCAACATAATTTTTGTTTGAATTAAAGCTAATGAAAAATTTGATGTTTCTAAACAGAATCTGCTCTGGAGGCACTCCTGCTACCATCCATGTGCAGGAGAGTTCCAGGAGCTGTAAGTTTCAAGATTTATAACAAAAAACATAATCACTTTTAATCTGTAGTAAATAAACCAAAATTGATTGTATTTTTCTTGCTACAGCACAATATTCCTCTGGTGGTGGATTCAGCTTTGGTGGTTCATCTGGAGGCTATGGTGGACCAGTGGGCATCAAGACCGTCTCCTCACTCTCAACCTCAAGAAGATATTAAACATCTATCTCCACGGTGCTATGCAATAATCTTGGTTTAGATCATCCAAAGAAAAAAATACAAACAAAAAAAACAAAAAAACACAACCTTAGCGATGTATCAGGCTATGTTACAGATCTGCGTGTGATTTTAAAAGAGGGTTTCTGAGCTACAAAAGTACCGAGAGCCAAGGTCAGCAAGCGAGGCCATGTAATCCTGAGCACTGACTTCTTTCAAGTTCTGACAAAAAACAAAGCTTTAACTAAACAGGAGTGTTAAACATAGATAAACATTTAAAAATATATATATTGTTTTGTGTACAATGTCATTGACTAATCAGATCATCGTAATATTCAAAAATTTGACTGTTTACATTAGTGGTGCCTACATACTTTGACTATTGGTTAGTTTTTGGCAATGTTTTTTGTATTATTTTTAAATGTTTTTCTGTTTGGCATTTCTTAAAAACCTGTTGTAACCAGATTTATTTTGCCTTGTACGACACACAAGAATGAACATCAAATAAATCTGAGAAAAAAATATGACATCTCGGATTTGTTATTTTTTCAATTTATATGTTTATGCAATAACCAGCACTTAGAACCAACACTAACTCCTTCAGAGATCCAAATAGGAAAAAAAGATGGGGGAGATTGTGTACCTTCAATTAACACCCAAAGTCTGCATCCTTTCCTCCCTGGAACAGCATAGCTAAAATTTCTTATACCACAATTATCTCCACCTTGATAAACACTGCGTGCTCAATGCTTTGACCATATTTATAGGCATTTTTCTCTGCTTCACTTTTCTCTATTTGCTTTTGTGCTGTTCTCTGTGTAATATACAGAGCACTAAATTAGCCACTATATCAAATGGAAGCTACATAATAAAGTCTAGATCATGTATTAAGGTCTTGTTTTTCTCACAGATGATTCCTATCTCAATATAATATTAGGAGATTAAACAATTTCCCTCAAATAAAATAAAATGAAAAAAAGCCCATATTTTTTCTTTCTTTGGCTGAGGTCACATGAGGTGAGGGATTATGCAATTTAACACTTACTTCCTGGAGTTACTCTGCTCTACTGTAATTCGACCCGAGTCTATTGACATTAACACAGAGCATGTACAAGTTCAAAGCTATAGACTTCTCAACAGTATATTTTTTAGTATTTATTCGTAAAACCTGAGTACAACCTCATATTTTTATTCTTTCCTGATTGTTACTTGACCCTTACAAGAACGTAGATAGGAGAGATAAAGATAAAGACATGGGTCCCTTTCTCTTTGAATGTTCACTTATCACATTATCCATTTTATCAACTGTGAAACAAGAACTCAAACACAATCACAAATAGCTATTTTTTCAATGCAATGCAGTCTAAAAATAACCCAATGTGGGTCTAAACAAATGTTTCCCAAACAGTGGGTGGGGGTGTACAGTGTGTCTCAGGAGATATGTATTTATGCGCTACAAATTTACTTATTTACATTTTTAAAAGAATGTGTAATTTTGTTTTGTTTGTTTTTTTTACTAAAAGTATAGGTTGCGTTCATGTGATGTCATTGGAACCCAAAGGGCCTATAAATTAAAACTGAGCTGGAGGCAGGTCAGAACTCTATGGTAGAATCTGCTGCTAAAGATGCAAGATGCAGATGTCTCGGTGTGGTTTATGGCTAATATCTCGGCATAGACATATAATACAGCTACCAAGTACTGGGCTTATCAACATGAAACAAAATATGGCACTGTCTTCTCTGTCAGTACAAATGACCTAAAGTGAAATTATTTCTTCACTGTAGCATCAAAAAAGGGATATTATTCAAGCACACAGGCATGATTGCTGTCAGGAGTTAT
Organism: Bostrychus sinensis; assembly: GCA_020698575.1. Classification (NCBI taxonomy): domain Eukaryota; kingdom Metazoa; phylum Chordata; class Actinopteri; order Gobiiformes; family Eleotridae; genus Bostrychus; species Bostrychus sinensis. Next base: position 2,873,873 of record CM036241.1, on the reverse strand, counting down.
TGTGGTGTGATTGTATGTAGATCCAGTTGCCAGCAAAAAATGAGCAGGTTCAGTATTTGTGGATTTTCTGTTTGGATATTAAATTAAAAACCTGTGCCTCGCCCTCCATCTGAGGTTTTGGCATCATCACATTCTAGAACGGAACCTATTAAAGCTGGGGTTTCCCAATTAAGGCATGCCGACCATTTTCATGGCCTGCATGATAGTTTTTACATCATTTTCAAACTTCATTTTTGTGTGAGATGGATGTGGAGAAAAATGTAACATAGTGATTGCTGGCACCAAACAAATTTTAGCCATATTAAGTATCTACCGCCTCCAAGCCTGGATATATGCCTCCAGAAAGAGAAGAACTTTTTATTTATGGTCAGGCCAATAATGTCCTCTCTATTAAGTGGTCTTCCTTCTTATTTATAAATGTTTGAACGCCTGTGTTTTAAAGTGTTCACTGCAGACGGGAAGCACATCATGGCAGAGTGGGTAGCATTGTCACGTCACAACCAGAACGTCTCGGGTTTGAGTCCAGGTTTGGGGGGACTACAGTACAGTATTACACATAACGTAAGAACTCCTACTCCTGCTACTATTACTACCACTACCACCATCACTACAGCTACTATTACTACTACTACAAGTACTTACTGTATATTGCTGCTACTACTTCCAAATCTACATCTTTTACTATTGCAACAGGTACCAAACCCTTAGTACATTTTCTACAAAAGTATACCCAAGTAAAAGTATCTAGTTACTTTTTTTTTGCCACTTTCCTTTTAGTTTTGTTTTTTGCATTTTAAACATATTTTGGCTCTAAATAGTCATAGTTGCTGTAAATGCTGTTCTTGTGCCAGAACACCTCATCACAACTTTATGCCTTTGAGCTCTGAGTTGATGTAATCATCCAATAAGCTCTTTTACTATCAAATCATCTTTTACTAATCCAGCACTCATCACTGTGTCTTCCTAACAGACAGACAATTCAAGTGTTTTCCACCTCAGGCTGATGGAGCTGGCAGAGACTGAGTCAATTTGTCAATTTAAACAGACTCTAATAGTACATGGAACAAGCCAAAAGTTGTAAACCTCAAATTGTGCCAAAACTATTAACTATACAAGCTTATCTCTTCATTCAAGGTGATCCATGTTGAGACAAATCCTGCCCTGAATTCATTGATACCACCACACTCTTGTTTCAACACGCAACATAAATATTGAGTTTCTGCTGCCATTGGCATGTATAAACTGTAAATAGCAATTAAGAAAATGATTTATCCAACTACTTACAGCTACTTACTACTGCAGGTCCTAGTATTATACAAAATGTCAATGAATTTCCATGTGATTTACTAATTGAGGTAAAATAACCATTAATTAAAATTAAGTTTAGCTAAATCTGTATTTTCCGAAGTAAAGTCCATAAATCTAATAAAACGTTAAAAGAGAGGTTGTAAAAATAAGTGCTTATGAACTTAATTTTTGATAAAAGTGCACGATAAGCACAGCTGCATAAGTTTCCATAGTGGCAAGTCTTAGGATGGGCCTGTTTTATGGAACATAAATAACAAAATAAGCCACATTTGTCCAAATAAGCCTAGCTTCTCAAGTTAGCCAATTTTATGGAACAGGCCTCAGGGTTAGTCCCTATTTTATCCTTTGTTTATTTTAGTCTGTTAGAGATGTTACTTTGAGAGCTAAATATTTTCTGAGTTGGTGTGAAAAGTCTGAAAATCACTGAGAAAAGCCAACATTAATCCAGGAAGAGCAACAGCTCACATTCAGTTATATCGCCTTCATAAAAAAACATCTATTCTCCGAGTGTGTGAAATTTAAAGTTGCTGTTGACACAGAAAGCGGAGACTTTTAAGGGATGGTTGGCCTTATCATGTCACAATGATCAAGATATAATTCCCGGACTTGGACTTAAACCAGGGATATTCTATTTCACGGGTAAATGCTTTATTCTGAGCCTACAACCAAATGGTGTCATGAATGGCATTTAGACACACCTTGAAGCAGATGATTTCAGAGCAAAGTTAACTGTGAGGTTGCAGAGAATCACCTTTGCCCACTCTGGTCTCACCGCTGCACGAGGAAATACTGTAATGAGCTGGTGGTTCAAGAGTCTGGAAGAAAACTGAAGGAAGAAAACAGTAAACTTACACTGAGAACAAACCATCACAGTGACCAATAAAAATTATTATCAGCATTAACATATGACTTTCCTAACGAGTGTGAAGGGTGGCTCTAATCACTTAGGGCCAGGCTATAAGAATCCACTTATAACACCAAGAATCAAAGAGTTGCATTCTGTAACATTTTGTTACTTGGATGGTCCACAAGATGGCAACCTTGGCCTTTTATATTGAGCTCCACTACCAACAGTAATGAAAGGATAATGCAGATCACTGTGTATCATGTCTAATCTAAATAAATGTGGAATAAAAGCTATTTGGTAGAAGTAATGAACACAATGACCAATGCCTGTTTTTTGGTACTGCATACTTTTTCATAAATTAGTAAATTTAACAGGTTTTTCCTGATTAAACTGGAAGCAAAGGTATAGCTACCTGTATACCATAATAATTATAAAGTACATTTTGAAAGAGCAATAATATTTCACTGTATGCCACCTCTATCTCTAAAATGTTCAAGTCAGAGGTGTAAAAAGCCATTGGGAGGCAGAGAGAGTTTGTGTGTTGGCTGAAGTCTAGATAAGGAGAGAGTGGACAGGTCCAGGCAGCACAGAGCGAGTCTGTGTTAGTTGTAACCAGGGCTTCACTGGAGGCTAAATGCAGCTGCTGTGTAGCTTTCTGTAGTAAATTCAACACTTTTACAGACCTGCCTGGTACCAAAATATTATAACAGAATATTTTCTTTACTTTTACTTCTACTTGAGTGAAATTATTTATAGTACTTTTAAGAGTACAGATTTTGAGCACTTCTTTCACCTCTTGCCATTTGTTGATTCCTACTAAAGAGGATACTTCCAGTCCTTCTATTGTCTTCTTATGTGTCCTACAGAGATCTGGACTCATCAGGTGAAGTCTGTCCTCTGTGGCTGACTGCCTCTGACTCTACTCCATTCAGCCGCTGGAAACAAGTTACGTAGATGCACGGGCTAATTTTAAACTCTGCAAACTAAATCCTAGTTTACCTGAGGCAGTGATGTGGGAGTGGGCCACAGCTGGGGTCCAGGTAAGGCTGGTACACCTGCAGGTAGTTGAAACATGCACAATATTAAACCAGAGGAACAGTAATATTCGAGACTACTGACTCATGTGTGTTTAGTGCCCCCTAGTATTTTTAAACAAGTACTGCAAGAAGGAAGTGCATACTGTACCTTCACTTAATTTGGAAGGAAAAATGTAACTTGATGATGAGGTGGGCAGGACGTCTATTACATGAACGTTTTCAGTAACACTTTACTTTAGGGACCACCTGTTAACCTTTAAGTAAGTGCTAATTAGCATACTAGCTAATGGTTAATTAGCTCTCAATTAGTAATTATAAAGCCCCTGTTAATCCCTTATTCTGTGTGACCATATTCTACAACTAACTTTCCCCTCAGGAGGAAGTAGGAAGTAAGGAAGTTGTTGGACATAAATTATGATTTTCATAAGATTTTTGTGTTATTAGGATCATTATTTATGTCCAACACCTTTATTGCTTCCTTTATTTATTTATTTATTTATTCATTAAGGGGAAAATGTTAGTTAGTTGCTAATTAGTTGTAAAATATGGGATTAATAGGGGCTTTATAATTACCAATTAAGAGCATATGGTTAATAGTTCATAGGTGGACCCTAAACTAAAGTGTTACCTTGTTTTCATTTTGCTGAGTCTGATGGGAGCAACTCTCTCACTGTGTTCAGACTTTAGGCGACTTTATTAATCCCACCAGGGGCAGTTTGTTAGAGCAGCATAATAGGACAACAAATGGACAAACAAAGCAATATATTGAAAACACACAATAGGGAATATCCTGAATAACAACAAGAGAAGCTTAGTGATCTGGTGATTTAGTAATGCGTACACAACAATATTTAATTTTGTATTATCTTTTGTGGGGCGAGACATTTTCTTGAGTTAGGTGACTTATACGTTCTTGAATAGTCGAGGTTTAGCACTGCTCCAGCTCTACATATATTGATCATGTATCCCTTGTTACCGTTGCAGGGACCAATGACAAACTAGAGCACAGCAGCACATAAAGAATCTGCTTAGCTAAATAGAGAGATTGTTTCTGAGCCTATAGCCCCCAGTTAATTTGGTGAATGATGGTGATGGAAGATCTGTTGTGGTCTGCGCTGCTCACTGCCCCTCACACTTCATCACCGTTCCCCAGGTGAAGGAGCTCTGTCCCGGACGGTCACTCCAGCTCGTCCCCTGCAGCTCACGAAGAGACTAAGGGAGACAAATGACTGTATCAGGAATTAGAAAGATCCTACAGTGGAGGAAGAGGTGATTGTCCTGGGTTTTCATTTTGTCCTCACTGTAGCGCAGCTGTTTTAAGGCCTCGCAGAGTAAAAACCTCCCCTGGTCATCTCATCTGCAGAACTGACAACTATCTACAAATGGAGAATTTTACTACCTGTTTTATCAGCAGATGGATTGGGGTCTGATGACTTTGTTGGCACTGCTGATGTTGAATAATGGGTTGTTGTTTTTTTTCAGACCAAATTCTATCTATAAAATCTATATAAAAATCAGTTTTCAATTAAAAGCAGTTATTCAAGAAAGTGAATGATCATACAGTTTATAGTAAGAACACTGATGACACCTACTGGGCAGGTGAGGTGTTACATATAATTCAACATCCAACAGAACACTGATAGCACTCACTTAAATTACATACGGTTAATTTCTATGTAGTTAATTGGTGTCCTCTGGCTAGAAATGACACTACTGAAATCATTCATAGCCTTTTATTTTCTATCACAGTTGTCAAAAGTTGTTTTTTTCTCTCTCCACAAATTCACAAACAGATGATTCAAGTCTGGACTCTGGTCTGGGCGACTTTAACACTTTAATCCTGTTCCAACTATTTCTTTACCACTTAGGCTTTGTGTCCAGGGCCAGGGGGTTAATGATTATGGATTTAGCTGTACATTTACTCTAAGACATTCTTTAATTCTTTAAGGGTTCATGTACGCTATTTAGTCTAGTAATTTAGATTATTGCGGTAGTGTCGAAGCAACAAACCACAGACTGGCTGGTTTCACGTTCTGCTACTTTGCATTTTAACGACAGTCGGGAGCTCTCAATATTCAACTAACACTGATATGAATGCTACTCATGGACACACATCTCAGAAGATTATCAAGAGAGAAAAACAACACACAACAACATTCAGTAGGTCCGCCCAAAAGTGGACCATGCTGAGGTTGAATATAGTTTCAGAGTTCATCTTTTTTTAAGCCTAAACATTGTTTTAATATGAGCACATTCACCCCACAAACAAGGCCCTGAATTTGAGGTAGCAGGTGAGTAGTAATAGGTTTTTATGTATTCTGCCCAAATAAAGAAATGAAGTGAAATAGCTGTATATGCAGTAGTAAAACAAAGTAGTAGCAGTAAAAATAGTGAGTAAATTGTTCTTACATAAACTTTACTTTCAAACCTTTGTACTTTCACTCAAGTAATTTTTACAGTGTAGCTCCATGTTTTGTCAAGTCAAATTAAAGATTTTTAAGATGTTTTAATGCCATTTAGAATTAAATTTAATGCCAGCATCATCAGCAATGAAACAATTATCTGTAATAAATTTACACTTAAGAATTTTCTTAAGAAACTGTAAAAATTAAGGGGTTTTGTTTAAAAACATAATACGGATGAAATAACTCCAGTGGTGCATTTAAAAAAATCTTAAAAACTTAAACTGTATCATAAATTTCAATAATAAAGTTTATTCAACAAATATATTCTAGACACTTATTGTGATGACTTTGGTGGTACTTTTTTGTAATAATAACATAAATATTTGACAAACTGAAGACTAAGAAGAGGAACAAAATCCAATGCCTACTTTAATACTTTTAAGGCCTCGGTTATGTCAACATCAAATGTAATAATTTTTTAATACTATTAAGACCTTGGGTACACTGTATTATTTTTACTATTTTTACTTCTGCTAGGGTAATGTTACTGGATTTTTATTGAAGTGTGTCAACCAGTCTGCCAATTACAATTTGAGATGCCAGTCATTATTTTTCATTAATTCGGCTCACACCAATTATTTTTATTAAGGCCTGAGGCAGAATTAACCTTGGACAGTAGCGAGTGAGTCACAGTACTAACTCTGACACTGATAGACAATTATTCACTCACATTCATTCTCTAGGGGGCATTTAGATTCTCCTGTTCACTACACACTACACAGGAGAGAAATGCAGCCAGACCCCACAATGAAAAATGTCTAACCACTCTGCCACCATGCACCCTATATTTCTTAGATTTCAATCCTACAAAAGAGATATATATTGACTGCTATGCTCTGACAATCCTTAGTGTCAGAAGAATCACCTGTTTTGTATGCAGACACGGCCTCTGTCTCAATCTAGACTTCACACTGATCCTTGGTCCCTAATCTCCTCGTTCACGGCAGGAGTGTGCTCCTCATAGAAACAGAGTGATTGAGGTTTGAAACATCTCTCTCTTGTATTCTGTGTCACGGACCGTCCTCCTCCATTTAATCACTGTGAATCAAATTCTGTTTGGGTTTCAATACGTTCAGACCACAGTTGCAACTGTGTCTCTGTCTCAAAAACTCGGTAACTCTGCATTTTCTTTCAGCAGCACATTAATAAATTAGAATATTGTAGGAAAGTCGATTTATTTCAGTAGTTTAAAGTAAAACTGCTCCTGTATTACACAGAGTAGACACACTACAGGGTTACTGCAGGTATCCGCAAGTCTAATTTAATTCTTTTTAATGCCATTTTTTTTATTTTTAATGCCACAAACATACAATCATGGCAGCTTAAATAGTCTTGTAAAATACAGTTTATATAATGCTAATGTAGGCTACAAAAATTGTAAATTATTACTGTATATACATATGAATATTCATGAATAAAACTAATAACGTCAGCAGTGTTTACTTCAAAATTATTTTAAATTTTAAATGCCTGTTGGACTCAAATTTAATGCTTTTTATTGCCATTTAAAGCCTTAATTTTTGCTAAATCAATTTAATGAATTTTAATGATTTTTAATGCCTTGCGGGAACCCTGCACCACCAACTGCTTTACCAACTACTAACTAACTATAGGCTACTGGTCTAACTTATAGTGTTGCTTGCCGACAAAACTGGCCCTATCTTGCAACTGTACAGTGTCCCCTAAAAAAATTCTGGTGATCCAGAACAAAGCCAACAACGTCCATTACTGACCTTTCCTGAGATGTGACCTGAGATGTGATCTGACTATAACTTTGTCATTTTACAAAGACAAACAAACCAACTCTGGGAAAGACATAACATGGTAGATTAAGGTAATGAATGTGTTGTGCTTACAGGCTTACATTATAATTTAAACAGTGCATTTTTAGGTTGTGTGAAAACCAGTAAAAGGTATAACCAGGCATAAAGTTGTGTGGCGGAATTAGTGGCAGCAGCTTATAGACCTTTTTCACATTTCTGCGGTTTCAACCAGAAGTCGTGTTGTGATACTTCCAGTAGTGGTTGCAAGTGGTGTAAAATAGTCGAGCCCAAAGATAAAAATGTTTGGACAACTACTGATCTCCAGACTACATTTGATGCCATACAGACACAGAGATAAAAGTTTATAGTTTATTACATAATATTACTTGAAATAGATTATCTCTATTTACACAAATGAGCGTGTTTTCATTTACAAAACATCAGCATTAATCTCACTGTGAGTCAATATTGGCAGTAAATATATAAACACCAGGTCTGTGCTGTGTTATAAATCATCTTAGACATTTCCAGTCTAACAGATTTGAATACTAGAGTTTATCTGCTGTCAACTGTTGATAGTATTTTAGCTTTTTTCTTTACTTTACTCCATAGGTTCTCAGGGTGCTGTCACACCCGTTCGGTTGTGCTGCAGAACGCTCATAGTTAGATCATAATTTTCATGGAATGTTATTTTGAATTGATCTATGCCCAAAAAGGGACATTATTTCAAGTTAGACAAAATAATTGATTTGACAATTTAAGTAAGAATGCATTTTGGTTGAGGGGTGTGCGGCAAGCACGCAGTGTCAGCGGCCCCCGAGGAACCAGCTCAGATCCGTCCCGTTAGCTGACACCAAAGGCCGAGCATCTGTTGATTCATTTCCCCACCTCCTTTGTGATCTGACTTTCTCCTCTCACATACGTAAAGAATAAAGTGAGGCTGTCAGTAGAACAGGACCTCCATGTAATGCTGTTCACAATTCCCTCTCCTACCAACAGACTGTACTCAGAGACAGACACATGTCAGCAGTGCTCAATTTAGTAATGCGATCTGTCTTTCTATGTTTAATACATCCACAGCAGACCCATCTGAATATGTTTTACTGAAACCCTGTGTATGGACTACGGGGTTTTATCGCCCCGAATAAGCACATCTTATTTCTTTATTTTCACTTTGCTACCATTAAGTCTTCGCTGATTAGAAAGCGCTGCACATCGCACAGCTCCTCTCGTTCCCTCGCTACTTTGGTTGGTGCACTGACGCACACACTCGTACAGAGCAGAGAAGAGCAGATGAGGGCGGAGGAAAGCGGAGGAGAACGGAGGAGAGCGGAGGAGAGCGGAGAAGAGTAGACAGCGTGATCACCGCGTGTGTGATGCAGAGTGCACCTGCTACAGAAGAGACTCCACAGTGAAGTGGAGGTACAGCACAGTAGGACTGAATATTTCCCTGTAGTCTCAAAAAGTCTGACACAAGTTCAAATATCAGCTCTCTTACAGTCAAAATGATAAATGTTTCTCTGAAGAAATAAGCATTGTACAGGTTTTAGTATCCCAGATTAAATACAAATGTAACATTGTAATATAGCCTATTTATTATTTTTTTTATGTTATGTTCGGAGCCCAGCAGGGCAGAACGTTAATTCTGTGGACCCCAAGCAATTTTAGTTGCAGACTCCTGTTCTAACTCAACAAATAATGCCCATAATCACTGGCAAATGATTACAGATGACATCATGGTAGATGTTCTAATCTGACATAGTCTGACCTGGATCATGTTGATTTTCTGGTTCTGGTGATCCAGAAGGTTCTAAATATACAGGGTACATATGAAATTGGATATTGCACAGCAACAAATGTAACTACACACTCGGGCAAATAACGCAAATAAAAGGTGAGGTCAGGAAGGACAAACTGCGGCAAATCTGCTCTGGTTCTGAAAATTTATGAGCCCATATAAAATTAATAATAATAATTTATTATTTGAAATGAACAAAAATAACTAAACAGAAGCCTTTTTAAAAGCTGTAAAATATGACGTGGTCCTTGCGTCACATCTCACCTCTGTCTGGTTTGCCTAAAACAGATCTGTTCTGTTCTAGTTTTTATTAAAGGACTGATTGTAAAATTTTGTAGACATCATCACCTTCTTGTAGTAATCATATTAATAATATAATAATAATAATATTAAACTATTTTGATAGGGCCTATGATACTGTTACCTCCAATATCATGTAATAAAAGATGGCTCAAATGAGGTATTGGCAGTGAAAGAACTTAGGGGTGCCAAGGATAAAACAGTGTACGTATAGGGGTGTCCCAAGCCTGAAAAGTTGGAAAACCTCTGCTTTACTCTATAGTTGTGAGAAAATTCTTCATGAAACAATCTGTAGCCTTTGTCCAGCTGTTGGTGGAGACTTTGCCTCTGTAAATGTCACTACGTCTGCAAACATGACATTTATAAGCTCGTTAAAAACCCTCGCTCCATTTTGCCCTACACAAGCGCTAACCAGAAATGGGATAACACGACAAGTAACTACTTCCGTTTTTTTTGTGAAAAAGTTCTATCACAAAACTGTGGAGACTGGGATCATCCTGACCTGGAGCAGCCTCTGTCCTTCCTCCAACTCCAGACTACACCAAAGTTTATAACACCAACAGACAGTGGAAGAAGTACTCAAGTAAATGTATTGCTGCTTTAGAATACAAATATTACTCAAGTAGAAGTAAAAAACTATGTACTCAGGCAAATGTAACTCATTACTACACACCTACTTTGCAATGAGTGCCATCTGATAAAATATCCAAATACTGTTATACTACCGATGATGCTGCTACTGCAAATACTACTATCAATACTAGAGTTACTCAAATACATATAACTACTGCTTAAACCAAGGCTCTTCTGGAGTTGTAGTATTAGTGATTAATGATTGCAGTTGTTGTAGCACTAACTATATAAGTAAGAGAATAAGCAAACATAGCTGTAGTAGTAGTAGTATTTTTAGCAACAGCAGTGGTAGAAGCAGTATTAGTAGCAAAATTATTACCTGAGTAATAAGTATTGGGCATAGATTCCTACCTCGCAGCAAGAAGGTCCTGGGTTCAATTCCCGGACTGTGTGGAGCCTTTCTGTGAGGAGTCTGCATGTTAATCTCAGTGGGACTTTCCTGGTAAAATAAAGGTGAAATAAAAAGTACAAAAAAGGTATTAAATGTGAAGTATACTCGAGAATAACTAAGCACTGTATTTTCCGGACTACAAGTTGCACTTTTTTTCATAGTTTCGCTGGTCCTGCAAATTATAGCCAGGTGCAACTTGAATATCAAATTTAACATGATTCAAGGAGTAAACATTACCGTCTACAGCCGTCTAACCCTAACCCTTGCTGTTTTTTTTTTTTGTACAGACATTTAGAATAAATAGCCTAGCTAAAATAAAATAAAAAATACCATGCAATAATCTCATCTAAAAATAATAAACCTACATTTAAAATGCCTCTTCATAAAAAAAAAAAGATTAAAATCATAAATCAGCTTAGAAATGAAAAAAAAATCAAGATTTAATTTTTTTTGCCATATCGCTTTGCCACACTATTACTATTATTACAACTACTAAGATTCTCAGTATGGCCTGAATTAAAGACCCATTAATTGCAAAGTGAGAATGTCTAATTAACTAAAAGTCAATTGTTCCTTTCAAAACTGAACTCAGGTAAAAGTATGTTAAATAAAATACTCAAAGTTAATTTTGCTCAAAAGATTCTCTTAAGTAATTACTCGACATTACCAACGTAAACCAAGACAAGTGTTCATAATTCTGTAGTCACACACAAGGAAAAAAACACCCAAAAAACAAACACTAAAGTGACAGAGGGGATTATTATGAGAGCTGCCTGTCTACTGAGGTTATACGAGTGTAGCCACTGTTTGCCCTCAGAGCTAAAGTGGACTCAGGTCCAGCCTGTAACACTGATGATAATTGTCAGAAGATTAAAAAGCAGTTGATTGCAATCTGTGCCTGCTGTGTTGAAATGCCAGGGGCTGCAGAGAGAGAACTGCACCACATACTGAGTAAAAAGACCTTTCTAATGGCAGACTGTTAACACTGAGCTGGTAAAAAGGAGGAAAAAAATCACTTTTACAGCTTCCAATGAACAGGCAGCAGAGGTGGAAGTACCATATTTTCCGTACTATAAGCCGCACGAAATGCGTCATGAAGAGGAAAAAAACATATAGAACTGGACACTGTACTGTAAGTCATATTTGTTTAAAAATGTATTTCACAAAATTCAAGACCAAGAACAGACATTTAATCTGGAAAGACAAGTTATTCAACTACACAATAGCACACAGAACAACAGGCTGAATGTCTGGTACATTAACATAACACATTAACAGTTATTCAGCCATGCAATAGAATAAAGAACAAACCTGGGAGGCTGAATAGGCTAAATTAACATAACAAGCCAGCGAGTCTGAAGAAAGTTACCGGTAAGAAACTACTACTGACAGCAGTTGTCACAAGCCTAGAGCACCCTCTCACGGCTGTAGACAGTAATGTTTACTCCTTAATTCATGTTAAAGCTGATATATATGTCGCACCTGACTACAAGTCGCAGGAGCAGCAAAACTATGAAAAAAAGTGTGACTTATAGTCCGGAAAATACGGTACTCAAAATCTGTACTCAAGTCAAGGGCCTGCTACTTTAAAAATGTCAATAAAATTTTCAGTAACATTGTTAATAATAAAATTGCTGATGCAAGAAGTCAGAGCAATATGGTCAGATTGGTTCCAGCAGATAGGCTCCAGCAGCAGAAGAGCGTACCTAATAAAGTGGCCTGTGGACTCTTTTACAACACAAAGTCTTTACTCTCTGCACAATTACCCATTTGTGGTCATACCGATCTAACCTTGTCTTGCTCAGAGTGAACAGGCAGATGTTGTGTCAGTCTCTAGGGCCTAATGTCTGCACAGATCAGCTTCAACAACACCAGCTCTTGAGCTTCAGGAGCCTGGAGACACACAGGAGAAAGCAGACACTAGCATCAGTCCTGAGGAAAATAAACACAGCAATTGTAGCTCACACAGAATCTGGATTGAGGCAATTCTCTAAGACCTCTGAGGTTAAAGGTGCACATTTTTCTTTATCCAGCCCTCTCAAAAACAGCATAGCTACTTCTTTTATTTAAAACTGCATGACTTTGTCAGCACTAAATATTAACACAACATCCAACTGAAAATCATTGGTTTAGTACAGGCTTCTTCTGGTGGTACTAGTTCTGCAGTCCTGATCAAGTTTAATTTACAGACTGTTTAATTTCTAGTTTATTCCTGTTGTGATTGATCAATAAAAGTGTAGACTTCAGTAGACTAAACTGCTTAGTCCTGGTGTAGTAATGCTCACTTGGTTATAGAGCTGGTTACCGTTAAATGATACATTTGTGGTATCTAAAGAAAAATTACAATACTACTGGTTTTGAAGAAAAAAGATTCAATACCAAGTTTCAATACCTCATGGAACCTTAAATGTTCCTTTGCATGAATCAAATAAATAACGCAGAATAAATAATACAAACTTTAACATTTGTTGACATGAGAAAATCACACATGCTTAACAAAAGTGAAAACATGTTCTTATAAACAACATATAAAAGAATCTGTGATTTATAATAAAGCTAAATGTCTTTAGTAGGCTTTTGAACACAGGTGATAATGGTAAAATACACCTGGGGCATGTCCCAGTTCATTCTATTTTCCCTGTATCAAAACAAGTGAACTAATGGCTTTTGTCAGATGTTAAAAGGTTTCAAAAAGGAGTAGTTCTAGATAGATAGATACTTTATTGATCCCCCAAAGAGGGAAATTCAGTACTATAACAGTTAACAGTTCTATAACATTTTAATAATAATAATAATGATAATGGATTGGATTTATATTGCGCTTGTTGAATATTTCTACATATGGCTTTGCGTATTACCACTAAACTATATTTTGATGCACTACTGCTAAGGTTAATAAACGCTTCAATAGTACTAAGAATGTTTTGATTCTAAAAGGATGGTTTTCTCCTTTCACTCAAAAGGTTACACTCTGCAATTACATACATTGTCCATTTGCAAAAGTGCACAATAATAAGCTGGTTACAAAGTTAGGAAACTCAAGGTTACAGGTGGGGGCTCACTGCCGTTGCGTGGGACGCTCCTGAAGATAACGAAGATTACGCACCGCAGTAATGAGAACTCTGTGGCCTGGTCTCGAGTTTCTTGAAGAATACATTTTAATGATATGCAGAAATCGTCATACATTGTCATACATAGTATAAAAACTGTGATCACTCCTTTTTGGCTGGCCCACCCTCTCCCTTTCAGCAGGGCACAGCTGTTGTAACCTTACCTGTGTGCTACTAAAATAAACCTTCTGACTTGATTATACTTCTGAATCATCGTCCTCTTTGATGCTTACACCCAAAATGAACAATCCTAATACGCTTTACAAACTTGACCAGGTTCCCAAAGCGCCTTACAATTTGGTCCATTATTTATTCACTCCTCAGTCACACTCGGTAGTGTGACTGAGTGTTGCCCTGGGGCAGACTGACGGAAGAGTGGCTGCCATTCTGCGCCAACGGCCCCTCCGACCACCACCAAACACATTCATACATACAGGTAAGGTGACACACAACGACAGTACGCCGGTGGCGAGGCTTGAACCTTTGGGTTAGTGGGCAAGCGTCTCTACCAATTGAGCTACCGCTGTGAAAAGTGCCCTGAGCTCACTGAAGGGAGCACATGTGGACAAACTGGTAACTGCAGGGGAGTGATGTGTGATTCTGAGGCCTGCAGCTCGTCCTTCCTCTCCCCTCTTGTACTTGGAAAAATGAAAACAAAGTTCTGGCAAATAAATATCCCTTTTTCTGACCGTTTGAGTAAAACATCAGGGATACAATCTGAAATCACTGCGGGAACTTTCCACAATAGTGTTAATTAGATGCGCGTCTATTTATTTATCATATCATTTTTGTATTAAATTGTTGTAAAAATGTAACTGTAATCTCCGTGATTACTGGGCCTATCGACGTGAAATCAAAACTGACATAAAGCTTAAAGCCTTCTGTGTCAGGGGTAATTGTAAGCATCTCTCTAAAACGTTTTTTTAACCACAACCTCTGCAAAGACGCGACATTGTTCAATCACGCCGGCGTGACCATGGACTCCTAAGGGTTAAATTTAAATGCAACTAATTGAATGTGGAAAAGAACTGTTCCCTCTCTAGCATCGCCACTGACTTGGTTTACATTTTTCTTTTTTGTGTGGGCATACTGTGATATAAATTAAAGTTCAAATATCTCTTTTATTTTGGTCACAGCTTGTCATTACAGGGTGATGATGGGTCCCAGAGCCAGACCAGTTCACAGCCACGGCGTTAGAGGGCAGAAAATATTTGCTGAGACTGTCCTTATCCTACAGAAGCCCTGGATGTTGCTGACACCAACGCAATACAACAGCAGAGGTGCAAAAGACCTCTTTAAAACCAAAACTAACACATTTGAAAACTAAACCAATTGTCATATACAAATAAAACACTGTATTAAAACTAAAATCTGAAAATACGCCGGTATTTAAACCATGCATCAGCGTCTGTACCGGTCCTCTGCACAGATGAAGAGCAGCGTGATAAATGGCTCTTCATAATAATTAATTACGCTCACATTAAAACTGATGGGTTTGCAGAGGATATAGAAAATGCAGTGATTACAGCATTTTTTACTCAAAGCCCAAAGTCCACAGTTTCATTTTTCCTCCTGAAGTATTCTGGATTCCAAATTTCATACATGACGTATCAAATCATGTTTAAAATAACAAAATGAGTTCCCGACTTGTGGTGCCCGACTTTAATGTGACACACTGTGTTTTTTCTGTTTTAGTACCATCTTTATGGCATGTGTTTTACAATGTTTTCACTGAGCTATTTACAATTCAATTCAAATAAGATGAACACTGAAATTATATTTTATTAATTGTCAACCTTTCCACCTTTGAGTCTTGACTCACCAATTGATAATGCAGGCTTGGGGATACCAGATGTCCCTATTTAAATGGGGATTGTCCCAGTTTTAGGCTCCTTGTCCTATGTCCAAAACATCACTGCTATGTCCCAGTTTTTAACAAACCATGCCACAGTTGTCCTGTAACCAACAGAAAACCATAGGAAAATTAAAAAAAGGGACTTTATTAGTGCCAGTGTCATTATTTTTATTAATAAATTGCAATCAATTCAAAACTAAGTATTTTCTGTTTGTTTTTTAAATTCAAATGCACTATGATTTCTGTGAACGTATGTGTTCCAGTTTTGGAGCTAAAATCTAGTCACCCTATAAACCCTTCTTGTGTTTGTAAACAGATCGTCTGTGTTCCAAAGACTGGTACCAAAAGTTACAAAAGACAATACATTTTTTATGGAACAATTAGCACTAGCCACCAAACACAAATTAGGAATAATCGAGACAGGTTTGGCAACTGACAGCCACTCTGCCACAGTGAGCAGTAATATCAGAGCCTGGTTTAATAACATGTAGTGAGTGTGAACGTTTAGCCGTTTAATGAAACGTTGCAATTAGCGTCTATAAATTAATTAGCATATAAGCTAATGACTGTGTCCCAATTCAACGGCTGCAGTCTTGAAGGTCGCGGTCCACGGAGGCGACTCCTTCTTGTGGCCTTCGTGGACCGCAAAGGCCGAGCCGAAATGGGACGGTCCGGTCCACGGAGCGTACGTCAACAGCTGCTCCTCCTCTCACGTTTGCGCCGCTGTCGCCTAGCAACCAGGACCGCAGCTGCTCGCTAATTCACTTTATTCATCGGTCACATGAGCAGAAATGGAGCCAGAAATTACACTTATTTAATTTTTTTATTTGTTTAATTTACTGGAGGAGTTTGAGCAGCTCTCTCCGCCTCTGCCATCTTCGAACGTCAGACAAGCAGCGCGCAGTGAATCATGGGATATGTTGGGCCGCGAAGGATGCACCCGATGCAGCCTTCGTTCAGCGGGAAAGGAAGGCCGCATTCGTGGGCTTCATTTGAAGTAGCCTTCGAACTGGGACACCGCTGTCGCGCCGACTGTGACGTAATCAGCCTTCAAATGTAGCCGACGAATTGGGACACAGCTTACGTAATTTACATTTCTTAATATTAATGTTACACAGGACAGTAACAGAAATGTGTCGGACCACAGCAGTTTAACATTGTATGCTCAGATTTAATTCATCAATCACCACAAATCCTACTTTTAGAAATTAACTTTAGCAACTGGACCTGACTCAGATCTGGATTATATTGATTCAGAGTAATTTTTAACAAATATTTAAATGAAAATCATTCTTTCCTGCAGTACAGAAACGTCTAGATTAATATTTTTATTTTGCTCGCTGTAGAAATGAATGTGATAGTACTTTAATATTGGTACCAGGCTGCGCGTGCCACTTTTTTTAAACGGAAAGGTTTATAATATTTTCAAACACCACCTTTAAGTCCTGATTGACACACACATTTATAATGTTGTTGTACAGTTACGTATGCAAATTCTATATATTACTATACTGATAATAATATAAGGACAATAACACTGTACTACATATTTTAACGAGCTATTTAGCAAACAGTTACGAGTTCAAGTTAAAGTTAAAGCAAAGTGCTAGCTTCAGGGCTAATTGCTGGTTTGTAGCTCGTTTTACTTTTGTTAACTGTAATACAACCTACTTCTATTCCGAGTAGTTTTCTTATTTTCGTGGTAAATGGTTAAAAGTTGAAAAAAATTTCACAGCAAAGCCATTAAAAACTTTATAAATCCAACTAACGTTAATTACCTGCCGACCCACGAGCGCCGCTGATTGAACCGAACCACTGTCACTGATATCCCTCCGCCTCATTACATTTGCCGTGAGCCGCTGCACTACCTCAGTCCTGGTGTCCCTCCGCCTGCAGCAGCATCAGAAGAAGAGCGTCTCTGCTGCAGCTCTGCGCTCCTCACATCTGCTCCACATCGGATTTTTCACACATTCTTTTCCATCTAATGTGAGATTATTTTAAAATCAACTGAAAATACGGAAGCTATGGGAGCGTTTCGAGTTTTAACAGCGTGTATTTTACAGTACGCGGGACTTTATTTTCAAGTTAAGGCGTCCCTCGTGGAGCAGAGGCAGGTGGACAACCACATCTTTGGACAAGGTGAGTTTTATTGCACTGCAGCACAAAGAAAAACAGAAACAATATATATTTTTACAATATTGTTAAATATACCGGGCAGATATTGTGGCCATTGGCTTCTGAGTTTGTTTGTTTTTTTTGGGTTTTTTTTGTTTTTTTTTGTTGTTGTTGTTTTTCTCCTCAACATTGTTATTAAGCTATATTATAAGCTAATGGTTAAACCTACTAATGATACTTACCGGTATCTTATTAAAATGCAGCTAGACTATAAAGCAATGAGGTGAACATTTATTGAAAAGAAATTTAAGCTTTTTTGGGGGGAATGTCTGTATACAATATTGAGCATGCTGCTTTTTAAGAATTCTTGTTTAAAGGACCTTGTTGAAACAAAATAAAGTTTGGGGAATTGATTTGCTGTTCTATGCTTACTAACCGTTGTAGCTTTATACTTGATCTAGTATTATTGCATTACTGTGGGTTACTAATATGCTCATATGGTAAACAAACACCGAGACAAGGCTGTGGTCCGGGTCCGGGCTTTTACTGCAGCTTCACGAAACACAACCACACACCCTAGTGGTCATAAAAGGTAATAACAACATTGGCAGTAACAGTCATCCATTTACTGCTCATTCAATACACTACACACTACACCACATGCATTTGTTCATAGTGGTGGATGTATTTACAATTAGTCCTCAAGTAAAAGTATTGTTACTTCAATAATACTATTTGAGTAGAAGTAAAAGCAAAAAGTATCAAATGTGAAAGTTTAGTAGATACAGCAAACATATCATTACAGCTACTCTTTGCTAGTACTACCGCTAACTAGTATTACTGTTAATACTACAGCTATTACTACTACTGCAACCACTACTACCTCAAACCTGCCTTTGAACCCTGGTTGTACTATAGTTTTCCCCCTTCAAAAAGTAAAATTTATGCTAAAATATACGTTTTTAGATACAGCAAAAATATCACAGCTACTCTCTGCTACTGCTACTACAGAGATATTACTACTACTGCAACTACTACTACCTCAGACCGGGCTGTTCTTTTTCTCATTCAAAAAGTACATTTTATACAAAATGTGTCTAGTAGTACTTTAGACATTTATTTTTTTCCTCGTTCCCAATTGTGACTTGATGCTGAGTAAGTTATGTCTGCCTTAAGGCTGTTGCTACAGTATTAATGACTTTGGACACTGGTTGGAAAATCAATTAGCAGCAGTTTCCCCAAAGGAACTTAATTAAAATAGGTAATAATTTGTGTGTGTTTGCTCTGTCTCTAACTGGCTGTGAAACAAAGAACCCTGAGCGTGAGTCTGGACAGGAATACAATAAACCCTGACTTGGTTTAAAGAAAAAAAATGAAACAAATATCTAACTTATGTGCAGCCAAAAGTGGTGTCCTTTGAGGTTAAATAAAACTTTTCTAATCGTTGTTTTTGATCAAGTCCAGAAGCTGGAAGCAGTGTCCTGGAGAGAGCTTTTACATTCAGCATTATTTGTTCCTCATCAGTGGTCAGATCACTTACTGTGGGTTCTCTCCTCTTCCTCTCACCTTTGGCCAAACACATAGCGAAATGTCCCATAGTAAATGAAAGAATAAGAGTGAATGGTTGTCTGTCGCTGTGTGTCAGCCCTGCCACGAATTGGTTACTGTTATCCAAGGTCTACTTAACCTCAGTAAGTTATGAACAAGAACATGTCAAGATACATCCAGTTCTGCTTCCATTAGAGACACTCTCATACAGTGCATATTCAAGAAACTAAATGTTACAATATTCTGTCTTTACACAGCCTTCAATACAACTGTGTTAAGACATAACAATACAAAAAGAACAGATTTAGTTACCCAAATTCACCCTTGTTGTTTTAGTCCTTGTTTGTCTTTGACCCAGTTTTGACTTGTAAATGCCAATATTTGTACTCCACCTTAAGTTTAATTGAATTTACTATGTCAAAAAGTATATTCCAGGTAGCGATGCAGATACACAGATCCAGTCCTAGTATCAGATACCGGAGCTGATCCAAGAGCTGGATCGGTGGCCCGGCGAATGAGGCCGCTTCAGTGTAGTTCTGTAGTTCACCAACAGAGGCAGCACTGGGCTGCTCACAGGCTAAACCAGATTGTCAGAGGTGTGCACTAGTGATGGGCGGATCTTTTCAAAGATTCGGTTCTTTTGGCACGGCTCCCGTAGAAGAGCCGGTTCTTAAGGCTCCCAAATGGCTCTCTTTTTAGTATCACTTTAAGCATTTTATTTAGGCTTAATTTAGCAAATATGAATTGTTTGTGTGTTGGTGAACCATTTTTAATCCATTTTTTTTTATAAAAGCTTTATTTTTATGCAGTTTGCAAGCACAGTACAAGTACAGTTACAAAATTCTGAACTCATTTTTGCTGTCTTCAGTATAATCTAAATTGTCTTTTATAGCCCACCTTACTTTTTTCACATAATGATATGATCCTAGTTTGTCCTCACATGTGATTGGCTGTATGCTGTGCCCATCAAAATAAAATTCTTTGAACTTTGAATGAACTTGCGTGGATTTTTAGCAGAGCTGAGCAGGAGCAGCTGAAGATTCGGCTCTCATCAACAGGAGTCCGTTCTTCTGATTCACTCCAAAGAATCGGTTCTTAGAGCCGGCTCATTCACGTGCACGTATTTCAGATTTTCACATCGAGCGTTTAAACCCAGTTTAGATAGCTTAGATGATTTTTTTTTTTTTTTTTTTTTTTTTTTTGCCACTTAAATGATTGATCATCCAATTAATGTAAAGTCACTTATTTGTGTGAGACCCTGGTAAGTTCCCCACATATCCTTTGGTCGATTGTGGTTGACTTGTTGTTGTACTGGGCTTAGCTTCAGTCGATTAACAGTTTCTTTAGTCTACTACAGCCCTGCTGCTGGGTGATCTGATGGAGAGAGTCTGCTCTGAGTGAACTCCAGCGTAAATGTCCCACTAACAGGTCTGTAGGTTAGCAAAACTTAAATCAGAGCGCTGCTATCAACCTGAGTCTAAGCAATCGCTTTCTGAAAGATGAGTTATTTCTTAACGCCAGTCTGACCTAAACTAAATGTCCACTTGCTGTTTCAGTCCCGCTGCTGTCACAGAGACAGGACAGAGCAGTTTGGTTGAAGGTGAGTTTGTTTTAGTGCATTGTTGCAGCCAATGATGGTAAAGACCATGTGTTTTCCAAACTGTGGACTGCAGGGCCAAATCTAGTTCCATTTAATTTACTATAGGATATAATATGTTTTTTTGTATGGCTGGTGACAATACAGAGCAGCTGGTGGCCGATAAACACTGCAGATTTTTTGAATCATCAATCCATAAAACTGTAACAAATGTATTAGAATGTGACAGTGACAACAGTTAAAGATGAGATTTTTGAGAAAACCAATAATACAGTCTCAATCTGTGCAAATAGAGCTTGGGGAGAGCTACAGAATGCATTTTGATTTTTGAGGTTTTATTCCAGAGAAATGCGCAGTCTTTTTTTTTTTTTATTTTTTTTTTTTTATTGCAGTTTTGAGCTTTTCAGGCTGAGATAAAGCAATTTTGGATGTTTTTTATGAACTGCCATGTAAGAGGAAACGAAAACTAGAAATTACATCTGTTCCTCACAGATTGTAATTATTGTAAATTCTTGCTTTTTTAACATACAGCTTGTCAACATTCAGTTTATAGCTACCAAAAATCCTACTGGGAAAGTATCTATTTCAGCTCAGGCTACATCTGCTCACACAGAGAAACAGCAAAAAGACAAACAGAGAAGCTTTAAACTTTGATGTACTACTTTATTTTCTGCTGGCAACTTGGTTCCACTTTTACGCTATAAGAGAAAAGTTCAGTATAATATTCTTGTGTGTGGAGTAATGCATCTTTAAACTGTGATAATGGCCCGACCTCCAAAGTTCTGTATCTCTGAGGTGAAACGAACTTCCTCTGTTTGTTCTGAAGAAGATAAATCTGTTCCTCTACATTACCACATCCGCCGCTTGTTCCTCTGGGGCCTCCTCCATTATTAAAGCCATTCATCAAATTAGTGGAGCACCTTCTCCTCCAGGGACCCTCTAAAGATATTTACATTCACCTTGGGTAAATTAACAGTGAGGGCTGGAAGTTATGTCTCTGTCTCAGGCTTATGCATTTCTTTTATTAAAGCAGTTCTTCTCTACAGCACCTATAGATTCAACTACAGTAGCTTTTCTGCATTTTCTATGTAAACTATGTTAAAGTATCTGCTTTTTTCTAAACTCATTGTGTTTGTGGACTAAGCATCCAGAAAACAGGGACAACATATTTTACATGTATTGTTATTTTAGTATTGCAAAGAACTGCTTGAATCTCAGTAATGTGTCTTCAAGGTGACATCTGAATGTAAAATAACTGTCCAATCAGAGCCCTAAACTGACTAAACAGTCTTGGTTTAGTTCTTAAACGTGAAGATTAAGAGCCTTGTCCGTTTTTATTCATTTTCTAATTAACTTTAATATAAGGTATTCTGAGTAATGTAGTCATCCTCAGCTCCCTGTGCAGCAGAGGAGAGAGAATCGATTCATTGATTTGAGTTTGTCTGTTGAGTCTGTGGATCCATCTCTCATTTAGCTTCAGGTCTGAGGTGAGAAATTATTCAGGAGTCTTTGTCGGGCTGGACTCTGGAGCAGTCAGTGCATTTGATCATATATTCAAGTTATTTGCTTCTTCAGCATCTTCCTTCTGTTACATTTATGACTACTGAAGACATCTGGTTTCCTTTAAGTTCATCTTACTGTCCTGCAGAGGTGGAAGGAGTACTCCAAATCTCCCTAAGTTTACTTGAGTATACATTGTTTTTAAGTTGCACTGCAAAATCTACTTCTACTGTTACTACTACTAGAAGAAATTTTACTTAAAAACATACCCAAAACATAAAACATACCCTGGGTGTGAACACAGGAACCTCTTGTTGTAAGTTTCAATAAGCTGGTTACTGGTTTAGAGATTTTAAAAATTGACTAATTGTAAAAGTACTAGTTGTGTTATGTCTCGTGTCTTTGTCTTGTTTTCTGTGTTTGTTTCCTTTGTTTTATTTTGGATTCCCAGTTTTCTTCCTGCCTCTTGTGTTTCCCGCGTGTGTGATTGCCTGCCCCGCCTTGATGTTTTTCACCTGTGTCTCATTCCCTTGTGTATTTATGTCCTGTGTCCTCCCCAGGTGTTTGTGGTTTCATTTAGCATGTTTAGTGTGAGTATGTTGAGTTCTCGTCTTTTTGTCTTTTTGTCTTGTAGTTTTGTATGGTCGTGGTCCTCGTGCTCCCCGGGAGTTATATTAAAGTCAGTTTGTTGTCCGCACCTTTGGGTCCGTTCCCTCCTGTCTTCCGCTAAAACCCTAACAAGTTGTATGTTTTAGCGACTATACCCAGAAAGTGCCTTTATGTGCTTAAGGAAATGACTATACTTAAAATATTTGAAGTAGGTACTTTCCTCCCCAACTTTCTAAGCAATATAGAGAATCTTGCCACAGATCATAAAACGTCTTGGCTCCCTGCTGCTGCCACAATAAAGCTAATGAATGAAAATATCCCAACATCTTTAGTATTATAAATGAGACACATGTGCTTAAAATCACACTGCATTCACCTAAAAAAAAGAATCTTAAATGTGTACTTCTCAGAGCAGTAGGGTCAAATTCTGTTTTGTCATGTGAAGGTTATGGTATTAATGTGTGATTAAAGACTGAAACAGCTGGATCTGAGAGGCCTGTTGTTTGTCCGTTAGTTCAGCTTCACAGGTTGGAGAGAGCCGTGTGAGGATAATGAGGAGGTATTTGACAGGTGTCACATGGATATAACAAGACTGCAGCCACACAAACAAGCAGCAGTACTCTGTGGTAATTACTGTAGAAATATGCACAGATACATCCTCCTGTGTACAAGTGTGCTTCAGAGATAATTTATTCATTGGATGATAGACACTAACACCAGTGCCTTCAGAGAAACTTAAAGTAAAAAGGGCTATATTCTGCAAAATCACATTTTTTAAAGTGTTCTCCCGTGTTATTCCCTCATCAAAAACTGGCGCTGAGTTTCTGAGCCCTCAAAACGTTCAGTTTCATGAACCCCTGCCTCTCTCCTGAACCAAGCACTGACCAATCAACAACAAACCCTCTACATACAGTCTGCTCTCAATCATTTATCCAAAAATGGTGCACAGCTCTGTTTTTTGTTTTTTTTTACTTTTGGAGTAAAATTATGTTCAAAAGATGCAGAGGTCTTCACTCTGCTGCCCTCTGCTGGTCTCTTCACCTGTTTCCTTATGGCACCGTGTAGTACTTATTAAAAACATTTTGTTTTAGTAAGATTCTTTTTAAAGTTTGTAAAATATGAAATGCTGTTATAGAAGTGACCAAGACTTTTCTAATGTCATTATAAAATAATAATAAAATATGAATAAAAAAGGGGTGCACGGTGGCAGAGCGGTTGGTGTTCTCGCCGTGTTACCGTGGGTTCTCTCCGGCTTCCTCCCACCGTCCAAAACACATGCATGTGTTAGGCAGGAATTGGTGACTCTAAATTGACTCTAGAGAATGAATGTGAGAGTGAATGGTTGTCTGTCTGTGTTCGTCTCTGTGTCAGCCCTGCGACAAGCTGGCCCCTGTCCAGGCTGTACCCCGCCTACGGCCCAAAGTTACTGGGATAGGCTCCAGTCACCTGCGCCCCCTAACGGGAATAAGCGGTAGAAAATGAATGAATGAATAAAACAAAAGCAGAATATAATATAATTGAATTCAGTTCAATTTTATTTGTATAGCTCAGTATCACAACAGGGGAGTTCTTAGGAGGTGAGGTTAAGGGCCCAAAGGTCGGGACAGGAGCACAGCTAAGGTCCAGCCATATAACTCCTTTAAACATTACAGTTGCGGTGGTTTAGCTCTTTATGTTTTCTCTGTCTCTCTTTTTGTAAATGGCATGGGTAAGGTGCTGGACATTTAAACTCAGCTGCATCTTTTTTATTGATTCAATCACTATTGATTTTATTGCCTATACCCGGTACCTAATAAAGTGGCCCAAGGCATGGTCTTCAGCTGTTGGAGCCCATCTGCTTCAAGGTTGTTCTGCAGAGCTTGTAATGAGTTGCCATTCTCTGTAAAAAACCCAGAGATAGTTGTGTGTGAAAATCCCAGTAGATCAGCAATTTCTGAAAAACTCAGACCAGTTCTTGGCACGTTCAAAGTCCGTGAAATCCTCTTTCTTCACCATTCTGATCTGCACTGTTTGGACTTCAGCAGGTTAAACATATGCCAGGAGGAGGTCTAAATGCACCGAGCTATTGGCTATTTAGAATTTGGCATTAATAAGCTTTAGAACAAGTGTACCTAATAAAGTGTCCAGCGAGTGTATGTTCAGGGTTTAAACGGCAGAAAGTCCAGAAGAAAGAGCCAGAGTTGGGTCAGAGAGGAATCCTGCTGAGGTGAAAGAAGAAAGCAAGAGAAAAGAAAAAGGTGCAGAACTGAGAAAAATGTAGTGTTTGCAGAATGCAGGTCTTATTGGTCGTTTGGGGAAATGGAAAAAAGCAGCAGCTGTGAACCAGTCCTGTGTGTATCTGAACTCACCACACACCGCTCTGCCCTTCACCTGACTTTGGGCTCATACACCTGGCTCAACATGGTTTTATACACTCACTGGACGCTTTATTAAATTCATTCATTCATCTTCTTTCGCTTGTTCTTGCGAGGGTGGCTGGAGCCTTTCCCAACAGCTGTGGGCCTTAGACGGGGCAATGATCAATGTTATTACCCAGGCCCATCAACAGGTTTGCTGGGGCCTGGGGCAAGAAGGCTTCACATGGGCCCCATTATAATAGAAATTATAAGAAGAGAGACCATTTCTGGGCCCCTCTGACCCTGAGGCCCGGGACAACAAACCCCTTTCGACGGGCCTGCTATTTCTACAACTACTGTGACAACTACTAATATTACTACTACAACTATATTACTAGTACTTGTGCTACTACATCTACTATTACTACTATTTGTGTGGCTACTACTAGTACCTTTGCTACCACTCTTACCCACTTTAGTATGATAATGTAATCTTATTTATAACATAAAAAGTAATTGTAATGATGCAATTAGTCATTAAAGGGTTAGTTAGAATGATAATGCTTAAAATAACAATACAGTAATAATAGTAAAAATATCTTTTCTTCACCTTTTGAATGTAAATTATTGTTTTTTTTTCTTTGTGTGTTTTTTTTTTTTTGTTGTTTTTTTTTTGTCTTGTGTTGTCCTGAAATATAGCCAGGTTTACTTGGCAATTTCTACTCAGCCTAAACCCTTTCTCAGATCTAATGGAAGCACTGTATTGTTTCTTGTTAACTTTTAATGACTGAATAAACTAAACTAACACTTTGCCCTTGAGGTCAAAAATACTTTTACGCATTAGGGGTTTTGTAACAGAAAGTTAGACAAGTAAAAGTAGGTTTTAAAAGAAAGTACATACAAAAATGTACTTAAGCAGGCTAAATGACGTAAAAAAAAGTATATTCACTTCCACCTCTGTGCCTCCATTGTCTTTAAGCCTTCAACTGTGACTGCATTAAATAAAATCCTGTCTATTGTACCTGCAGTACTGATTGACAGTGAGAGAAATGTGAATTACAGGCTGTTAATCACTGAGAGCAGAATCTGTTCTCAGTGAGTGGGTGATTGGAGTATTGTATGTGTTTAAAGCTATTCTCCGTATACGTACACTAAGGTATGGCACAGTATATCGCCTTGACAACCGTTGCTTTCTGTTCATATCTTGTAAACATGGTGTGAAGGAAAAAAAGAGAAGAATTTGTGAATCTTTTTTGTTGCCAGACAGAATCAAGACTGCTGCTGGTGCCATGTCCGTATAGTTTTATCTTATTCTTCATGTGTAGAAATCATTCACTGAACAGTCTACGTTTCACTATTAATTCATCGATTATATTAAAGTCTATTGTTCAGATGATGGTATGGGTTAGGTGGAAGTTAACAATACTTCAGATGTTATAGTTGTGATGCCCCCTAGTGGGCATTTGGGGTAGTATATCAGGCTTGGCACACCTGTGGGCCCCAGGACGTCCCGGTCAGGTGTAGGGTTAACCCTAACCCTATGGCCCAAAGTTACTGGGATAGGCTCCAGTCACCTGCGACCCCTAACGGGAATAAGCAGTAGAAAATGAATGAATGAGTATAGTTATGTTTAGTTAGACATTTTACTTAGTTTTGCACCTTTTACAACATGGCACACTCATTCACCATCACCTTCAACACCACTGCACTACTGATACTACTTTCACTGTTCATATTGCATTATACTTCTCTTTCTAATTTGGCACTTTAATTCTTATTTGATAATAAACTTAATTCGGTCCAATTTGGTTTGGTTATACTTAATTTGGTTTAATTGGTTAAATAAAGATTATTTTGTTAAAACTTATTTTTTTTGTCTGGTGTGTCTTCCTTGGTTGCGACCCCTTGAGCCAGGGTCGTAACATAGTTTTAATAAAGACATGAAATAATGAAAAAGATAAAAAAAAAACATGTACTATAAAAGTGAGTTACAATAAAATAAAATGTGATAAAAATAGGTCCAACAGTCAGACCAGAGGAGACCCCTTGTCTGGTATTAGGTTCTCATGTTAAAAATAAAATAACTTTTGACTCTAAACCTTTGTCACCTCTGGGATGTAAAATGCTTGGTTATATAACACTGTTTCCCTTCTGTGGTCCAGCTCTGTTCACAGAGGTTCCCACTGACCTGTCTGCTCAGGTGGGTGAGGACGTGGAGATGTTCTGTTCCTTCAGAGGCGCTGGGTCTCTGTCCTACTCTCTGGAGATCCAGTGGTGGTACCTCAAAGACCAGAGAGACCGCACCCAGAGCCCCAGCCACAGCAGCAACCAGGTAAACATCTCAGTCAGCGCCTCCAGGGGTCGCAGGAGACTTGCTACCTGCTGCAACAAGATTTTAGTGAGAATAGTCTCTTATGCATAATATTTGCTTAATGTTAGAAGCTGTCATTCTCAAACTTTGACAAGTACTGGAGTTGGGCTGCCAAATGTTATGGGACTAAGCAGCTCAACACAGAAATTTAGCTTGAAATCACTCAACAATTTTCAGTCATATGTTTAAAAATTCATAATGCGTCATTAAAGCTGCACTACCAGATTTTGTGGCTGTAAAAGTGATGTGCCGAAAAATAATGTTGAGTTTGAATGATACACTCCTCTTTCCTAATTCCTCTCCTTCGCTCTGTCACAGTCTCACACAAACCTGGAGCTGTCACAATAACACAGCACACATCTGGAGTCTGCTTTTAATTCTTTAAAATAAAACATAAAAATACTGTGAATAAGCTATGAATTTTGAAATAAAACAACAGCTCCTTCATGTTATTCCTGATAGATTCTAGTTGTGGATAGATAAAGGATGTATCGACCAATCAGAGCGCTCCTGTCCCATGAAAGCGTGTGATTGGTTAAACTGTTCCTTCCCTCACTCTAAAACAAAAACCTTTATAACACAGCCCACAGTGACCTCAAAGTCTCAGTTTTTCTCAGATGACTCCTGTTATGCTGCACTAATAACTAAATAATTATCTTTACCAAAATACAAGGAAAAATAAACCAGGTAGTGCAGCTTTAAAATCCATGACATTACTATAAAAATATTACTGTGTTACAGGCAATTTATACCCAATAGCCTCTATTTTTTTCTCTTTTTTGAATCATACTTTAGGGAAATAGTAGACTTAAGCCCCTTGCACAGAGGACGGCGCTGAGTGAGCGTTGGAGGTGGAATGGGAGCGGATTCTCGCTCTTCGTGGACGTACAACCAGAATTCTGGAAATGTTGGGATGTTTTTTTTAAATTTGAATAAAGTGAAAACAAAGTTACTTTAAAATTACATGAGACAATATTTTTTTCACAACAGAACATAGATAACAGCTCATTTCTTTTCAGATTTGATGCCTGCTTTTAGTTTTCATTTTATTCATATTTAAAAAAAAAACATTCCAACATTTCTCAGATTTGGGTTGTATGTTCATGGGCAGACGAGGAAGTGGTGTTAGCAGGTAGCACTGCAGTAGAGGCAAGTTTTTCCTAAACTCGCTTTAGCCTTGTATATTTTTTCCCCATCTTAGTGAAAATACCACCACAATATTTTCAGATTCCCAAAAGCAGGACGGACATATCTCTGTCCATACTGGGAGTGGATCTTCCTTTGGTTCTCCCTGAGGTTTCTCTTTTATTTGTTGTTCCTCTTCCTGATGGAGGCTCTAAGGACAGGGAGTGCTGTCTATTATTATTTTTTGCTAATATAGTTGTGTATTTCTGTGAGGGCTGTTGTTGTGACATAGAAAAAAAATACAAAAAATTAAGAATGAAAAACATGGTAAGCTACAGGAATTTAGTGGCAAAAGAAGAAAATGACTGTGCTAGGAATACCCCAAAAAACACCTAACGAGATAAAAACTGTGAAATAAATGGCCAATGTACAAACAAATGGAAAGAAAAAGTTTGTTGAAAGTGACCAGGGACCGATGTAGGAATCATCAGAACTGGAACAGATTCGCTGTGGACGATGTGGAGCCTGGACTCACCTGAAGAGTGCTGTAGATGAGGGAAAAGAAATCTAAACCCAAGCAGAAACCCTGTGGCATGGAACCGGAGGGATAATTGGTGATTAGCTTTAGCCAGCGCTGGAAAAACTCAGCCTCCTCTCTGCTCCTCCGAACATTATAATTGGCTCTGAGTCTGAAGAAATGTTGAAATCTGTGTGTGAGCTGCATGCATTATTCATAACTACAACCAAACAAACTCCTCTGTGGCTGCTCCTGCTGGCTCTGGCTTAGGAACATATATTTAGATATGAAAAAAAAAAAAAACATACAGAAAAATATACACTAGAGCGACTCAGAAATTCACAGAACAAAGACCAAACTGAAAAACAACAACAAGACATAAATATATGTTTACAGAAAAATCTTATTCCTAACTGAATCCATGTTTTGTTGCAGGTCGCGCCACTGGAGGAGACGTCTGTGGAGGGCACCAAAATAAGTGTGAGTGTGTGAAGAGTATAAAAAAACTCACTGTCACATAACACAAACATATCTTTAAAAAAATGACGTGACTAAAAGAAAACCCTGGTACAAATAAAGAAACTGATGAAGAGATCAGCAGAGGGCAGAGTGTTGCAGTCACAAAAACAGCTGCAGAGGGCTTGTTTTTCATTGGTCAGTGCTTCCTGGAGAGGCGGAGGTTTGCGGAACCGAGCGTTCTGAGGCCTCAGGAACTCAGTGCTAGAGAATACAGGATTACTAAAACAGGCGTGAATGAAACAAAACACAACTGCAGGTCTGTTTTTGATGTGGGATCAACATTTTAACATGGGAGAAAGAGAAGAGAAGGACATTTTACATAATACAGGTATAGATAGGTATACAGTATAATTACCCAAATTCTAGTCCATATCTTACTTTCACAATTTTCCAGTTTGACTGAATGTTGACAAGTTGTGTAGAGCAACAGGAGCGTCCAGCAGATGGGCAGATATGAATGTGTGAAAGTGTCTGACTGGATAAAGCTTATCAATGCAGGCTTTATATTCTTAGCTATTAAAGTTACACTGTGTAAGATTTCCGGTCTTGCGCCTCTAGAGGCCACAGGTGCCACTGCACCGTCGCAAAACATAAACACTAGGGCCCCTCCTCCTTCTGAAACTGTGCGAGCTGCGTCTATTTCCATCATTGTTTCAACTTTAGTTGACCTGCTGCTACCTTTGGAAGTTTGGACTGGATCTTCTATAGAGTTAGCGCTAGCGTTAGCTTATCAACAAATATCGCGCAATGGAAAATAACAATGCTAAAAGTAGCTTCCTGGTTATACTGCGCCTCAAGTCGTTTCCTGTCACGTGACTCTTCCTCAACAGCGGAGCGCTCCCGGCCAAGTTGCGAGGGCGGTTTCTCAGTACAGAAGCCCCGCTCGGAGCAACAGATCGCGCCTCAGGCCTTATAATCGCTCAAAAAATCACAAAAACAAGTCAGTATGCCCCACATATTTAGGAGAAAAGTTACACAGTGTAACTTTAAAGGTCGCATATTGTGCTTTTTTCAGGCTTTCTGAAACAATTTTAGGTATCTTTGCATTAGTTTTCCACATTTTATAACTTAAAATAATAATTCAAGGATTTCTTATAGACAGGCCAAAACTTTTGTACCTTACCTTGACAAGTTTTGTCTGCTTATTATATTATTATATAAACCTGTCGAAATCAGCTGACAAGTAGCTTCACGTGACACTTCTGAAAAAAAAAACGGATGAAATATGTCAAGGTGCAATACAAAAATATTGGTATGTCTATAAGAAATCCACATATTAATATGAGTGGAAGAACAAATTAACCTTTTCGGATAATTTAAAATAATGTATATGTATGGAAAATGTCTGAGAACGCATGGATTAGGTGTCTGTCGCCCCCTGCTGGCAACAGTGGGGAATGGACAGAGCATAAAATTGATTTTAGCCCGGCTATTAGCGACATGACGCTAACAGACAGGTAAATGCTTCATAATAAAACCAATTTAAGCATTGAAAATACAAACAGTTCTCCTAAAATGAAAGTAAAACTGTATTACCATCCTGTATACTTCCTCGTGGCAGGTGGTGAAAGTCGCCGGCAGTAACATCTCCCACAAGCTCCGCCTCTCCGGAGTCAGGCCGTCCGACGAGGGAGTTTACGAGTGCAGGGTTATCGACTTCAGCGGGACAGAGGAGCAGCAGTACAGGGTCCAGGCCTTTCTCCACGTTAACGACTCCACCGACAACCAGGCCCCAGAGTCTGCCGAGCTCCAGGAACTCCAGCCACAAAATCTGAACGCAGCCCCCACCTCGGACTGTCCCGGCAGCAGCTGTGGGCTCTAGATCTGCCATTCTCAACTGGGGTCATGGCGGGACCTGAAGCTTTCCCTTTTTATTCTGTTCAGACACACTTTTTAAATCTTGTCTATAACTTAAAGGGGAACAATGCAACTTTTTACACACATTAAACAGTTTCAGAGTCAGTGTAATTACTAAAGAAGTTGTTGCAGGGTGAATAAAGCCTCCTGTAGCACCCCCTGGTGTATTTTGGTGGGAAAAACAGCCTTGTAAGAATGGGAGAACTGACCCCGGTGTCTCTGAGGTGTCAGTTCTCATCCTCTCAAGCCGTTTTTTTTCTTAGAAGTTGGTCCTGGCAGAGCGGCCAAAAGGCAGAGGAGACATTTGAACAGATACAAAGAGAAGAAAACCAGGTTCAAGCTGAGCCAGGGGTCAACCAGAGGTCACACAGGGGTCAACCAGACTTGTGAGTTTTTTAATCTAGAACGTTCCAGGAGTGACGTATTTAGAAAAGCAAACAAAATATAATTATTAATTTAGACGTTTTTGGAGCAGGAACGAATGCTTGTTGTTTATAGAATTATTTAAAATGACTCTGAATTAGATCTGAGTCAGTTCTTGTCGCTAAAGTGAACTTATTAAAGTAGGATTTGTAGTGTTTAATGACTTAAATCTGAGTGAACACTGACAAACTGTTGTGACCCGAAACATTTCTGTAACTACATGTCCTGCGTGACATTAAAATTAAGAAATGTAAATTATGGATTGTTTTGCATATATGCTTATTATTGACGTTAAATTATCAATAATAAGCATTGACACACTCTGTAATGTTATCTAACCAGGCTCTGGCAGTGTCAGTAGTTGTCAAAACTATCTTGACTCTTCATCATTTGTGATGTTTGGTGGCTAGAGCTAATTCTGTCATCAAAATCTATTGCTGTGTTTGGAATGCAAACATTCTGTTTACACTAAAAGGGTCAATTGTGCTTTACTCCCAACCAATACAGAGAAGAAACGAGTAAAGCTGCACGGTGTTGTTTTAACCTCATCACAATCTCATTGAAAGTCTTATTAATTATCAAAACGCTCAAACTGTATTCTCCTTTTTGTTCTTTTTGTTCTGCTGAGATCATCCCCCTGACCCACTTTAGGGCCCTGGCCCACCAGTTGAGAATGCAGACTCTAGAGTGAGACAGTGTCTGCATGTTTATTATGGATCTTTCTACTTTTTGGAGGCCAATGCTTTTAAGAGACAAAGTTTTATTGACAGTATAATTGATCATATTGTTTTAGTCTCTTTATTCTTGTTATTTGTTTGTTGTGAAGTTAAGTTTGTGTTTGTTTATTCTGTATTGACATGTTACAGCTATAAATATGAGCTCGTCTTTTACTGTAATATAAACCAGCTGCTGCTCTGTAAATAACAACTGAACTAATAAAGGTCCTTTGTTTTATTTAAACATCTGATAATTCACTATATTATTTTTTAGATCATTTAATTATGTGTAGACACTTTAGAACTGAAGAAGACTTTACTTTTTAGTTTATCCTGAATGTTTTTTTAATACTTTTTGGCAGTTACCCAAATAATAATAATTTTTCCAGTCTCACAGACACCACCACTCCTTTTTCTGAAGCAAAAACACCACAGACAATAATAATAATAACAGATAATGTGTTGGTCCTTCTTCTCAGTTGTCAGTCTCCACAGCTGAGGAAACCACTGCTGTCTGCACTTACAGTTTAAGGCCACACAGGGGCAGCACTCACCTCATACCTGAGACTCCAGTCAAACAAAGCTCCTTCAGGCTGACAAATCTTTATCAAACTAATAACACAGCTTCCATCTCAGAGGTAAAATTCTGTAACAGAGGTGGAAATAAACTTAGAGCAGTGCTTCTCAAGCTGTGGTCCAGGTCCCACTGCTGGTACGCGGGCTTCTTCTGGTGGTACTCAGGAGTCTTTTTACTACTACTACAACTACTGCTACCGATACTAATGCTTGTACTACTATTGTTGTTTCGGCTACTACATGTGTTTATAGAGGGCCCTGGCTATGAAAGGGTAAACTACTTCTACTATTTTTACTGCTACTACTGGTGCTTCTACTGCTACTACTACAACTTCTCCCTACTCTCTGGTCTTAACTTTAGTCCTGGATTAGTCTTGTTTTTTCCTGGTTTAGGCCTGTATTAAACCTAGGTTAATCCTGGATTAGTTCCAGTTTTGTATAGTGATTTAGACTTGATTTAGTTCTAGTTTTATCTTGTTTTTGCAATGGTTTAGTCTTGGTTTAGGCTCATTTTTAGCTCATTACAGATGGTACTTAGTGTGAAAAGTTTAAGAATCATGCAACTACTGTAATAGTTTTTATATTTAACTTTTTTCTGAGCATCATTTTCTAAAACATACCCTTTACTTTTGAGTATTTTTAGGAAACATTCATTTACTTCCACCTATTCCCGTTTCAGGAAACAATGTTACTGCTACTCACATTAGCAGCACATACAGTTTCCTATTAAGTACTTTTTTACCTTGTACACTCCCCTCACAACCAGAAATATCATAATGGCAGCGGTACTTACAGAAGCAGTATTTTTAATTGTACATGAGTAACATTAGTTTGAAGTTACAGTACTTTTACCTGTATACATATTTTGAGTAATTACACCTGGATGTTTTAGGTTGAACTAACATCTGCCCTCAGCAAAACACAGTCACACAACACAGACTTCTCTTTATGTCCTTTATTGTATAAATGTACAGGAAATACATGTAATAATCATAGTGCAAAAAGTATTTATACACTGTCTGATAAAAAGTCTAAATGTCATATTATTTCTGTTTCTTATACTTGTGTAAAAATATAAAATAGCACCCATGGCTCTGAACAAAACAAAGTCAGCCAGTGGTTCTCAACTGGTGGGTCAGGGGCCAAATGTGTGGGCCATGGGGAGGTTGAATGTAGTTTAATCTTATTTGAAGCCTAAATATAGTTTTAATGAGATGAAATGGTGAATTTTAAAACACACAAGTCGTTATTGGGGTTGGCTCTTTGGTTATAGGGTTGGCTTTTACCCCAGATGCCCTTCCTGAAACAACCTTCTCTATTTATCCGTGCTTGGGAATATGCACTGGGTCAAATCGGGACTCAAACCGGCAACTTTTCAGTGAGTGGGCGACTCTGCAGGTCATACGGGAATTTTATCAATATGGTAGGTTTAGTCCTGGTTTAGTCCTAATTTAGTCCTGATTTAGTCCTGGTCTAGTCCTGGTCTAGACCTGGTGTAGACGTGGTTTAGTCCTGGTTTAGACCTGGTGTAGACTGTGTTTAGTCTTGGTGTAGACCTGGTTTAGTCCTGGTTTAATCCTGGCTTAGACTCGGTTTAGTCCTGGTTTAGACCTGGTGTAGACTGTGTTTAGTCCTGATGTAGACCTGGTTTAGTCCTGGTTTAGTCCTGGCTTAGACCTGGTGTAGACCTGGTTTAGTCTTGGTTTAATCCTGGCTTAGAATCTGTTTAGTCCTGGTTTAGACCTGGTGTAGACTGTGTTTAGTCCCGGTGTAGACCTGGTTTAGCCCTGGTTTAGACCTAGTTTAGCCCTGGTTTAGACCTAGTTTAGCCTTGGTTTAGACCTGGTGTAGACCTGGTTTAGACCTGGTTTAGACCTAGTTTAGCCTTGGTTTAGACCTGGTGTAGACCTGGTGTAGACCTGGTTTAGACCTAGTTTAGCCCTGGTTTAGACCTAGTTTAGCCTTGGTTTAGACCTGGTGTAGACCTGGTTTAGACCTGGTTTAGACCTAGTTTAGCCCTGGTTTAGACCTAGTTTAGCCTTGGTTTAGACCTAGTTTAGCCCTGGTTTAGACCTAGTTTAGCCTTGGTTTAGACCTAGTTTAGCCCTAACATGCAGTTCTACCATATAAAAATCTATTAAAAAGAAGCATTTATTTGGATATACAAACTTCCACTTCCCATTTTCCATATTATGTACACGCTTTCCTTTTTATTTCCCGATGATGACGTTCCTGTAGCCCTTGACGTGACCCAATTTGTTGCTATCGAACTCGACCACCAGCTTCCTCAGTCCGGAGTGGGACGGGGTGAAGTATATCTTGGCTTTGGCCTCCTGCCCCGGTTCCACTGCATATCCCAGACTGGAAAAGTAAATATTTAGGAGGTTAGTGACAGTGCGCAATGAAATCATAAATAAAGTTGATTAAAAAAACGACAATTGGTTACAGTAACGAGATGTTTTGTCTATGTAAGGCTCTCATTTGTTGGCTGTTGTGATCCTTGCGTGGTGGTGAAGGTGGGATACCTCAAATGCACTGCCAATTTGGGTTATTATTATTATTATTAATAGATTACCTGACATATGAAGAGTAAAAAGCTTTGTTGAATTTTAGGAGATGACTATGAAAGCACACAGTGAAGGGGAGATGATGGTTCAAAGTAAACTAAGAAAGAACATTATTATTATTTGTATTTTTTTAAACCAATCTCTGTCTCCTCTAGAAAAGAAGCACGTTTTACAACCTTTAAAAACATTATCTGACAAAAAGAGAACACTGTTTATAAGTACTCTACTGGTGCCATAAAGAAACATGTGAAGAGACCAGCAGAGGGCAGCAGAGGGCAGCAGAACACAATCAAAGAAAAAGAGCATTTCACTTAAACATTTTCCCACAGAAGTAAAAAATGTCTGTAAGGAATCAGTGGAAACAGAGTTGTGCATCTTTTTTTTTGGATAAATGAACGAGAGCAGACTGGATGTAGAGGGCTTGTTGTTGATTGGTCAGTGCTTCCTGGAGTGGGCGGGAGTTTGTGACACCGAGCGTTCTGAGGCCTCAGAAACTCAGCGCCAGAGAATACAAGATTACTCAAACAGGTGTGAATGAAACAAAACACAACTGCAGGTCTGTTTTTGATGAGGGAACAACATTATAGACTTTTTATTTTGAGCATAAAATAATAATAATAATAATAATAATAAAATAAGTAAATGTAATACAAGTTTATATTGTTATTTTTTATTTTTATTTTAAAGACAGATTAGCATTTTTTACGTTGAATTTGTAGAATTTGTATTTACTATGTGAGTATACTAAGTGAGTATAAAATGTATTTGTACTAGGGCTGGGGCTTTAATGTGTTAATCATGATGAATTAATTACATAAAAATTAACATTTGAAAAAATGAATGCATATAATCGCACTTTTCTCAGAGATCTGGCTTCTGGTGCACAGTAACCAGGGCTGGACATCTACACCAGAGCACAGAGGAGGAGACAGAGAGGAGGCGCACAGAGGAGGAGACAGAGAGGAGGAGCACAGAGGAGGAGACAGAGAGGAGGAGCACAGAGGAGGAGACAGAGAGGAGGAGCACAGAGGAGGAGACAGAGAGGAGGAGCACAAAGGAGGAGACAGAGAGGAGGAGCACAGAGGAGGAGACAGAGAGGAGGAGCACAAAGGAGGAGACAGAGGGGACAGGTCCATGAGGAGGTCACAGGAGGAGCACAGAGGAGGAGACAGAGGGGACAGGTCCACGAGGAGGTCACAGGAGGAGCACAGAGGAGGAGACAGAGAGGAGGAGCACAGAGGAGGAGACAGAGAGGAGGCGCACAGAGGAGGAGACAGAGAGGAGGAGCACAAAGGAGGAGACAGAGGGGACAGGTCCATGAGGAGGTCACAGGAGGAGCACAGAGGAGGAGACAGAGGGGACAGGTCCACGAGGAGGTCACAGGAGGAGCACAGAGGAGGAGACAGAGGGGACAGGTCCACGAGGAGGTCACAGGAGGAGCACAGAGGAGGAGACAGAGAGGACAGGTCCACGAGGAGGTCACAGGAGGAGCACAGAGGGGGAGACAGAGGGGACAGGTCCACGAGGAGGTCACAGGAGGAGCACAGAGGAGGAGACAGAGGGGACAGGTCCACGAGGAGGTCACAGGAGGAGCACAGAGGAGGAGACAGAGGGGACAGGTCCACGAGGAGGTCACAGGAGGAGCACAGAGGAGGAGACAGAGGGGACAGGTCCACGAGGAGGTCACAGGAGGAGCACAGAGGAGGAGACAGAGGGGACAGGTCCACGAGGAGGTCACAGGAGGAGCACAGAGGAGGAGACAGAGGGGACAGGTCCACGAGGAGGTCACAGGAGGAGCACAGAGGAGGAGACAGAGGGGACAGGTCCACGAGGAGGTCACAGGAGGAGCACAGAGGAGGAGACAGAGGGGACAGGTCCACTGAGGAGGTCACAGGAGGAGCACAGAGGAGGAGACAGAGAGGAGCGCTCCTGTGTTACTGCGTGCCCTCAGAGCCAGAGGTTTATGGACAGAAGCTGAATCCTGCTCAGTTTGCCTGCAGTGTTAGTTTGAAATCAACTTAAAATATGCCAGAACATACAAATAAGCTCCTATATTTTGTTTCTGACATATAAATATTGCTAAATGTGATTAATCATAGTTAATTAATTACAAAGCCTATAATTTTTTGTAATTAATTAATGAGATTAATGTTTTTAATCGAGTCCCACACTAATTTGTACTCAAACGCTGATGGTTTAGATGACCACTCTTTAAAGACTCAGGTTTGACTGAGGAGGACTCGTGGTGTGGTAAAAGCCTGGGGGGACACAGGAGTCAGGACAGGAAAACCTGGGGCCCCTGGACTAACCTCTCGCAGATGACCTGGCCCCCGGTGAGGTTGGCCCCTTCGATTTTGAAGCAGCACTTCTCCAGTCGCTCGGGGAGAGGGTTCTTCACGCTGATCTCTGCGGCCAGTTTACGGTTCTGCTTCGGCTCGCCCAGGATCTGCACCAGAGAAGAAGTACCCGGGTAAAAGTACTGTTACTGCAAAATAATATTACTCAGGTCGAAGAAAAAAAAACTATTACTTCAGTAAAAGTACAAAGTATTGAATTTGAAGGCTACAACTACTATTTTAATACTACTACTACTACTGTTGTTTCTTGTACTAATACTACTACTGTTGTTTCTTGTACTAATACTACTACTGTTGTTTCTTGTACTAATACTACTACTGTTGTTTCTTGTACTACTACTACTGTTGTTTCTTATACTACTACTACTACTACTACTACTACTACTACTGTTGTTTCTTGTACTACTACTACTACTACTGTTGTTTCTTGTACTACTACTACTGTTGTTTCTTGTACTACTACTACTGTTGTTTCTTGTACTACTACTACTGTTGTTTCTTGTACTACTACTACTACTGTTGTTTCTTGTACTACTACTACTGTTGTTTCTTGTACTACTACTACTGTTGTTTCTTGTACTACTACTACTGTTGTTTCTTGTACTACTACTACTGTTGTTTCTTGTACTACTACTACTGTTGTTTCTTGTACTACTACTACTACTACTGTTGTTTCTTGTACTACTACTACTACTGTTGTTTCTTGTACTACTACTACTACTGTTGTTTCTTGTACTACTACTACTACTACTGTTGTTTCTTGTACTACTACTACTACTGTTGTTTCTTGTACTACTACTACTACTGTTGTTTCTTATACTACTACTACTGTTGTTTCTTATACTACTACTACTGTTGTTTCTTATACTACTACTACTATTACTGTTGTTTCTTGTACTACTACTACTACTACTGTTGTTTCTTGTACTACTACTACTACTACTGTTGTTTCTTGTACTACTACTACTACTGTTGTTTCTTAAACTACTACTACTACTACTACTTCTGCAACTACTACTACTCCTTCTACTTATACTTCTCTCTACTCTCTGGTCTTACCTAAACTCTTCCACCAACCCTTTATCCTTCTACACCAATGCCATAACCCATGTACAGGCAGGACGTATCGAAGTCTGACTCCACTGTGGTACTCACCCGGACTTTGATCTCTGGGTTGTTCAGTACTATGGTCCTCAGAGCCAGGATGGCCTGACCGGTGCCGTAGTCCACCAGGAAAGCGGCCAGCCGAATCAGGTTGTCCTCAGTCAGACAGGAGCCATATTTGGAGAAGTTCAGTCGGAGGGGGACGGTCCTCTCTGTCGGGACACATGGAGTTTACAAAGCTCTGGGTCAGGGCTATCAGAGAAGAGATTACACTGTGCAGAGGTCAGTTCAGAACCATGGCCAAGCTGAGAGGAAGACACTGAAGTGAAGTGTCCTTTATGTTCGCCTGTGAGTCTAATTTCCCTTTTGCACTTTGCAACTGAACATGTCGCTGCATTGAGAAACATTTGTGCTTATGGTTGAGGTAGACTTTATTGTCCTTGTAAGGAAATTTGTTCTCTGCATTTGACTCGTTCTTCAATGCCGCTGGTCAGGTGGGCTGTGGGCGACTCCAGAGCAGCGCCAAGATCTGAGCCAGGAGGAGCCAAGAGAGAACATGCAATCTCCACACAGAGATGCCACGTCTGCCTGGGCCAAGAATCAAACCTGAGACTTTCTTGTTGTGAGGTGACAGTGCTAAACACTTTGCCACCGCGAGTTCGGGTTGGAAACACAAGGTGGATCAGATCGGTCTAACCCGGGATTTCCACATCAGCTGCACGGTGGGCTGCAGCCCAACAACGGCGCAGACCGTCGCCTGCTGCATACGTCTCCACTCTGCCACACTGAGCAGCTCAGGAAGAGCATGCACAAAAAGTATGAGTTCATGTGATAAAAGCCATGAATAAAGACCAGTGTTTATTCGTAAGCAGGAC
The DNA here is from genome assembly GCA_020698575.1 of Bostrychus sinensis. NCBI lineage: Eukaryota > Metazoa > Chordata > Actinopteri > Gobiiformes > Eleotridae > Bostrychus > Bostrychus sinensis. The sequence continues at coordinate 2,833,654 of CM036241.1, read as the reverse complement.
AGGAATTAACTGTTTAATATGAGATCACTTTGGAGTTCACTTCACTTTCGCTTCACAGGGTTTTCCTCTACAACGGGGAAGTAACTGGGCACAAAATAACTATGAGTGCAGTGTTTAATCGTGTCTGTCATTGTTTCTGTTACCTAAAGTTAAAGCTAATAAGCTACAAAGTATGACTATATAAAAGAAAATATGAGAAAGAATGATAATATAAATATTTTAATCAAAAACATTTGTACGGACCGATATTACTTTGAAAATCCAGATCATGAGCTCGTTCAGTTTCCTGTTTGTTGCAATCTGAGCAGCACACATTGATCTGAGTCCGCCATTGAACACCGTAGAAGAAAACAGACTTGCTGTGCATCTCTGGCTCAGAGAGAGCACTGCTGGACCAGTGCCGCAGAGCGTCAGAGTGGAAATGCTCTCATTCACTAGAACAGCAGTGTATTTACTGCGGAGCGCGTGGCGCAGTGCAGAGGAGCGAAGTCGCATGCAGTGGAAATTGGGGGTAAGTTTAAGGTCGTCTCTAAACTCTAAACCCTGCACAGAAAGCTGGATTTTCACGAGATTTGTGAGTTTATAAACTCACAAAAATCCATCTTGTCAGACACTTGCTGATTGGTTTGCATCCACACCTCTGGCAGTTTGGGCCAATGGTGTGGCCTGTTGCAAGTGGGCGGGTTTTAGATTTGCTGACAGCAACAAGCACCTTTAGCGATGAATGAAGCTAAACTTTTTATATTACATTGTTTTACTATCACACTGTTTCTTGTTTTGCTGCATCGTGTGAGTCACTGCTGTGATTGGCTAAAACGTCATGGTAGACGGTCACTTGCTGGAGCTTCAACCAATCAGCTCCATATATTCTGCTGAAAGTCCCTCCACTTTACGAACGCTTTCACCAGGACATCCCAGATTGATATACCTTGAGCAACTGTGCTTTAAACTATATTTCAACAAGTATTCACTCACCCCCCAAATACGTGAATGTGGATTATGGTGTGGGGTTGTTTTCAGGAGCTTACTCCCAGTGAAGGGAACTCTGAAAGCTTCAGCACCAAGAGATTTTGGACAATTCCATGCTCCCAACTTTGTGGGAACAGTTTGGGGACGGCCCCGTCCTGTTCCAACATGGCTGCCGTCCTGTTCCAACATGGCTGCCATCCTGTTCCAACATGGCTGCCGTCCTGTTCCAACACGGCTGCCGTCCTGTTCCAACATGGCTGCACCAGAGCACAGAGCACGGTCCATAAAGACCTGGATGAGTGAGTTTGGTGCTGGGCTGCACAGAGTCCTGACCTCAACCTGACAGAACTCCTTTGGGATGAGTTAGAGCGAAGACTGGGAGCCAGGCTTCTCTACAACATCAGAGTCTGAGGGAGATCAATGCAAAGGCTGGGCCCACGTCATATTAAACCCTATGGATTATTATGGGATGTCACTTAATTTCATAAGCGTATAAAAGCAGGTGAGCTAACACTTTTGGAAATATAGTGTAGATATCATATCAGAACTGTTTATCTAAAACAGGGCGGGCTTCATGTGATGCTATGTTTCTCCGATTGGTTCTATGTTTTTCAAATTGCCTAAAGTCTGTGATCTGATTGGTAAACGTCAAGAGTAGAATAAGAAGGAGGATGGCTGGTCTGACTGAATTGCCAAAAGCAATTTTTGTAGGTGCCTTTTAAAGAAATCCCTATGCCTGAAATCAGAATCCTTCAAACTCTTTACCTCCCCCTGGTGGCAGCTCCACATTGAGCAGGTCTTTGAACCCACAGTTCCCTCCGAGGGCCCCGGTGTACGAGACAGCGCAGGACCCGAACACGAGGCGACACTTCTTCTCTGTCTGAGTCCTGTTGGAGACCAGGGCGAACACGTCGAAGTTGCACCCCTTTGTCATGTCCTGGGACACTTTGATGGTCAGGTGCAGCCCCTCGCCCTGCTGCTGCTGCTGCAGGAGCTTGTTCTGGTGGTTCGCCTTTTTAAACGCCTCTCTCTCCTCATCAGAACCTGGAAAACAGAAATGAATACATTAAGAGGTGGACAGTAAACGCAGGCCATTTAGTAGAGACGATGTTCTCAGTACTTCTTAACAAGTAAAAGTATTTCTGACCTCAGTGGCAATTCCAGCAGCAAAGTAATAAGACTTTTGAGTACGTTCACTGCTGTCTACACTATAATAAGTCATTTTTAGTAGCAGTGGTGGTAGTAGCAGTAATAGGCTCGCTGGGTCCTGGGGCAAGAAGGCTTCTCATGGGCTCATTATCATTATTATTATTTATTTATTTCCTCTAGGTGTCACTGTTCAGGTTTGGTGCGTAAAGGTGGGAACCTTTGTGCAGGTGTAAGGTTGCTAGACGGAAGCAGCACATAGGTTCAAACAGTGTAGCCAGGTAGCGGTCAGCAAACTGTGATGTACGATACGGATTTTATTGTTGATATGGAATTAATGAAGCACTGTTTGGACTGTTTTTAATACCTTTTGCAAGAAATAAAGAAGAACGAATCAAACTGCCTCAGACGGATTTATGTATCCGTTCCTATGTCCAGTACAATCAGTGAGCTAGCGCGTCAGCTAATATATTCTGTCTTTGCTACAGAAGCAGGTAATTTGAGTTAGCTGCTACAGACAGAATCTGAATACTTCTTCTTTCTTTGACATACTGTTAATGTAGTACTGATAGTAGTAGTTTACCTTCCGGATACTTGTAGAGATGAGTGATGTCCTCCCGGTCGTCGTTGTACACGCTCTTGGTACTGATCTTCTGACCCACTTGTGTACGCGACATGACTTTAGACACGCTGCCATCTTGTTTCTTCATGTAGTACACCACGTCTGCGTTGACCTCGGCAAACACGAAGGGGGCGTCGTACTTGAACGTCAGCTCGCCCTCCTTTATGGCCCGGACCGGGACTGGACCGCAGCAGAACACCCCTGAGGGACATGGACCAAACAGAGACTGTCATGGTGTTTTGGTATAGCTAGTAAGACCAAAAAGAGACCAAACACAGATCACGCCGTTGGTCTCCGGTTTCCCAAAGTACTGATTTCAATTACAGGATATGATGACTCCTGCCCACTGGATGTGATTCTTCCCAAATTACTGAAGGAGGTCTTTCATTCTGTAGGTCCCATAATTTTACGAATTTTTAACCTCCTGCTTTCCTCTGGCCACTTCCCTAACCGTTTTAAACATTCTATAATTCAGCCCCTTTTAAAGAAACACAATCTAGATCCTTTGATTTTTGATCATTTTAGACCTCTCTCTAAATCAGTGGTTCTCAACTGGTGGTTCGGGACACAAAAGTGGGTTGCAGAACTCTTTTCAATGGGTGGTGGGCCTTTGCCAGGGCAAAAAAAAAGAGAAAGTTTAATTTTTAAAAATAAATCATCAATTTACACTCCTTAACAGTAGGTGGCAGTGTGGGACATATGGAATAGGAAAAATATAAAAAATATAAAAGAAACTCAACCATGGCAAAAATTCCAGTTCTATAACATTACTGTTATACTTAAGGTTAACATTTGTACTGCTTAATTTTCCTCAGTATCTTCTAATTTTCCTGAAATATCTCTTAATTTTCCTCAATATCTTTTTTATTTTGATCGTAGCTTCTCATTATAGAGTGATGGTGGGTACCCACCAGTTGAGAATCCAGGGTTCAATGTGTCCTTACCTTCACTCCTCTCCTGAGGCGTGGGGTCAAAAGCCTGCCAGCCATTATACTCAGGCTTCAGGTCTGGTCTGGTCATCCAGCTCTCGACCCAGCAGTGGAAGTTCCTGAAGACCAAGGGAACATCATCAGTCTCTCACAAAGCAAACTGGCAAAGATAGGCTTAGGAAAAGGAACTGTGAGGATTTTATATAACGTGTGTAATAATTTGATTCAATAAACATAGCGTAATAAAATAGTACAGCCTTTCATTCTCATATTACTGACCCTCTCCTCGTGTGCTGTTAGTCGGTGTGAGAGGAGAGGGTGCAGAGGATTCTGTGGACACTCACCAGATCATCTCACTTTTAGATTGGATGATTTCTCCTTTCTCATTGACATATCTCTCCATCACCAGGTCGGCGTTGTTGTCGTGGGCTGAATTGTAGTTGGTCACCACTCTGCAGGGGATACCTAACGCTCTGGAGACTGCACACGGAACCAAAGACCAGCAGTAGAATCAGATCAGATTAAAAGAAAGGCATTTTAGCTTCTAAAAGTTCCTTTTTGGATTATTCTAAAACACACTTTTACAAAGTACTTTTAATTGAGTAAATTTTGGTAGAAAAGTGATATGTGTACAGTACATTCTTTTTTTCCTTTTACTCATAACTGTTTAGTTCAGTGCTTTTACAATGAAAACTGTAAATGTTATTTCCTGATGATGGGTGAGATTTTGGAGTAATATCTAAAATATGCATTAATTACTGCATAAATTCTCCTTAAACTAGTATCTACTTTGAAGTGGATTTTTTATGTTTCGTAAGTCAACATCTTACATTTAGCTATAGCATTAGTAGTAGTAGTAGTAATAGTAGTAATATTAGTAGCAATGGTAGCAGCAGTTGTAAGTAGTAGAAGCAGCAGTAGAAGTCATTTGTGGTTGTGACATTTTGAGATAGTAAAGTATGTTTATAGTAGATTGTGTGTAGGTAACTGACCGGAGCAGGCCACGGCGGCGAACACCCAGCACTGTCCGTATTTGACCGGGGCACAGGACTGACAGTCCCAGTTCTTCAGGATCTCCACACTGCCCCTCCAGGACAAGGGATTGACCCCTCCTTCGTAGTTTTTGCCCCATTTCCCGTAGAGCACCCCGCGGTCATCGTTACAGTTCACCTACAGAGACGGAGACGGAGACGGAGACGGAGACAGAGACAGAGACAGAGGAGAGGGAGGAAAGGAGCTTATAAAATAAATAAACAGCAAATAATGACCTTACACTGTTCAGGAGAGAAGGAAGTACTTCAAATCTGTACACAGGGAAGTACCACTACTTAAAAAGTAATGTTACTCAGGTAAAACAAAATTATTTTTTGGAATACAGTAAAATAGGTACTTTTGTTACTTTTCTAACTAGTTTGAAAGTATTTTTTGTAACTGCAGAGAAAAATCTACTACTACTACTACTACTACTACTACTACTACTACTACTACTACTACAACTACGACTATTACTACGACTGCTACTACTACTTTATAAAATGTCTAAAGAGAAAAGGTCAGATTTGGCCAAAAAAGTACCCATCTGTTTTTAAAATGTACACACAAAAAACGTGTCCCCTATGGAACTTCAAAAATGTTTTTCAGAAATTGATGAAATTTGGCCCACGATTCCACTGTCGTAACAATCAAAAAAGCCAACAGGAACCATGCCTTATTTTTTGGGTTTATGCCTTATTTTCTGAATTATGTCACATTTGATGAATTTGTAAAGAGCCACTTCCAACAATTTTGGCAACTTTCAGCAAATCTGCGGTGATGATGAATGCCGCTTGTGGCTATATTTATTATTTTTATTATTATTATTATTCAAATGTATTCAAGTAAAAGTATTTTTTCGTGTATTCGGACATCAGTAAAGCCATCTCGTTCCTCTCCCCTCTGCTGTAAAGAGTATTGTTGGTTAGTTATCACTCACCATTGCACTCAGCACCCTGCACACGTAGATGGGGTTTCTTCGTCCAGAACAATCTTTCCCAGGGTTCCTCAGACATTTGGGATTCATGTCCAGAATCTTCAGGCACACGTCCAGGATCCCGCTCTCGAACTGGGGACAGCAGAAATATGGACATTTATCAACATTTAAAGGAGTTCTTTGTTCTTTTATAAAAATGTTCCTTATTGTAACAGATTTTTATTGTTTGTATACAGCAGAAGTGTCTCATTATTTTATTTTTTGTCTGATTACATTAAAACTAAAACATTCAGACATTACAGGAGTTTCACCAAATACTTTTTTACTTCTACTTGAGTAATAATATTTTGTAATACTTTTACAGTTCTACCCACCTCTGAACATTAGTAACGTGGCAAATTGGTCCAGTTTTTGTTTCTTTTTTAAACAAAATAAGTGATGTATGAAGTACTTTTTGGGTACTGTACCTCACTGTGAAAGCTGATTACTGCCAAGTGAGTAAAAATACATTTAATCTGTATCACTTTTTAAAAGAATCATCACATTATTATAAATATATCACTGAACAAGAACCGTCACGTTTCATTGTGACAGATTATTTATTTTTACTCACTTGGAAACGTTACACTGCTGTATTGCACAACCTTTAAAAAATGATTTTTATTAAATTCTGCTTTCCAGTAAAACTCATGCTTCCATTTTTCTTTCATTGCCTCATAAAACCAAAAACTCCTCTGGCATCATCAAAATCAACTGTGTCTGTGAACCAGCAGCCGGTGTTATCACAGCTGCCCTGAACTCCTTTCTCTGGCATCGAGTCGACCTGGCTTCTAAAATACTTCACTGATGGTAGTATTGTAAGTATTTTATTACACTCTTGGCTCGCAGCAAGAAGGTCCTGGATTTTTGAGGCCGATCACCGATCAGCCTTTGCTGTGATTGGCCGATACCGATCATGGCCGATACCGATCACAGGGTCTTCAATGTAGTAATGTAATGTATGCAGACTATTATCATTTCCACTTGAAAAATACTGTAGTTTTTGTAAATGTAAAAGTACAACAAAATTCTACTAATTTTAGTTTTAGAAGAGGTTTTGTTACATTTTTGGCCTTCAGTGTGTGCCCAGTGTCTGTGTGGCTTTGTTTGAATGCTCCGCTGATGTAAAAATCAGCCAGTTTTGACAACGTCTGAATGAAGAAACCGTGCACAAGAGCAGAGAAGACAACGATGAAAGTTGCTCCTCTCACAACATGGGCTGCCTTTTTACTTTCTCTTTCTATTAGCAGACATTTGATGCAGTTTAAGCCACAAAACACACAGTTTTCTCCCTGCAACAAGACACAGGCAGGCTCTGAACTTTCTTAATGCTTTTAAGAAAGCGGACGATCGATCAGAGCACCTTTAGAGTTTATGTGTTCTCCCTGTGTCTGCGCAGGTTTCCCCCACAGCGCAGCGACTCAGGACTGACCTCCCTCTGACCATCCACAGTTTCATTATACTCCCAATGTAATAATGTAATAATGTAATAATGTAATAATGACAAATAAAGCGCCTGGTGATAGGGAACATGTCTCGAGTAGAGTACTGCTTTGTACCTGTATTATGAAGTATTCTGATGGTAGTGTTGCATTGTGGGTAGTACCTGTCCGAAGTTCCAGGGCGTGGGGAGGGGGAATTTGTCGCTGCCTGTGAAGATGAGTCCGTCCTGAGACAAAACGTACTCCACTAAGTCTTTCTCATCCTCCATGTACACGGCATCTCCTGGGGACGAGAGAAGAACCAAATTGTAAAGGACAAAGTCAAGTTAATTCTAATTCATTAGGTTAATGCTTTTATTTTGGTAAGTGGAAGTCTTATTGTGAAAAGAGCTTAGGCGTGTGTACATTAAAGTATACTTGATATATACGCAAAAAGCAACGGTAATGAATGGAGAAAAGTTAAAAAAGACAAATCAATTTGGCGACAGTCGATAGGAGAACAAGGTTGGTTAATATACACATGTTTCAAGAATATTTTGGAGTGACTTAATACATATTTGATGTTTGTAATCATATTATTGTGGTTAGGCTAAAGAGTAAAGAGTTATGCTAATGTATGAGCTACGTAAGTAAGGTATGTGAAATCTGATTGTTACTATTTTGTGTTTGCCCAGCTCTTACGTTGGTTTAGGATGATGTTCGGATTCAGTAAAATGTCATTTAACCATCAGTTCTGGCCTTCTCAATTCGACTGGAAGCTACACAAATAATGACAAAAAAGTCGAGATTTATCAAGTATTCCAACTGTGTACTTAAGTTAAAGTACTTCTAAATAATATCAGGAAGGAGTCACTAAAAAGAATTGAATGTAAAAAGTGCAAATTCAAGTTAAATAGAACTACTACTATACCTGCTATACTACTTCTACTGCTGAACTACTACGACTACAAGTATTATTACTACTATTAGTTCTGTTGCTGGCAGGGGCGGATCTGAGGGGTGGCTCAGGGCGGCAGCTGCCACCTCACCTGCGAAAGGCAGACGTGAAAATACAAAGTTTGTCATGGGTCAGACATTTATGAGGGAAAACTCTGATTTCTGAGTATTTTCAAATATTTAAAGATAAATTTAATAAAAGTAAAGTACTTAGGGCTAAGAATAAACAACAATGATGCACCTGCTCCCCTGCTGGAGTTTACACAGAGTCTGGACAAACATCTGGACAACATCTGGATGTGTTGTATGACTTGTTCAAAATATGTAAAATAGCAGTTGTATTAGCAGTGAGTAGTGCAAGTAGTTTTAATCTTTAGACTTACAGTATTATAGCCTGTTATTTATGAACCATTACAACTGAGAGCAGTCTTATAAAATTTGTCTTTACTCAGTATTGAATATAAATGTACTAAAGCTGTAGCTCTGGACATGTTTGGGATGTTTTGCTGAGGTTAATTCGTGCATTCTGCTGCCATTGTAGCCAGTGGCACATTTTCTAACACTGTGGAAAACTGTTGAAAATTAAGTTAATTAAATGAGTGTAACCTCCTCTATGCTCTGTTTTATAAGCAACAAAATTGTGTTTTTTTTCAGTTATCCTATTTTGTTCAAGCCAGTGCAGAGGCTGAGGAGCGTGCACGTTTATGCTCACAGCCTGAGCCCACGAGAACAAGAGTGGAGTTTAGAAGAATAAACACCTAAAAAGACAACTACAGTAAAGGAGCTCAGCTGTGCATTAGCTTTGCTGTACAAAAACAGCAGTAGTTACATCGTTTTTTGGCTGAAATTAATGCATAGGACAAACAGGAAAACTGTCCTTATATTACATTCATATATACTGTTCTTATATATTTCTATCCAACCTATGGTGAAGATGTTAAATTACAAAAAATTAGGAAACATTTTAAAGACATGCATTTTTATTGTATTGCTCGTTAAAATCAAGCTGATACAGCTTATTTAAATAAGTAAAAAACACAATTATTAACAAAAATACCTTGCAAAAACTGTCTGTTTGTGCACATGAAGGGCAACGAGTGCCTCCAGTGCAAATGAGGCAAGTCACACGGACGCCTCAATCATTTTTTGATGGCGAATTTTTGAAATTTCTGTGAGACAAGAAAAAAGGACTTTTTTCCAGTGTTAAAAAAAATCAGTGGTAGTAATTCAAAGTCATTTAAAATTAAAAATCTGATGAAACAAGTTTTCGTCCATACGCCAGGACGTGTACGTCAAGCTTTGCAGTAAAGCTGAAGGAGTCATTATATTTTTTGCCCAGCCCTAACTGCTGCTAATACTACTGCAATCAAATACTGCTGCAATCACTTCCACTACTACTATTACTAACTATACTAATACTACTGTTACTTCAACTGCCTCCACAACTACTTAATATCACTACTTCCACTACTTCTGGGAGGGGAAAAAAAACCTCATCCTGAGAAAAGCAGGCTTGTTTGGGATGAACTGCCTCAGGTCATGAGGGCAGCTGTTGTGGCTCAGACTGCACTGCCAGCAGCAGCACACATGAACTAGGCCTACACATGTGTGTGATGGATTTTTGCTAATAAATGCATTAAAATTATTTGTACCAACTTTTCTGTTTATTTCACTCAGTTTTATTGCCCATTTACAGATTCTTGGGTTTTATGTCCTCGTCCACACATTGCCAAAGCTAAACAGACCTTAACCCCGTAGCACCCTCTGTTGCAAATATGCAGCATATAATTCAAAGGTCATGGCAAAAAAGTAGGAGTCTTTTTTTTTAAATGTATTAACTAATTCATGAATGCTGCTTACCAAAAATATTGACAAATTTTTGTTCTTACCCATCCCCGTTGACGAAAATTTAACACGGATGATTTTTTTCCCACAAATATTTCTATGTCTGGCTTCTACAGGGTTAAAATCAGCAGATCTTATGCAGTCTCTCTTTTTTGTTTTATTAATACTCCGCTTCACTTTGAGCAGTGACGCAAAAAGTCAAAACTGTAGGCAGTTCATCCCAAACAAACCTCCTTTCTCTGGATCTCACAGAACTTTCTAGCGATGTTGCAAATTTCTTTTTCCTCACCTTGTCCCCTCCAGGCCTCCATAATATTTAAGTAAGTAAATGACCTAAGTAAAAGTATTAGTACTACTATGACTATTGCTACAACTACTACAACTACTACCACTACTAGTACTACAGTACACATGTCCCGCTGCCTCACCTGCACACCAGGGGTTGAAGAGCAGGATGAACTGGACCTGAGTAGAGGGGCCCAGGGTCAGGGTGTAGCGGCCGATGGGAGCGTCCGGGGCCGCGCAGAGGGACAGCGCCACCGTGTCTCCGGGAGGACTCGTTACAGCTGCGCTCCAGCGAGAGACGTCGATGTTCGGGGACAGGTCAAAGGTCGCTCTGGTCCCGCAGTCCTCCGAGGGCGCAGGACCTGTGGGACAGAGTTAAATACTGAGCTGTCACTCTGATGCCAAGTCCCTTAAATCCTCTTTCTTCTCCATCCTGGTCCTCGGTTTGAAAATGGCTGACGACTTATTCTGAGTTAATGAGCAGAGGAACAGGCGAACCTAACAAAGTGACCAGCGAGGCACAAACCAAAGTGTAATTTAGACGGGTTTTTTTATTTATTTTTTTTTACTTTTCCCAAGATCTCTGTATTTAGTTTGAACATTTCTGGAATATTTCTCAGGAAACATAAACAAATCTAAAACTGCACCTAATTATGAGCAAATGAGACCCACCATTAGTAACAATCCAACTTAAGACATAAGGAATATTTTCTTGTCACTGAGATACTACTACTACTTACTACTACTACTACTACTACTACTACTACTACTACTACTACTCCTCACTGTAAGCCTTAGCTTCAACTACAGTGCCTAAAACTAGTAGCGCTCTGTCTATGTCTGCTGCTGCTACTACTTCTATTAATTATACATCTTCTGCTACTACGAATTCATCTACTACTGCTACTACTTCCAAAAGATACTACTTCAACTACTATTATTTCTCTAGCTTCTACTACTACTAATGCCTTTGCTACTGCTTTTTCTTCTACTAATACTGCCACTACTACTACAAATAGTACTGCTACCACACAATTAAGAGCAAACAGCCTGGAACCATTACTAACCTCAGACCAGTTTTGGTCACTTATGTAAGACTGAAACACTTGGATTCTCTCAGGTCTGAGTCCAGCTGAACCAGCCTGAGGTCTCCTGTCTCTGAGGCTCTGACTCTTCTGTTGTTAAGGTTATCAGAGATTAAACATGTGCTTCCTTATTGGCCTGGATCATGTCCTGTTGGACAGAAAGATTTGATAACAAACGGCTGCCCACAAACTGTGTCCTGGTCACTACAGAGTTCTCCAGGATTTTTCAGGACTTTTCACAAAGTCGCTATAAAGGAATATGACTTTTTCCATTATTGGTGATCCTTAATAAAATCCTTTTATTAAAAACATTGAGTTTTTTTTGTTTTGTTTTTTTTGTAAAAATCTTAGTTACCGTTTTTGTTTAATCTTTTTTTTAAGTTTATGAGAGTAAAAAGTAAGACTGTATGTAACTGCACAACATGTACTACTACTACTACTACTACTACTACTACTACTACTACTACTAATATTTCTACAACATAAACCCAGGTTCTTCTGGTTTAGTGTACAAGCCACATAACAAAACTTTTACTAATTTAGAGACTTTTCTTGAGTAAAAATTCTAATCTTTGCACAAACAAAAGTATTATTGAAAATCCTGAAATTTGCATTTAAAATGTGTAATGATTTTTACAGGTTTTTAATGACCATATGAACTAAGATGTGCTACTCTGAACTCACAGCCAAATACAAAAACTGAAATGAAATAACGAGCAAACAGAAAAGATGTCAAACAGCAAAAGGAAAAGAGAATTATTATAAAAGTCCATAACATTATCACAGACACATGAAGGAAAGAGGGCTTCCTTCCTTTTCCTCTCACTTCTCCTTCAGCAGTAAAACAACAATAACAGTTTTATCAGGAGCTGCCCTGATTTCCTGATCCACAGGAAATTACACCGCCTTCCCTCTACACCAAGCTCTTTATGGCTCTTATGAGGATCATTTTTAATATACTACTACTATTACTACTAGTACTACTACTACTGCAGCTGCTGCTAACTCTGTTCCAGTCTTTTGCAGCTTCTGTTTTGAGTCAGTGCTAATCCCAGACTTCACCCTGGATACGTGAATGACAGGCTGAAATATGTTTTATTTACTCATCTGTTCCCCGGGGTTTAAAGAGCAGGACAAACTGATATTAATACACCTACTTATATTACTACTATCCCTGACTACTACATCTACATCTGCTCCTAGCAGGGACGGCTGGGATGAATGTGAGTCTGTCTGTGAGCTAAGCCCTCCCTGTCATTTTCAATGTTTTATGGTAAATTAATATAACATTTTTAATAATCTTATATGTGTCTTATATGAAATTATAATCTTGTATTGGCTACATGCTCACTATTGTTTTTTGTTTTAAAATAATCCAATACTGCTGCAAAAAGCAGAAAGAGGGCTATTTTTAATTACCTCCAGAACCACACCGTACATTAGAGCAGTGACAGGAGCGAGTCCTGCCCCCGCTCCCATCGACAGCATTAGGGGCTAAAACTTTTTAGCCCAGAGATCTCTATTTGGCCAAAAACAGAGCACGCAGACTTACGTCTTTACTTTTGAGTGATGGCGGCGCTAATAAGAAGCTATCGTGACCAAAGTTGTTTATTAATGATAATCTACAGCAGTTCAGTTCACACTGAATGATGCACTTAGATCATCTTTACACCTGCAGCAGAGCGGTGATTTTGAACATTAACTCCAAAGTTTATGGGACAAACTCTCCTGAACACATTGGCTGTGTGTTCAATCAGACATTATACAGAAATCACTGGACTTCTTTTATTTACACGTCTGCCTCGCTGAAAGGAAGAATAGAGAGGTGTCATTTATAATAAGGTAACCTGCACATTTCTCCACCTGCCTTGCAAAACATGACATGTGGAAGTTGAACAGTTGCTGTCTGTGGCCTGGTGTTGATGCTGAGTTGTGTGCATTATTATCAATGCATTATTTCCACCCAGAGTCACCACCAGCCGTCACTGACTCCTATTACCACAACTACATCTAGTAATACTGCTACTCCCTTGACTTCTATTATCATGGGTAAGGATTTGAGTGAGTTTGACAAGGGCCAAAGTGTGACGGCTATAGACGACTGGATCAGATCGTCTCAAACACTACAGCTCTTGTGTGGCGTTCCTTGTCTGCAGCGGCCAGGATCTGTCAAAACCGGTCCAAGGAAGGAACAGAGGTGACCCAGAGACAGGTGAGGCAGGCGGGGAGTGAAGACTGAGGCCCAACAGATGAGCTACTGTCGCTCAAACTGCTGAAGAAATTAATGTTGGCTCTGATAGAAAGGAGTCAGCGACACTGGGCACATGGGGCTGCATATTAAGCAGAAGACTCACCTGTCTCTGCCACACAGCGCAGGGAGCTGACCCCCGGCTGGTGCGTCCCAGAGCGGAGGTGCAGGAGGATGGAGAAGGCCTGTCCTCTCCTCACAATCAGACGGTCCACTCCATTCAGGTCAGTGCGGTGGTCCACGTTGTTATACTCACTCTCCAGGTTCACGCGCTCGATGTCCAGATCTGAAAAAACAAAAAACACTATTAAAGTTTTTAACAATCACACTTTTGCATGTCCTGCCTGTGTTACTGTGGGTTCCCTCCTCTTCCTCTCACCTTTGTCCACACACATGCACAGGACTCTGAATGTCCCATGGTGAATGAATGAGAGAGTGATCGTCTGTGTGTGTCTCTAAGTGTTAACCCTGCGATTGACAGGTGATCAGCCAGGGTGTACCCCGCCTCAGGCCCAGAGTAGCAGAGTCAGACTCCATTCTCCGCAAATGAAAGCCATGAATAATGAATCAGTGAGAATGTGTTTATTTTTGGCGCAAAGTCACTAAAACAAGGAGGGCTCTTAAGCATTTACAAGGTGCAACACTAAAAATTTATATTCATACTTCTTAAAGAGCAACTTCTCAGCAACTATGGGCCTGAGACGGGGTATACAGAAAACAATGGCAAGTTATTCGCAAGTCTGACACTTAAAGACAATGACAGACAAATAGGGCTGCACGATATATCGCAAAATTATCGTTATCGCAATATCAGCAAAAGCAATATCTGTATCGCAAGAATCTAAATATATCACAATAACGCTGTGGTCTTCCATCTGACAGAGATTTACACTGAAGAATCATTTTCCACCAGAGCCTTAAAAGAACATGTGTTGTGACTAAATAAAAATGTGTAAAAAGTCCAGTTTTAGTGGTAATTTAATTAATTTAGTCACAGCTTAGCCTTGTTTTATTCCTGGTTTAGTCTGTGTTAAGTTTTGATTTTGTCGCTGTTTTGATTTGTAAATACAGGAACTTACATTTTTGTGAACTGTAGTGAATTTAACTTACTATGCTTAAATATCACAATAATATCGTTATCGCAATTTTCAACATAGTTATCAAATATTGCATGTTTTCTCCATAGCTTGCAGCCCCACAGACAAACATTCACTCAGTATATACTCATTTGTTGTTTGAATTAGATAGGACACAGCCATGAGTATCCCCCCGAGGATGTTTGGATAGAGCACAAACACAAAGATAAATATTTTTTATCAAAAACACAAAATGTACATGTTCTTGTTTTTGTTTCGTTTTTTGTTTTGTTTTTTTTTTGTTTTTTTTGCAATAAACCCTGCTCTCTCAGCACACAGCAGGTTTAAAAGTCTAAAAATACCTTGGTCAATGAAACAATTATTTATTTATTTAACCATTCTTTAACCAGGAAAGTCCCATTGAGATTCAAAGATCTCTTTTTCAAAGGGGTCCTGGCCAAGAGGTATCAACAACACAACCCACATTGCATACAAAATACTATTACTAATACTATTAAATTGCTAAATTAGTTGACAATTATTTCAATAATCGTTTATAATGGATCAATACGATTAGCAGCCCTACTCCAGGTATGTTTTTGAGGTGGAAACAACATTATAACATGGTTAAAAGTCGATTTACCAGAATAGAGGACCTCTAATATTGCTATTTAAAAGCCAATGTTGGAAGTTTGGACCTCTGTACTGTTTATTGTTATGGATGACCTACTCCATAATGACTGGGTAAATGTTTGTTTACTCCTACAACTTGTGGGCTGCAGGACACAGTTAGGTACAGAGTAAGGTAGTTAACGAAACAGAAGGTTCTCTATTTAAATTAAACAACAGACAAACAGCTTCTGTTTTTGCAAATACACACCCGTTTATTCTCTGTAATAATCCCCACCCTCTGACGTCCTGTTTCTCAGGAAAAGTCAAACTTCAACTAAATGTTTACATCTCACCTTTTCCTTTGCCCATTCCTGACCAGTAGTAGCTTTAGTAGTAGTAGTAGTAGTAGCAGTAGTAGTAGTAGTAGTAATTTTAGTAGAAGCAAAGACCAAACTAATGACAAATACAAAAACTGCACTTTTCTTTGCGAAGGTGAGGTTAAATGGATTCAGACCTGGACACAGCGCGTCCTCCGCTGCAGGCAAGGCTCTTACTCTGAAGCTGAACTGCCATAGATTTATCCTTTGTGTCTGAAACTGTGCATGATCTATAAAGTGGAGTCCGACAGTGCCTTGCTCTCTGTGAATTATGCAGGCTACATTTCTGCCGGTATCTAATCAGGCTGTAAGCTGAGCATGATTTTGGACAGATTCTTGGAAAAACCTCAGAGTTCACTGAGGTTCAATACTGGAGACAGGTACAGAACACATCGCTCTGCACTGACAAAACAGGGAGGGCTATGATTTCATTTTACATAACCCTTTTATTTACCCCTCTTTAAATCTTCAAACTGAGCAGCGCATTTTCCAGATATGAGTAGCACTCCACAAAAAATCTCACGCCAAGCCCGGATCAAAATTTGAGATCCCTGATGAACAACAAAGGTCTCCTGTCTCCGGTCCCGACCTGAGGTTTCTCCAGATTTCCTGACTCTTTTGGTGATAGAATGTACAGTAAATGTGGTGGGACAAGTTTTTGCTTTCTTACATTAAGGAAGATATTCCCACAATAACTCGTTTTTTGCAGATTAATGAACCTCTGCCCAGCTTTATGTCTGTATGATGTGTTTATGTGCAGCTTCTCGTCGCCACTTGTGTTTCGTACCATTGTTCTGTCGTCTGTATGTTTTATGTGTTCTTCTTATGTCTAATGCATTTATTGTTGGGATGTTTTGCAGCTGCACTGCACTTCAGCCCAAGACAAATTTCCCTTTGGGACAATAAAGTTGAGTCTGAGAGTTAGCACTGTCACTTTACAGCAAGAAGAAGGTCCTGGGTTCAATTCCCAGATGCAATAAAGTCTGTCTGTGTGTTTTCTGTGTGCTCAGGAGCTGTGTTCTCTCCGGTTTCCTTCATCAAACTTTAACATGCACAAGAGTCCTTCAGCTGGGTTCTCCTGACCAGGATCCTGGCTCAGATCTGGAGTAGCGTCCATATGGAGCTATATTTGTCTCAATGACATGAACTGATGCAAATATAAAATGTATTGATGCACATATAATTTGTGACTTGCATGCAGCAATTTAATTTAAATTCTTATTTGCAAATATATTATTTGCAATTATTTTACAAATTAATCACGTTTCTCATTTATAAATCTACAGTTTTGAATGTGAGTTGTTGAATCTGTATGTGTGAATGTCCTGCTGCTAACTTCTTTGTTTACAAGCTGCTTAGAAAATAGCTCCTGTTGTTGAACACTGCCCCCAGTGGCCATCATTGTAACAGGATGTGTTTTGAATAAATCTAAAGCTGTCTCCAAACGCAGTACGAATGTCTCAAAAAGATCTGAATGCTGCAGAAGTGATGAATGCAGGCATTGGGCCACAAATGCAGACTGGACTATTCACATTCAAAACTGTAGATTTATAAATGACAAATATGATTAATTTGTGAAATAACTGCAAATAATATATTTACAATTTAGAATTTATTTGGAAAAAACACTGCATGCAAGTCACAAATCAGGGTTTTCAATAAATCATTCTATCTAGGTGCATCAGTACATTTATTTTATCGTCCAGTCAGGTTCACTGATCCTGATCTGGCCCACGGCTCTTGACCCCGGCCGCGCTTAGGTATGGGCTGAAAGCAAAAAAACATTTTCTCCTGAGAATAATGTCTGCCTTAATCTTAACTTCTGCGAGACTCTTGCCTGTCCCAACATTTCTCTGACTGTGTTCATATACATTAAGAATGCAAAGACTCCACTGGCTCTGTTCTCTGCGAGCTCTGAGTCCAGGTCTGTGGTATTTCTCATCGATCTGAGACTAAACTTGACCCGGTTTACTCCCCGCGCCGCGACGAGCCTGTGCTACTAATGAGGCCGAATATCTCAACGTTCACCATTACTTCACATTACTTCACACATCTGGAGAGCCCACATCTGCGCAGCACAGTTCAGAGTACAGCATTACCTCAGACCACAGTACTATTACTACAAACATATGGAGAAGGCGTTTTTCTGCCAAGTTGCTGTTATTGCACCGTGTCTCAAAACGTGAAAACAATTAGAGCAGAGGTAACTGGATCGTTTAACCTGAGTAATTAATATATGTAAAGTTTTGAAGAAGATATACTTTCCCAGTACTTTTTCTACTTTTACTTCAATAAATCTTGGAGGAAAAATGTGTTACCTTTACTCAAGTACTTTTGCATCTTAGTGGCAAAAATGTTGGCTCGCCTCACGACTAGAAGGTCCTAGGGTGGGCCATGTTTGGGTATGTTGTAGTAGTAGTAGTAGTAGTAGTATTAGTAGTAGTAGTAGTAGTAGTAGTAGTAGTAGTAGTAGTAGTTGTAGTGGTAGCAGTAAGAGTAATACATGCAATTGCAGTAGTAATAATAGCAGCAGTAGTGGGCATACTACTGCTAGAAGTAGTAGTAACAGTGACAACAATAGTATTAGCTGTAGTAGTAGTAGCAGTAGTAATTTCCGTAGTAGTAGTTGTACATTGTGTGCAGTAGTACTAGAAGCTGTCGTAGCAGAAGTAACAGTATCGACTAGAAGGGTGGGCCAGGTTTGGGTATGTAGTAGTAGTACTAGTACTGGGTAGTAGTGGTAGAAGATGTTGCAGGAGTATTAGTTGTAGTAGTTGAAGTAGTAGTAGTAGTAGACCTAACAGAGTCAGAGTAGTAACTGCGGTAATAATCATTGTAGTAGCAGTAGTAGCAGTAGTACTAGATGTATTAGTAGCAGTGGAAGTAGGAGTAGCACTTTTAATATCGTAGTAGTAGAAGTAGTTATAATAGTAGTAGTAATAGTAGTAGTAGCAGTGAGCATAATTGTAGTGATAGTAGTAGTTGTAGTTGCAGTAGCAGTAGTAGTTTAAGTAGTAGTTGAAGTAGAATGAGTAGGGAATAGTTACAGTAGTACTAGAAGTTGTAGTAGCAGCAGACGTAACAGTATTACTATAGTAGTAGCAGTATTGGCAGTACCAGTAGTAGCAGTAGGCATAACTGTAGCAGTAGTAGTAGCTGTAGTTGTAACTGTAGTAATAGCGGTGGTAGTAACTGTAGTAGTAGTTACAGTAGTAGTAGTTTGTGTATTTGCAGTAGGTCTGAGTGTTACTGTACAGGACGTCCTGTAAACCAACTACAGCTGATTAAAGCCACATGTGAGCTCTCATACTGCAACTCTGAAGTACACTGGTGTTTGTAATACTTTGGCAGTCTCTAAGCCAGAGGTGGAAGAAGTACTACAGTAGAAGTACAAGTTGTTGTTGCAGACTCTTATGGCTGACCTGTGTTGTTCAAAGGTCATTTTCACAGGGTTTACAAGCCAGATGCCCTTCCTGATGATGGCACCTCATGGTATATTTAAACCCATGACCTTCTAGACCAAAGACAGGCTCACCCTAACCCTAACTACTACTACTACTACTACACTAGAAGTACAAGTAACTGACAAATCTATTACTTGAGTGAGAGTGAAAAAGTATTACGTGCAAACTGTAAAAGGTATAAACATTTTCTTTTTTTGTATTTTTTCAACTACTACTACTACTACTACTACTACTACTACTACTACTACTACTACTACTACTAATCCTTCTACTACTATAAGAACTACAACAACTTAAGTCCACTACTACTACTACTGCAACTACCTGGCTCAAACCCAGGTAGTTCTGCAGTAAAAAAAAAAATACTTTTACTCATTGAGAGACTTTAAAAGTGAGTAAAAGTAACATTAACCCAAAAAATTGCTCTAGTACTATGTATTAAAATAAAATGTGAATGTACATTTTCTTTCAAAATTGCTACAACTGCTCTAAAATACTTCCCTCTCTGCTTCATGTGCAAAATAAAACTGCACTCAAGGGAAATTTATTCTGACTCCTGGTATCACTCAAGTCTCTGTGATGAAAAGCACCTGCACATATCTGTAAGGTTACATAATACTGCAGTACTTAACACTGAACAGACACCCCTCACTCTATGTACAGTTACTACAGTCAGTACTACAGTCAGTACTACAGTCAGTACTACAGTCAGTACTACAGAGGCAGCTCTAAGTAAAAGCCTAAAATGGAAATGAAAACAGAATTGAGCCGGTGTCATTAAGTCTGGAGTTAAATGCAAGGAATCAGTAAAATAAACAAGTTTACTCCCATGAGACGCACAGACTTTTACTGAAGCTGCTTCAGAGCAGTTTGTAAAGGAATTATCACGGAAGTACACAAATATTAGTGTAGGAGCGCTGCTATAGAGAGGGTTTTAAAGGGAAGGAACCAAATGTAAGAAACCACTGTTTTATTAGGTCACTTTAATGTCAAACCTAAAACACATCATCAGTGCTGCCACACCATCGGTCCATAACACAACATGCATCACATACTGCATATAATGATATGTATTTAATGAAATGTTCAACTACTTTTTCCACTGCCGCTCAGAGGTGGGTAGAGTACCCAGAGTATTGTTACTAGTAGTAGTAGTATTGTAGTAGTAGTATTGTAGTTGTAGTGGCGCAGTGACTACACAACTTTGTGTCCCTGTAAAGTGTATTACTCCTGTGAACTGTACACAATCGCAGGCTCTGCAGTAACAGAGTGGTAAGTGCCACACAAGGCCCTGAACTTCACACTGGTCTCAGGTCACTGTCCCACTGCTGCTGGACGTGGTTTTAGTTTGCACTGAGCCTCCCAGTAACTTTTAACTGCACTGAATATACACTGACTGCAGACTGATGTAATTATTAATGATGTAATTATTAATGATGTGTAGGGGTGTAACAATATGTTTTTGCAATGATACGATATGTATCAATTAGATACAAGAACGATACTGGCTAATTTGGAGCAATACGATTCGATACAATTCAACACCACCATATTGATAATCGATACAGCAACTTTTTGCCAAAAATCATAAAAGTTTCCTCTCAAATGCAGCACCGCGGCTGGGGTTGATTATGACCAGCAAACAGAGAGTGAAGAAAAGTTAAATATAACATTTTATTTAATTAAAAACACAAAATTTATTTCCAAAAAGCCACATCTGGTTTTATTTTAACATACAAATTTCTAATTTCGATATTTCCGATATTATCAATCGATACTTCATGTGTATCTATTTTAACTTCCTAGAAAATGATACAATTCAATACCAGGTCATGTGTATCGATGTAGTTGTATCAATACATCGGTTACTGTATCGTTACAGCCCTAATGATGAGATTATTGTATTGTCTGAAATCAGCCACCGTACCTTTTACACCTCTGTATCCCACTGCCATTGCACTGCACTGCAGCTCTGTTACAGTTAATGTGAGAGACCTGACGTAGTTTTATGTAATGAGTCTTGTTCTCTCCTCACTGCTGTTATACACGACACTGTTATTACTGTAACACTGTCCTGTTAACCAGGTCTAAAAATGCCACTCTTATTATTAGCTCTATATTATATTATTCTATTATATTTTTGTATTGCACCTTACTAATACTGCATGCTGTGCACCTTATATTTCATTACTTTGCGATGCTGCTCCTGGAACTTGAATTTCCTTCAGGAGCAATAAAGTATCTATCTAATCTAACTACTGATACTACTACTACTACTACTACTACTACTACTACTACTACTACTACTACTACTACTACTAGGTTGAAACTGTCTGAATAGGAGTACTCGGGGACAATTATTGACATTGGTCTCTGTTTTGAACCTAACACAGATGCTGTCTGCAAAAAAGTGCAGCAAAGACTATTGTGTCTTGGTTTGGTGCTTTTTCTGTGTCCAGCAAAAATTGTTTGGTGAGGTTGGTCACAGTCTCAGGTAAAATCATTGGTGTTCAGCCTCTCAGCTGCAGGACGTCTACAGTCGAAGGGTTATCTGTAAAGCCTGACAGATAATGGAACGTCCAGACCACCCACTTTTTAAGGAGTTTAATTTACTTCCCTCTGGATGGAGACTGAGAATGCCCCGGATAAGAACCCAGCGAGTGAGTTCCTGAACTATTTATGTGTGATTGTATTTATCGGTGTATTTTGTGGGTATTTTTTATTTTCTGTGTGTGCTGTGACACCTGTTGCAAACCAAATTTCCTTCGGGATATTAATAAAGTTGAAGTTGAAACCACTACACTACTACACCTAGGATTAAACCCTTTGGTTGTCAGAATCAGGAGTAAACCAGCTCTAAACCAGGTCCAAAAAGGACTAAACCAGGAGTAAACCAGGTCTAACCCAGCACTAAAAGTCAAAGTATTTTTTTACTAGTCAGTCCTTACTTATTATTGGACTTTGCCTAAACATGTCAGAGGTCTCTTCCGTCTTAAAAAGTCTGTCCTTATCAGTCCCGGTCCAGCCCTGAAGTGTTGCAGAAGTATTTGTTGAAGTATTTGTTCTCTGTCTGCATACTCTGGTTTGTGAGCTCATAAAGACAGAGCAGGAGGAAGTAGGTTTGGACTCCAGCTGCTCAGAGCCTGGACTAACTCAACAGTCCCACAGAGACCTCCAGTAGGACCTCACAGACGAGTACCAGGCATTTCTCACATAGCCCAGGCCTCAGATCTGAGTGGAGTCGTGCAGTCCCCCTCCAGAGCCTTCAGCTGTCTGAGCGGCATCAGCGCAGTACAACGCGGTAATGAGACGTAGCTACAACAAATAGTTCACACCAAGGACCACCTCAGGGAGTATTTGTCCTTACAAGCACCACCTTCATGGAAAAACATAAGAGTCTAAGCGAGTTTATTTCAGATTATCAGCTCATGCAGACTGATTATTATGGACTTACATCAGCTGTTCGTGTTTAATCAAGTTACTACAAATACATTTCCTGAAAAAGCAGTGGGGTTAGTGCTCTCGCCTTTTTTGTTTTTGTGTGGGTTCAATCCTCGGGGCGGGTTCTCTGCCTTGCTCCCACCGTCCAAAGCATGTGTTAGGAGCACAGGTGATTAGGGCTGCACAATATATCGCAAAATTATCGCAATATCAGCAAACGCAATATCCGTATCGCAAGAATCTAAATATATCACAATAACGCTGTGGTCTTCCATCTGACAGAGATTTACACTGAAGAATCATTTTCCACCAGAGCCTTAAAAGAACATGTGTTGTGACTAAATAAAAAAGTCCAGTTTTAGTGGTAATTTAATTAATTTAGTCACAGCTTAGCCTTGTTTTATTCCTGGTTTAGTCTGTGTTAAGTTCTGATTTTGTTCGCTGTTTTGACTTGTAAATACAGGAACTTACATTTTTGTGAAATGTACTGAATTTAACTTACTATGTTCGAAAAGTAGGCTCTATTTTCAAATATCGCAATAATATCGTTATTGCAATTTTCAACATAGTTATCGAATATTGTATGTTTTCTCCATATTGTGCAGCCCTACTGGTGACTCTAAACGGACGTTAGTGAATGGCTGTCTGTCTTTGTCTCTGTGTCAGGCCTGAGGCTCACTGGCCCCTGTCCAGAGTAACGGGAATAAGCCGAGGAAGATAGATGAAGTCAAAAGTTTCAACATAATTTTCTAAGCCAGGGGTTCTCAAACTGTGGTGCAGGTACCACTGCTGGTACTCAGGAGTCTTTTGCAGTTAGAGCTGTTTTATTCCTGTTTGAGTTCTGCTCTGGAGAATGAATTTGTGTAGACCAGTCCCGTTTTAGTCCTGTCTTAGTCCCATTTTTGTCCAGTTTTAGTCCCGTCTTAGTCCCGTTTTTGTCCTGTTTTAGTCCAGTCTTAGTCCAGTTTTTGCCCAGTTTTTGTCCAGTCTTAGTTCTGTTTTTGTCCAGTCTTAGTCCAGTTTTAGTCCAGTTTTAATCCAGTCTTAGAATGGTCAAATTTACACAGCACTTTTCTACCTCCATGGGCACTCAATGCGCTTTACATCATGAACTGTTCACCCATTCATAATCACAAGTTAGTGCTTGTAAAACCAAATCTTTTGTGAGGTGGTGCTTGGTGTCCCACAAGGACTGAAGGGAAAAATGTGTCCCGACCGTGGACTGAAGGGAAAGATGTGTCCCGACCGTGGACTGAAGGGAAAGATGTGTCCCGACCGTGGACTGAAGGGAAAAATGTGTCCCGACCGTGGACTGAAGGGAAAGATGTGTCCCGACCGTGGACTGAAGGGAAAGATGTGTCCCGACCGTGGACTGAAGGGAAAGATGTGTCCCGACCGTGGACTGAAGGGAAAGATGTGTCCCGACCGTGGACTGAAGGGAAAGATGTGTCCCGACTGTGGACTGAAGGGAAAGATGTGTCCCGACCGTGGACTGAAGGGAAAGATGTGTCCCGACTGTGGACTGGTGCTGAAAGTTTTTCATTTCCAGAAGCCGTTTCATTCATTCTTTTGCAGTTTTTGGTTAGTTCTTGGTTCCTGGTTTGGTCCCATATTAGTCATTTTAATCTCAGTTTAGCTTGGTTTAGTCCTGTTTAGCCTGGTTTTGTCCTAGTTTAGTCCTAGTTAGTTCACATTAGTCCCAGTTTAGCCCTGATTTAGTCCTAACTTGGAGTAGCCCTGGTTCAAACCTGGTTAGGTCCTTGTGAAGTCCTGGTTTAGTCACTTTAGTCCCAGTTTAGACCTGATTTGGTCCTGGTGTCGTCCTGTTTAATCTGCTTTAGTCATGGTTTAGACCTGATACCCAGTCCCTGTTTTGTCCTTATTTAGAAATGCATTTTTCTCTTAAACCCTGTGTTATTCTTTGGTTTAGTTCCAGATTCAGGCTCATGTTAATCCATTAAAGACCGTACTTGGGAACAAAGCCAAATATTTTCTTAAGTGGTATTTGGTGTGAAAAGTTAAAGCATGACTTACTTCACATTTGGCAAATACTTAGACAAATTTGATGATATACGATCTGTATAATAATCTGGTGTTAAGTTTGACGTGTGACTTTTTACAAATTCAGGTGAGTTTAATGCTTAATTACAAACACTGGTGTTCATTTGCTGGCAATTTATCCAAAATGCGCATTAAGGTAAATGTTGACAAGTTCCTTTTAAGGTTATTTTAGTTATTTTTTCCTGACTTTAGCTAATGTTACGAGGTAAAATGAATGAGCAAACGTTTTTCTCGCTAATTAACAAAGTCCTGCTCGTTAAAGTGATGAAGTGTTTGCGGTCTTACCCTGAGCCATGCTGCTGTCCTCGTCTCTTTCTCTCTCTCTGTGTTTTGTGCACGAAGCGGTCCTGCAGTCTGAGCGAAGTGCGCGGGTCCAGCTCTGAGCGCGTGGTATTTGTAGGCTACTACTCTCCCCCCTCCTCAAAAAAAAAAAAAAAAAAAAAAAAAAAAAAAATCCTCATGCTGGTCTCTGGAGGTGGGCGTGGCTCCACATCTCTTTACGCACATGACGCACGGTGCAGTAGTTTCTTCACTGATGCGCTCTGATTCAGTTCCACGGAAAACCAGCGGTGCAGATGAGCTTTTTCTCCGTGAGGGCACTGACATTCGGGCTTTGAACCTTCAATGTAGCAAAAAATAAACATGGTTCCTGGGTTTTGGGAAATAGCATGCATGGAAGCCAAAGAGCAGTAATTTGGGACAACGAAGAGGAGGCAGAGGTGGCAGAAATACTCAAAATCTGTACTTGAGATAAAGTACTGTTGCTTCAAAACAATACTTAAGTATAAAAGTAAAAGTACTCAGGTTTTTACTTGAGTAAAAAAAAAAAGCAAAAAAGATGTTTGTAAACTTTTTTTTCTTTCAGCTGTCACTTACGGTGTCTCCACATCCAGTCCACAGTGCTTTAGCAGGTTTTCACACCAGATGCTTTTCCTGTCGCAACCAGGCACAGACTGTAACTGGAGTAGGCAATGTGGAGTCTCTTGCCCAAGGACACAATGGCAGTACGCACTGAGTCAGAGCTGTTTCGAGACACCAGAGGGGCCCAGGAGGGACAACTGAGGCCCTGTGTATGCTCCAGTGTTTTTGTAAATCCCATCATCAAACCAAAAACGCACTAACGAGAGGCATTTGATAAAGTTTTACTGAGCTTTAACCTAAGCTCTGCTTTTGCCCCGGCTCCTCCCTAACAGACGGTGAATATGTGGGACAGCACTGTATAAGGTACTGCTGTTTCTACTACTACTACTACTACTACTACTACTACTACTACTACTACTACTACCACCTCCTGGAGCCCTCTCCTAAGAAAATTTGAACAAAACACATATAATTTCCTGTTTTCTGGTGCATTTTTTATGGTAAATAATATTTTATTTAATAATGTATTTTATTCAGACTATTGAAAGAGATCTTTCCCATTCTAGACCTTCTCATCCTAAACATTTTTAATCTCTTTCTTTCAGTTGATCACTTTCCAAACTGCTTCACTTGCTCTACTAAAAAAGAATTCCCTGTATTTCTCAGTCCTTGACAGCCATAGACTCATTTCAAAGTTATGTTTTCTGTCAAAAGTAATCGAAAAAACAATTGCTGTCCAACTTATTGCTTTTATACATTTTAATTAAATTTTTAACAAATTCCAATCCAGTCATAAATCTAAACACAGCACTGAGTCCGCCCTTTTAAAAGTAATAAATGACCTACTTTAACTGCTGATAAGGATGAGTCTTCAGTTCTAATTTCACTTGACCGCTGCATTCGACACAATACACCGCAAAATTCTTTTAGACTTACATTTTACTGTTGTTACAATCGACTGGCCTAAACTCATCACATACTCCTCTAAAATACAGTGTTCCACAGGGCTCAACTGCTGGGGCCACTGCTTTTTTATCTACTTACTCCCATTAGTCGCCTTATTAGATTACCATAACATTTCAGTATCATTTTTATGCCGATGACACTGAAATCTACATGCCCACAACAGACTTATTACACCCCTGCATCAATGACATAAAATCCTGGATGGCACAAAACTATCTCAAATTTAATAATAGCAAGTGTGAAGTAATTTTAATCGCCCCTTCAGAATGAGTTGTGTCCTTACCGTGGTGAACTGTCTGACAAGGTCACAACCTCTGCAAAGAGTCTTGGTGTTTTATTTGGTTTTAATTTGTCTTTTAAAGGTCAGATAAATAGTGTGGTCCAAAATTGCTTTTATCATCTTAAAGTCATCTCTAAAGTCAAATAGTTTTTATCCCCCTCTGATTTAGAGAAAGTTATTTATGCTTTTATTTATTCAAGGCTTGACTGTTGTAATTCACTTCATGTTGGCCTCACACAGACCTCCCTCCACCGTTTACAGCGAGTGCAGGACGCTGCCGCAGCCTCACCCCAGCCCTGTCCTCCTGTCTCAGCACAGGCCTCCCCTTAAATATAAGACTTTAACATTTTATTATTATTTATTATTATTATTGTCCCCTGTAGACGGCCACGTTCTGGGGAGGGAGCCTTGTTGGTTTGTCCCGAGAACCCAACGGGCCACTGAAGGGGACGAGGCATTCTCAGGACAGGCTCCCTCCCTGTGGGACTCCCTCAAATGTTTTTGATATTTCCTAATTTTAATTAGCCACTTTTATTCTTTTTTATCTGTTATTAGTTCTAACTGCTTGACCCCTTGACAAAATGTCAGTAAAAAACAATGAAATATTTGTAATATTTCAATGTTTTTTATTGAAATTTTGTCATGGAATCTCTGTGTGGGTTTTATGTACATTTGCTCTGTACAGCACATTGCAAAATTTTTAGAAAAGTGAAAATAAATAAAGTTCATTATTATTATAAATATTTAAAGGGGCTATATTTCTGCAAAATTGACTTTTTTGAGCATTGCCCATGTTCTAATATTCCCTCATCAAAAACCTACCTGACGTTGTGTGTTGTTTGTTGGTTTGTTTGTTTGAGTAGTCCTGTATTCTCTGAGTTTCTGAGGCCTCAGAACGCTCACTTACACAAAGCTCCGCCCACTCCAGGAAGCACTGACCAATCAACAACAAGCCCTCTACATCCAGGCTGCTCTCAGTCATTTATCAAAGAAACGGTGCACAGCTCTGTTTCCACTGATTCCTCACAGACATTTTTACTTCTGGAGGAAAATGACATCAGACAAAATGTTTAAGGAAGTGAGGTGCTCTTTTTCTTTGATTGTGTTCAAACGAGCGTTACAGCTAAACTAGGACTAAATGTTTTCTTTAGTCACGTAATGTTTTTAAAGGTTGTAAAAGGTGCTGCTGCTGCTGTTCTAGAGGCGACCAGGGTTGCCAGATCTAACTGACAGTTTCCAGCCCAAATATAACGTAAAACCCGCCAAACGCAATAAAAACCCGCCCAAATCACAACAATTCTACAATCTTAATGTTAAAACTGTAATACATATGAAATAGCATATTTTGAGCACACAAAACTTCACAACTGCCAATGGAAAAAGTAATAAACAGTCTCCACAATGAGTGTAATCAGAAAAACAAATCGCTCTCTCACGCTTGCACTGCTCTGGGACAGGGGCGATCCACATTTTTAGCTCTGGGTCAGTCTCCTTCCTGTACGATTTCTTGTATTTCCTCCACTTCTGCAGGTTGCTAAACGCTAAAACTCCAAGCTTGAGAGGAAACACTGTTGGCCCCGCTCACAGGGCTGCAGAGTGTTTACTTTTTTCAACCAATCAGAGGTCCATAATTAGACATGTGATTGACGACTAATGACACTAATATTACTACTTCTATTTTACAAATTAATTTTATTCATCAATAACCAGCAAATATATACAATTATTGATCAGGAAATTTAAAAATATTAATAAATAAGTTTATTTTACATTTTCAAAATCCCGCCCCATAAGTCTAAAAATAGCCCAAATATTATACACCCGCCCAACGCTATTTTTTTCCGCCGAGAGAGAGCAAAAGTAGCCCAATTGGGTGGGAAACCGCCCAATCTGGCAACACTGGAGGCGACCAAGACATGGTTTAAAAAGTATGAAGAAAAGCAGAATATAGCCCCCCTACTGGCATGAGATGGTATAACAGATTGTGCCGTAAAGTTTGCAATAATCAGCCCAAGGATCGAACCCGCAACCTTCTTACTGAGAGGCACAAATGATTGGAAATGGTGTGGTAAAAAGTGCATGGGTCATACTAAAATGATCAAGGATTTAACAAAGCAGATGGAGAGATTACTCCATTTTTTACTGTAACGACACCATTAAAATCCTTGTTAGGTCCCGGTTTTATTGCAGCAGCGGGACCACATGAGAGAGTCCTGGCTCCGGTCCTGGCCCTGGTCCCGGTCTGAAAGACTCCGACTCATTCAACAAAATCACAGATAAAACTGAACCAGCTGCCAAGCGTCTGCTGCCAAAAAAGATCTCACAGAAACTCTGAGGAGCTGAGCACAAAACCAGACCCTGCAGAAGTATTCAGACACAGAGAGGGTGAGAGGACGACACAGAACAGAAATACACTGCTCAAGGGCACGTCGTCTCATCTGTGTTATCTAATACAGGGATCCTCAAACCAAGTACCACCTCAGAAAATACATGGCTTTCCAAGAACCAGCTTTAATGGACTAAAATTGACCTAAACCAGCACTAGAACTAGAATTAAACCAGATCTAAACCAGTACAAAACTAGGACTAAACCAGGATTAAACTAGTACTAAACCAGGTCTAAATTAACACTAAACCAAGAATAATCTAGGTCAAAACCAGGACTAATATCGGACTAAACAGGACTAAACTAGGACTAAATTAGCACGAAACCAGGACTAAAGCAGAACTAAATCAGCTCTACACCAGAACTAAACTAGGACCAAACCAGAACTAAACCAGGACTAACCCAGGACATAAATGGGACTGAACCAGGTCTACACCAGAGCTAAACTAGATCTAGACCAGGACTTATTATTATTAATAATTTTTCATACACTGGCACACAACCCTAAAATTACTACTAGTTATAGTAGTAGTCATTTTTGCAGGGCATTTGCAAATAAACTACTTTCAAAAGTACTTTTTACATTTATACTTTGACCAAAGTAATAATTTTAAATCCTTTACCTCTACTTGAGTAACAATATGTTAAACACTGTTTAAACACTGAAGGATGCTGGAATGGAAAAAAACAAACACTTTTTTTTAATAAGTTTGCTGATTTGAATGCATGTAACTTCTCAAAATGGATTACTGGCAACACAAAACTTGTTAGATTAGTTAGTTAAGCCTTGGACTTCATAGACAGGAGCATTCAATGATGAGAAAACCTTTTCATCAGGGGAAAAAGGCATTTAAGCCATTTTGAGAAGTTACATGCATTCAAATCAGCAAATTTATAAGGACACTCAAACTTTTGCACGGGCTTTTTTTTTAATATTGCATTTAACTTCATACTACGGTGGCCCAGAGGTGCAAAACAAATTTACAATTAAAAACCAAACACTTTTACAAATGCACAAAAAACTTTTACAATTTCACAAAACACAAATTTGTATTTGTGTTTTGTGTGTTTGTAATAGTGTTTGGATTTTAATTGTAAATTTGTTTGGTATTTGAGGTATTTGACATACCTCTGTGATTTTTTTTCATGAAGACAGAGTAAATTATTATGCAACCTCAGAGGGAGCCAAAACTTTTAGATAAACGGTTTACAGACCCCACAGAACCCACAATGACACGGGAAGGACAAAATAACGCCATGTCTTTTCAAAAAATGTTTATTAAACCTGTACAAAATTAGCAACAGAAGCATTACAAAGGTCATTGTGCATGTTAAACATCCACACGCTCCAAGTATATGAAGAGAAAATGTCATGAAAAAGTAGAAGTATTTAACTTTAGTGGTCGTTATGCAGTTTATTAGGCACCGTGTAGTAACCGAATACAAATCTATAAAACTAGACGATACAAAGTCAGTGTGTAAAGGCAGGTTAGGGGCGTAACATGTAAAGGTATTTTCCATAATATTTAATACAAAACTGTATGTACATAAAGTGTAGTTGTTGCAGTAACAGCTGGGCGTCTCTCAGGTGGCTGCAGACCTACAAACACACACAAACACACACAAACACACAAACACACACACAAACACACACAAACACACACAAACACACACAAACACACACAAACACACACACAAACACACACAAACACACACAAACACACACACAAACACACACAAACACACACAAACACACACACAAACACACAAACACACACAAACACACACAAACACACACTCGTTACAGACCTTCACTAACAGAACTGAGGATGTATTTTTAACATCAGCATCATACACTCGCAGGCCACTTTATTAGATACTCTCGTTTCAAATACCAGAGAAGAAGTACTCGGATAAAAGTACTGTTACTTCACTGTGATATTACTCTAGTAGAAGTAAAAGTTCTCAACAAAAGTGTAACTTGAGGGAAAACGAAATGTATAGAATGTTTAAAAGTACTGTTACATCTACTGCAACTATTACCACTAATACTACTGCTACTACTACTAATACTAATTCTATTACTCATACTGCTACTACTACTTCTACTACTACTATTACTACTAGATCTACTATGACTTCTACTACCACTACTACGACTACTACTATTACTAGCACTACAATTACTACTACTTCCACTACTTCTACTACTAATATTACAACTACTACTTCTACTACTACTGCTGCTACTCATACTCCTACTACGACTTCTACTACTACTAGCACTACCACTGCTACTACTTCTACTACTGCCACTACTACTACTACTACTCATATTCCTACTACTAGTACTACTATTTCTACTACTACTAGTGAAACTGTTAGTTTTACTTCTACTACTACACGGAAAGTACACATTTATCCAGTGTAATGTACTTTTGTAAATTACTTGAGTAAAAGTATGCGGTTACTTTCCAGCTCTGCCTCAGACAAACCTGAGTGCAGCCTGAGCCTCAGCGCGGAGCACAAAGAGGATTTAATGGACTCTGAGGATTTCAGAAACTGCTGCTCTACTGGGATTTTCACCCACAACCTTAGCTCTAGGGTTTTTACAGAGAATGGTCCCAAAAAAAGAGAGAATAAAATGCAGTGAGCGGCGGTCCTGTGCTGAAACTGCCCCGTTGTTGATGACGACACAAAAGTACCTCATAAAGTGGCCAGTGCTTCAGGATAATGCGTTTTTATCACAGTTAATAAGAGCGATTATTTAGTGCTTACCAAAAATGACCTTCTCAGTCGTGAACCTGACTCCTCACACTTCTGTAGATTTCGCCACACAGGTGTTCAGAGCCTGAGGGAGACACAAAAAGTCAAACACATAAATAAAACACATAAGGAAACTCTTCCATGTAAAAACCACAGCAGGTTTTTTTTTTTTTTTGATAGATAGATAATGTTATTCAGACGTACTCATATTTATTTGACAGACATATAACAAAATTTGTCATTGTATAAATCAAAACCATTTCAGTTGTCAACAAACTATCACCAATATAAATAAGTAAATAATTAAATATATATATTGTCTTGAAAAGAAATAACTTTGTATTTTCCACGTCTGAATAGGAGCAGGAAGAAGTAAAAAACTTATTTAATCCCACTTCTCTTCACAAATCCTTCACCATACAAAAATTAATTCAACTTCCTTTTAACATTAATTTTCTACATCGCTCGCTCCGTACCCATGAACTCCCAATATTCAATTTATTTTATCCACATACTTAGCAAAAATCATTTCTTTATCTGTTTTTAAACTGCTTCATATTTGGACATTGTTTCAATTCATGATTCCATTTTTTTACCCCACAACACAAAAACTCTTCTTAGTCGTGCAAACTCTTTTTGTTAAATTGTGACACCCTTTTCTTTCAATAAACAATCCCTGGATATTTGTTGGTAATTGCTTGTTTTTAGCCTTAAACAGTATTTGTACTGTTTGAAACTCAATTAAATCATGAAGTTTTAGTCTTTTGAACTGAATAAATATTTACTCAAAGTGAGTAAACTGAGCTGTCGAAACGAAGTCTAATTAGTAATTGGATACTTTTACTCAACAAACTGAATTTGAAGTACACTTCTGAGCATACAAAGTGGGTTGCAGTGGTTGTAGTAGAAGTAGAAGTGGTGGTAGTAGTAAAATTTGTAGTAACAGAAGTAGGAGTAGCAGTAGCGGTGGGAGTAAGAGCAGCAGTGGTAGGAGTTGTAGTAGCAGTAGCAGCAAAATTAGTAACAGTAGGCAAATTAGTGCTAGAAGCAGTTCTAGCAGTATTACTAGTAGTTGTAGTAGTAGTTGTAGTAGTAGTTGTAGTAGTAGTAGCAGTATTGCTTGTACCTTGTAATAGCAGTCGTCATAAATACAGGTGCTATCCAGTAAATTAGAATATTATATAAAAGTGCATTTTGCTCTCACAGATTCAATTAAAAAAGTCAAATACAGATATTTATAGTGTCAGAAACATTTCAACCATTGTTTTATTATAATGTTGATCATTATGGCTCATAGTCACAGTAAACCCCAAATTCAATTACTCACAAAATTAGAATATTTCATGAGACCAATAAATTGAATGATTAAAACTGTAATGTTGGTGTTGTGAAAACTATGTAGAGTATGTTAAAGTGCTTGGTACTCGTTTAGTGCTCCTCTGTGATAAATGTTTGGCTCAGTGTGGTGTGTCCTGGAGGAGATCAGCCTGGGGCACTGCTGAGGTGAAGCCCAGGTCGCTCTGACAGAGGCCTTCAGCTCCATCTGGGTCTGAGGTTTCTCATCTTCCTCTGGACACTGCTCCTCAGATTCTCTCTGAGGTTCAGGTCTGGAGAGTTTCATGGTCAGTCTGTCCCAGTAACACCATGGCCATCTGCCTCATGTGTGGTAATTTAGACAGAGTGTGTGTGCAGGACCCCAAGTCCCGCTGCATGATCACACCACCATCTCCATAAAGGCTGTGAGCAGAAGGAAGCCTGCAGTTCTCTAAAACGTCACAGTTAAAGGCTGTGTTGACTTTATACTTCAGGAAACCCAGCAGCCTACTGACTTCCATTAGAAAAGCTGCTGCTGACCTTGTCCCTGACTCAGTTGTAGATAAATACGTTCATGTGTCTGTGTGGAGGCTCCAGCCCCAGTCTCTGTGAAGTTCTGCTCTGTTTTTTTCTGTACATTTGTCTCCAGGATGCAGCTGTCCTGCTGCTTCTGCTTTTTTTTTCTCCAGCAGTTTTTTCTAGTAATCTGCTTTAATCCAGCCCTCTATGAGCAGCCAGCTTCTTTATTTATAACCTTTTGTGGTTTGTCCTCTCTGTGTAGGGGTCAGTGACTGGACAGCTGTCCGTACACTAGGGCTGTACGATATGGAGAAAACATGCAATATTTGATAACTATGTTGAAAATTGCGATAACGATTATTGTGATATTTGAAAATAGAGCCTACTTTTCGAACATAGTAAGTTAAATTCACTAAATTTCACAAAAATGGAAGTTCCTGTATTTACAAGTCAAAACAGCAACAAAATCAAAACTTAACACAGACTAAACCAGGAATAAAACAAGGCTAAGCTGTGACTAAATTAATTAAATTACCACTAAAACTGGACTTTTTAATCATTTTTATTTAGTACAAACCAGGGCTTAATTTGAGCCGGATCTTGCTGGAACAGGATTCGGAAACTCCCTTATTTTGACGCGGTGCGATCTGGCAACTGTTTGCTTGGATCCGGTAACTCGGACACAACTCAGAACAAAGAGTTGACTACATTTGACTCCTTTAACCTAAACCTGTGTTGAAGGTCGGAGGTGTAATTACACAGAAATGCAATGTTTTAAACATAAAAGCCATGCTTCATTTCCCCGCTGTAATTCATGTCTACAGAGTGTACAGGGAATCGGGTGGAAAAGACCTTCAGGTCAAACTGAAAGATCTGTTCACCACTGTTAACACCAGTGGTGTCTGCAGGTGAACAGCAGTACCACTGTGCTACATTGAGATGTGCCCTGACCCCGCCCAATCCCTGCTGCATCCACAGAGCTGCACAGAGCCATAGGCTGTGTGTTTTTACAAACACAGTGCAGCTACAGCTGACTGCTACTCTTCAAGTCAACAGTGATGTGTTTGCTAACAGCCAGAAGGCAGTAAATCTGTTGAGGTTTGTCCTGACTTTGGTTTCGCGGAGGCGACCTACTTGATGCGCTTTGGATGTACCGCGTTATTTCCCCACTGTGCCTGAGAGCGCACGGACCTGGCAGTGCCAGATCAGTTTGTTCTTTTACTCAAATGCTATGGAAGCTAGGGATGCACCGATACCGATACCAGTATCGGGTATCGGTACCGATACCATGTCCAAGTACTCGTACTCGTATTCATAAAAGTGGCCCGATACCAACAACCATACCACTACAGCGCTGGCACGTGACCTTCCTCTCTCAGCTGAGGAGTGAGAAACCTGCAGAAGGATTTCAAAGTGAACTGTATGGAGATAAAAGCAAAGCTGAGTTTACATTCTCCTCAATCAGACATCCCAAATCATACGTGAGTTTTAAAATTTAAGCTGTTGTCCTTTTGTTGTCCTAGTTGTCCCGGAAATTATATAAGCACGAAGCAGTTGTTGTCTGATAAAGCTTAAGAAGTACCGTTGCTAATTGTATTAGCTGCTGTGTTAGCTCCTGTATGTAATGGCGAATCTCCGCTGGTTATGCGCAGATGCTCAATCTGTCTTTAAAAGCATTTAGCGACTGAATAGAGGAGAATCTAAGCTTTAAAATGAGGTATAACATGTCCATGTTGAGCAAAGTTTAGCCATGGTTAGTTGTGTTCAAACTACTCTGTTGTAAAAATAACTTAGCATCGCAGAGCGGGGATAGACGGCAAAAAGACGACACAGTATGTGATGAATGAGATACAGCAGTGTGACTGTATAAACTATAAAGTAACCCCTATATAAGTACTCGTATCGGTACTGGGTATCGGCGAGTACTCAAATGGAAGTACTCGTACTCGTATCGGTTTGAAAAAAAGTGGTATCGGTGCATCCCTAATGGAAGCTGGAGCTAACACTGATCCTGGGTCACAGGATGAGACCGGGGCCACTGTCACTGTTACAGAGCCATAGTTACACAGAGAAACCTTAGGCCACGCGCCCTCGATGTGCACTTTTTATTCCTCCATTATATCCCCCGTGCGCACGGGACATAGATCCACAGCAGTTTGTTCTTTTTTGTTTGTTCAAATGCATCGTGAGCTCGAGCTAACGCTGAGGCTCACAGAGCCTGGAGCATGTGAAACATCATTACACAGAGAAGACTCCACAGCAGTCACTAAAAAGAAGTGAAATCAAAAGGAGAAACATGATTAGGCTGAAAGTTTACTGCTGCTGTGTGCTCACCTTCCTAGTCTAGACTTTGTTTATACAGAGCACAGCTGCATGAGTCTGTGTTCTTGCTTCAGACTGGGGGCCACACACAGTCGGTCTATGACAGAGTGAGTCTACAAAAGCGCAGTAATCATGCGTAGCAGCTGATTTCTCGATCAGCTGAGTAATCAAACAAACTACACTGACACATTGCACTGAAGTGAAACGCTATAATGTATAATAATATTAACAAATATGTTAAAATATAATTTAAAATTGAATATAAATGAGCAGTTGCTTGGTATTTTGGGATGTGTTGTGCGCCTGAGCATTGTGTTGTGTGTAGGTTCCGGTGTCAGTGTTGGCCTTGTGGACTCCGGGGTCAAAGAGCAATTTTTGTTCCAGCATCGTTTGATTTACAAATTAAGCCCTGGTACCAACACATGTTCTTTTAAGGCTCTGGTGGAAAATGATTCTTCAGTGTAAATCTCTGTCAGATGGAGACCACAGTGTTATTGTGATATATTTAGATTCTTGCGATATGGATATTGCGTTTGCTGATATTGCGATAACAATAATTTTGCGATATATTGTGCAGCCCTACCGTAGGCCTCCTCATGATTGTGCAGCCGACTGAACCAGACTGAGACCGTCTACAGGTTCAGGAAACCTTTACAAATGTTTTCAGTTCATTTAGAGTTCAAGTGTGACAACAACTGTTTACAATATTCAACTTTCCACAATATTCTAATTTTGTGAGTAATTGAATTTGGGGGTTTCCTGTAACTGTGAGCCATAGTTATCAACATTATATGAAAACAATGCTTGAAATTCTTCACTCTGGATGTAAAACTATAAATACACATGTTTGACTTTTTGAATTGAATCTGTGAGAGCAAAATGCATGTTTATATGATATTATAATTTACTGGATAGCACCTGTATACACTGTAAAAAATATCTGTAGATTTCATGGTAAAAATCTGTAAAATCTCAACAGTAAAAGGCCGTAGTTGATATATCGGTAAAATACTGTTTTGGTTACGGTAATTAACTGTAATTTTAAAAATAAGGCAAAATTGTATTTTTTTTTTGTAATGTATACAGTATAGCACTGTTAAAAAAAATCGAGGCCTGTGTTTATTACAGTTTAACACCTTTTCAAAAGATAATAACTTTAAATTTTACAGTAAATGTTGATTAAAACGTAAGTCACAAACTAAAATATACATTAACCTATTTTTTTTGAAAGATAATAACTTTATTTTGCAGTAAATAATAATAAAAACTCAAGTCAAAAACTGTAAAAACAACATTTGTGATAAAATTATACTGTAAAATAAAATACAGGCCTCTTGTAGTTTTTACGGTAGAATTCTGGCAACCACAGCTGCCAATTTTTTACCGTAAAATTTACAGATTTTTTTTTTACAGTGTAGCCATAGAAGGAGCAGTAATTGTAGTAGTAGTAGCAGCAGTAATAGTAGTAATAGCAGTAGTCCTGGCAATAATTGTCTTAGTAGTAGTAGTAGAAGCAACAGTAGTAGTAGCAGCAGTAGTAGAAGCTGTATAAGCAGTAGTAGTAAAATTTCCTTGTATTCTTTTTAAATGTTATCTTGTTGAAACGTTTGCAGTGATTCTTCTCTTTTCTCTGTGTCTCAGCTGTGTATTTTATCACTAATGTTGATTTTCTAAACACAAATCTAATATTACTTCATGTCTCTCTGACTAAATCTGAGACTCTGCTGCTGTTCAGAAACAAAAGTGTCCTCGTCACAAAACATCACAGAAATATTATACATTCAGATTCAGTCTCTACATGTTTTTTTTGTGTGTTTTTTTTGGTACGGATCTTTTAATCAGCGAACTGCCCTGATCATAAATACCAAATATTTCATTATTTTCAGGATGTTAACCCTTTTTATGTCAGTGTATGTAATTGCATCTGAATTCTTTTGTTAAAAAAAAACACACACATAAAAAATAAATATTTTCAATATTTTCAATGCAAAATGGATTTTCTAGGGGGATTATTCCAGCCTCTGTCAAAGATCACCAACAACATTTATTTAGATAGATCTGGGATTATTTTGTAGTAACAAAAAGTTATGTTCTTACTGTTCAGTGACAAAAGTGTTAGGTAATAATAGTATATGTTAATTTATATTTTTTTAAAATACTTTTTTTTTTTTTTTATTATCTTGTGTCCTGACTATGGAAGTGTATTGCGTTCACCTGAAAAAAAAAGTTTCTGTTTTAATGAGCAAAGTTAGTTCTGTTTTTATGAAAAAGGTTCTGTTTTTATGAAAAAAGTTCTGTTTTTATGAGAAAAGTTCTATTTTTATGAGAAAAGTTTTGTTTTTAGGTGTAAAATAATTGTATGTTTTTATGTGGATAATGGTCCTTATTATCTTGTTCCACTTTTGGGGGGAGAGGAATTCAAAGTCAATGGCAAAGACCTGAGATGTCTGCGCAGAGTCGACAAACTAATGATTATACGTCAATATTACTTAACGAAAGCAGAATCTCCAGTGTCTCAAGCCTAGAGTAAAATAAAACCGTATTAAACGAAGTAGTTGGGACATTTACGCCCTTTCTTTAGCGAGCAACTCTTCAATACGAGCTAAACCTTTACTGGTTGTGATAGACATGAATTTACTTTTGTCATAAAAACCCAAGTTATTTATACTCATAAAAACAGAACTTTTCTCATAAAAACAGAACAAATTTTACTCATAAAAATAGAACTTTTCTCATAAAAACAGAACTAACTTAGCTCATAAAACAGAAACTTTTTTTTTCAGGTGAACGCAATACGCTTCCGTACCTGACAGTTATGCAAATAAGAACAA
Source organism: Bostrychus sinensis (assembly GCA_020698575.1). Lineage (NCBI taxonomy): Eukaryota > Metazoa > Chordata > Actinopteri > Gobiiformes > Eleotridae > Bostrychus > Bostrychus sinensis. The sequence continues at coordinate 2,794,863 of CM036241.1, read as the reverse complement.
AAATATCTGAATGTATGATATTTTTATGATGTTTAAAGACGGGGACACTTTTGTCACTGAACAAGAGCAACGTAACTTTCTAAAACTGGGGTTAAGGGTTAAACAAATGTTTCACTGAAAGACTAACTTAGCTGCATACTTTTACTTCGACCTGTCTAACATAGTACAGCAGTAGCAGTACTTTTACTTGAGTACATGAGCTCCTGCAGTACTTATACTCAGTACTCACCTCCGAGTGTTTGACTGTGACGACGGAGGAGCAGACCGAGGAGGCGTCGTCCGCTTCAGGGCTGAGTCCGACCGTGGACCGAGCGCTGAGGCAGGAGCTGAGGCCGCTCACACTCTCCCCAGACGACTCCGAGCCGTCCACTGCAAAACAACAACAATAACAACAACAACACTGGGTTAAAAGTAATCCAATAAGTGCCGTTACTTCAAAATAATATTACTCTCCTAATTACTATTAGCTCAGTGGTTGTAAAGCTGTGGTGCAGGTCCCACTGGTGGCACGAGACTTTTGCAGCTCAAGTCTTTATCCAGAAGGAACATTTAGACTATTTAAGTTCTGGTTTAGTCCTGATTTAGACCTGGTTTAGTACTTGTTTAGACCTGGCTTACTCTTGGTATAGATCTGGTTTAGGCCTGGCTTAGTCCTGTTTTTTTTTCTTGGTTTAGACCTGGTTTAGACCTGGTTTAGTCCTGCTTTTTTTTTTCTTGGTTTAGACCTGGTTTAGTCCTGGTTTAGTCCTGCTTTTTTTTTTCTTGGTTTAGACCTGGTTTAGACCTGGTTTAGTCCTGGTTTAGACCTGGTTTAGTCCTGGTTTAGTCCTGCTTTTTTTTTTCTTGGTTTAGACCTGGTTTAGTCCTGGTTTAAACCTGGTTTAGTCCTGGTTTAGTCCTGCTTTTTTTTTTCTTGGTTTAGACCTGGTTTAGACCTGGTTTAGTCCTGGTTTAGACCTGGTTTAGTCCTGGTTTAGTCCTGCTTTTTTTTTTCTTGGTTTAGACCTGGTTTAGTCCTGGTTTAGACCTGGTTTAGTCCTGGTTTAGTCCTGCTTTTTTTTTTCTTGGTTTAGACCTGGTTTAGACCTGGTTTAGTCGTGGTTTAGACCTGATTTAGTCCTGCTTTTTTTTTTCTTGGTTTAGACCTGGTTTAGTCCTGGTTTAGTCCTGGTTTAGACCTGGTTTAGTCCTGTTTTTTTTTTTTTTTGGTTTAGACCTGATTCAGTCCTAGTTCAGTCCTTATTTGGATCTGGTTTGTCCTGAGTTGTTTAGTCCTGGTTTAGACCTAGTTTATTATTGGCTTAGGCCTGGTTGGATTTGGTTTAGACCTGGTTTAGTCCTAGTACAGACCTGGTTTAGTCCTGGTTTAGACCTGGTTTAGTCCTGGTTTAGTCCTGCTTTTTTTTTTCTTGGTTTAGACCTGGTTTAGACCTGGTTTAGTCCTGGTTTAGACCTGGTTTAGTCCTGGTTTAGTCCTGCTTTTTTTTTTCTTGGTTTAGACCTGGTTTAGTCCTGGTTTAGTCCTGCTTTTTTTTTTTCTTGGTTTAGACCTGGTTTAGACCTGATTTAGTCCTGCTTTTTTTTTTCTTGGTTTAGACCTGGTTTAGTCCTGGTTTAGTCCTGGTTTAGACCTGGTTTAGTCCTGGTTTAGTCCTGGTTTAGACCTGATTCAGTCCTAGTTCAGTCCTTATTTGGATCTGGTTTGTCCTGAGTTGTTTAGTCCTGGTTTAGACCTAGTTTAATATTGGCTTAGGCCTGGTTGGATTTGGTTTAGACCTGGTTTAGTCCTAGTACAGACCTGGTTTAGCCCTGGTTTAGTCCTGGTTTAGACCTTATTTATTTGATTTTAGTCAGCTGAAGATGGTACTTGGAGAGGCAAAAGTTTTCCGTTGGGTGCTTGGCGTAAAAAGTTTGAGAAGCTCAGACTAAATGCATTTGGACTTGGACTTGGACTGGTTCTTGGTGGACATCCTTTCTGACCAATCACAAGTGTTTATCTAAGAAGGGGGCAGGACTTTACGCTCTGCTCTGTCTCTGATTGGTTGTATGTTTTTCAAACGTGGTTGATTCTGTGCAGTTCTGTGTTGGTACTGCCCTGTTTCTGATTGGTCGTTTGTCCATACAGTTACACTCAGAGGTAGTTTAATCTGTGTCTTATTTGTTCTGCTCCTGTAAATCCAGCTCTAAAAAGGCAAAAACTAAATCTCCGTCCTTAAACACTGACACAGGACAGTGTGGAGCTGACCTTAAACTTGTGTCTGCAGAAGCTCGTGCACAGTTTTTTGTTGTAATGCGTTGTTTTGATTGATTGATTTTTATATCGAACCTGGTTATATAAAAACTAAAAAGATAATAAAAACAAACAAACAAAACATATAATGTTTGAAAAGAAGTAGGTTGAAGTAAAACTTATGTAACCCTGCCCCCTTCTCACTTCTTCACTCTTATTTTATACACAGTGGTTTTTGGTCTACTTTTAACATTACAGCACCTTAAACTGTCAAAGTAAATTCATTCAAAAATATACTTATTCATTTTCTTTTTTCTTTCTTGTTTTTGCAAAATTACCAAAGCAATTAACCCATTCATCTGATTCATAAAGTACAGTTACAAGAGATAACCAGTCTTTCTTTTTCCACAACCCATTCAAAACTTTAGAAACTTTTCTCAATCCACAGCAGTTCAGTTTATCCCAACAGCGATCTGCTTCTCCTTGTTGTACATACAAAATATATTTTTTTATAACTTTTTTTTGTTTGTTTATCACAAGAACGAGACACACTTTATTTGGAAACATTTGCATCTAAGATTTTTTGTTCTGCATTGGGGTTTATCTGTTGTCCAATCAGTGGACTGCAGTCTTTAGCTGCCTTCTGTGGAAATCTAATCTGATCTAACCCATACCCAGAGTTTCCCAACCAGGGGTACGGGGACCCTGAGGGTTATGCCATCACTTTGCAGGGGTACGTGGAATTATTCTGTAATTTAATATGAAAATACACGTATTTGAAACTTATGAAAAACATGTAAGCTCAAGTGTTGAATGAAAAACTGGAGGTGAAACTGCTAAAAATATTTTGTTATATATATTTGTTTCAAAGGGGAGTGATTTAAATAACAATAATTATTTTTAATACATTTTTATTAGTAAATTAATTTCTTGATAATGATTATGATTATTAGTAATTTTATTTATTCAATTTATTATGGGTTTATACATTTTTTTAGTTTAATATTTTTCATTATGTTTCATTTCACTACATGAAATGTGTAGTAAAATAAGTTAATGTAATAGAAGTTTATATTGCTAAATCTAAATCATTGTTATTTAAAGGCTTTTTTAAAATCTTGAAATGTAATTTTGAAAGCAAAAAAAAAAAAATGTAGGAGAATTAGCATTTACAAAAAAGTAAAATGTATTAATAAACGCAGATGTTTTCTATGACCTTTTTTTAATTAACATGTGTGAGTGAGGAATACTCATGATATGACAAAACAACACTGTGCTAATCTGTGCTTAACTAGATGCTAATTAGCATGCTAGTTAGTGGTTAATTAGCTCTTAACTGGTAATTATAAAGCACCTATTAATCCCTTATTCTGTGTGACCATATTCTACAACTAATTAGCAATTAACGTAATAAACTCTGCTTTTTTGTAGGAAATGAGGAAGTTGTTGGACATAAATTATGATCATAATAAGCTTTAGCACCACTCCAGCCTCAGTCCAAATGTGTGGTAATGTGCTTTAATACAGCCCTGAGTGAGCAGCAGCTTCTTATCAGTAACTGTTTGTGGTTTAGCCTCTGGGGAGGGGTCAGAGCCTGGAGCCCTCCCTGTGACTAACCCAGACAAACCAGAACAGGAACCACACTCAAACCATTTAAAGGCTCAGGAAACCTTTACACATGTTTCCGGTTCATTTAGAGTTCGAGCACCAACATTTCACAATATTCAGCTTTTCCACAGTATTCTGATTTTGTGAATAATTATGTTTTGGCACTGTTGGTCTGTTTGTTTGTTTGTTTGTTAGCAACATAACTCAAATATTTATGGACAGATTATAATGACATTTCCAGAAAATGTAGGAAATGGAGTAAGGAATTTTGGGGGTTCTTTCATTCTTTACTATTGGGAGATGGGGCTAATTTTGCCATTAGAGCTTAACTCAACAAATAATGCCCAGAATCATTGGCAAATTATTACAGATCATGGTAGATGTTATAATCTGACAGAGTTTGACCCGGATCATGTTGTTATTCTGGTTCTGGTGATCCAGAAGGTTCTAAATATAGGGGGTACATATAAAACTGGATATTGCACAGCAACAAATGTAGCTACACACTGCAAATAACGCCATATGAAAGGTGAGGTTTTTCTCTGTCAGCAGTATGTTCACAGATTTGATGGAGCTTTAATGCTTATTGAGCTACAGTGAAGCCCGGAATGATTCATACCCCTGGCAAATTCTGACTTAAAGTTATTTTCATTCAACCAACATGCCACTTTTTGTTCAAATGTAAAAAAAAAGCTGAGAAATATACAATGATTCTTGAACATCGTCTTATTATCTTTTGGGAGAAGCCTGTGTCATTGCTGGTTGAATGAAAGTAAGGGTTTTTCTCAGGTGAGCGACCTATGACTTGGAGGTCTGCACTCTCCAAGTGTTTCTAGTTGAATTTGTGTTTTTCTATAACTGTGAGCCATAATTATCAGAATGATATTTTCCAGAGTATAAGTTGCTACGGAGTATATATCGCACTAGTCAAAAAATGCATAATGAAGAAGAAAAAAACGTATATAAGTCGCACTGGACTATAAGTCGCATTTTTTTGGGGGAAATTTATTTTACAAAATCCAACACCAATAACAGACATTTCATGTTGAAAGGCAAGTTATAGTAATAATAGAATAGAGAACAACAGCTGAATAGGTGTGTGCTATGCTAACGTAACACATTGATGGTTATTCAGCTACATGAAGCATAAACAACGAACTGAATAGGTGTCTCGTATGTTAACGTAATATATTAACAGTTATTCACATAACTATAGCATAAAGAACATAATATAACAAGTTCACCTGAGCACCTGAGTACTAATAGTCTGGAAAATACAGTATTTGTTTTTGGAACTGAACCTCTGAAAGAAAAGAGCACTTTTCCATGATATTCTCAGTTATTGGACAGCATCTGTAGATAAATTACTCCACTCACGGAGCAGATTCTGACAGCCGTTCTCCTGATCCAGGTCGTCCTCCTCCAGAAGCCCCGCCCCCGCCGCGCCCCTCTTCGGTCCACACAGGTATCCCCCCGGAGACAGAGAGCCCCGCCCCGACGAGGACGAGGAGGAGCTGCTGGACGAACCGATCGACTTCTGCCGCGTCACAGGAAGCGCCTCCCGTGAGCCGGACGAGCCGACGGAGGAGACGGACAGCGCTCTGGGTTCTGACGGAGACGCAGAAGTTTAATGAAAGAAAAGTTTCTAAAATCCCATTGTTTGGTGATTTTATTCCTTACCTTTCCCCATCAGGACACAGTTGACGGCTCTGCTGTTAATGGCAGCGTCACTCGGCTGGATGTCCATAAAAGGTTTGTTTCCTATTCCCAGAAACACCCGCTCCTGCATCCGCACCTCTGGTAAACAAAAAGAAAAAAGCTTGTAGTAGTGTAGCTTTGCACTAATATTTATTCATTTTCATTTATTCATTTTAGTCTTGTTTCTACCTAACCATTGTTGTACGCCTGTGTGTCGCTGGTACCTTTGTTGTACGGGTTGTGTGTCACTGGTACCTTTGTTTTAGGGCCTGTGTGTTGCTGGTACCTTTGTTGCGTGGCCTGTGTGTTGCTGGTACCTTTGTTGCGTGGCCTGTGTGTTGCTGGTACCTTTGTTGCGTGGCCTGTGTGTTGCTGGTACCTTTGTTGCGTGGCCTGTGTGTTGCTGGTACCTTTGTTGCGCAGCCTGTGTGTCGCTGGTACCTTTGTTGTAGAGCTTGTGTGTTGCTGGTACCTTTGTTGTGCGGCCTGTGTGTCGCTGGTACCTTTGTTGCGTGGCCTGTGTGTCGCTGGTACCTTTGTTGTAGAGCTTGTGTGTTGCTGGTACCTTTGTTGTGCGGCCTGTGTGTCGCTGGTACCTTTGTTGCGTGGCCTGTGTGTTGCTGGTACCTTTGTTGCGCGGCCTGTGTGTCGCTGGTACCTTTGTTGTACGCCTGTGTGTTGCTGGTACCTTTGTTGTACGCCTGTGTGTTGCTGGTACCTTTGTTGTACGCCTGTGTGTTGCTGGTACCTTTGTTGTACGCCTGTGTGTTGCTGGTACCTTTGTTGTACGCCTGTGTGTTGCTGGTACCTTTGTTGTACGCCTGTGTGTTGCTGGTACCTTTGTTGTACGCCTGTGTGTTGCTGGTACCTTTGTTGCGTGGCCTGTGTGTCGCTGGTACCTTTGTTGTAGAGCTTGTGTGTTGCTGGTACCTTTGTTGTGCGGCCTGTGTGTCGCTGGTACCTTTGTTGCGCGGCCTGTGTGTCGCTGGTACCTTTGTTGTAGAGCTTGTGTGTTGCTGGTACCTTTGTTGTGCGGCCTGTGTGTCGCTGGTACCTTTGTTGCGTGGCCTGTGTGTTGCTGGTACCTTTGTTGCGCGGCCTGTGTGTCGCTGGTACCTTTGTTGTACGCCTGTGTGTTGCTGGTACCTTTGTTGTACGCCTGTGTGTTGCTGGTACCTTTGTTGTACGCCTGTGTGTTGCTGGTACCTTTGTTGTACGCCTGTGTGTTGCTGGTACCTTTGTTGTACGCCTGTGTGTTGCTGGTACCTTTGTTGTACGCCTGTGTGTTGCTGGTACCTTTGTTGTACGCCTGTGTGTTGCTGGTACCTTTGTTGTACGCCTGTGTGTTGCTGGTACCTTTGTTGTACGCCTGTGTGTTGCTGGTACCTTTGTTGTACGCCTGTGTGTTGCTGGTACCTTTGTTGCGTGGCCTGTGTGTCGCCGGTACCTTTGTTGCGTGGCCTGTGTGTTGCTGGTACCTTTGTTGCGTGGCCTGTGTGTCGCCGGTACCTTTGTTGCGTGGCCTGTGTGTTGCTGGTACCTTTGTTGCGCAGAGCCTGCTCCCATAGAATCCGCTCCAGGTCTTTGGTCCAGGACTCCTTCATCCTTCTGTTGGCCGCCTGCAGAGTGTACGTGTCCTGTGTTTTCCGTTTCCTGAACCAGATTTCGAAGCACAGCCCACTGTCGCCGCTGTTCTGGGTCATGCCGATGTCTGACGTCTGCAACACAAGAAAATGTTCACACTGCTGACAGCAAACAATCAGCAAAGGTTTACTATATTTCAGACAAATTTAGCACCGTTTTGTCTCAAATATATGGATTTTGATGGATTATTAAAGAGTTCTGATGCTTTGAAACCCGATGAACTGACTTGTTTACACTTTACGCACACCTAACGAAACCAGTGGTTTCCTCTGTAGTATCCTCTCATGAAGTCCATTCTTGTTTTACCCATTGTAGATTTGTCCACCGAGATGTTTGCTTGTGCCAGAGATTTCTGTAAGTCTTTAGCTGACACTCTAGGATTCTTCTTCACCTCACTGAGCGTTCTGCGCTGTGCTGCAGTCATCTTTACAGGACAACCACTCCTAGGGAGAGTAGCAGCAGCTGAACCTTCTCTATTTATAGACAATCTGTTGTACCGTGGACTCATGAACATCAAGGCTTTTAGAGAAATTTTTGTAACCCTTTTCAGCTTGATGTAAGTCAACAATTCTTACTCCTAGGTCTTCTGAGAGCTCTTTTGTGCGAGGCATGGTTCACATCAAGCATCTTCAGAAAGGCAAACTCAAAACTGGGTGGCGTTTTTTTTTTTTCTCATACTGATTGGACTCCAGGTTGACTGACACCTGACTCCAGTTAGCTCTTAAAGAAGTCACTAGCCTAGGGGTTCACATACTTTTTGAAATTTTTTGCAGCTTTAGTTTAAGCAGACTGACAGGCGGATCGGTGCAGCGTCTGCAGTAATGCGGTCGTTGTATCAGTCTGTTGTGGTGAAGAAGGAGCTGAGCCGAAAGGCGAAGCTCTCGATTTATCGGTCGATCTATGTTCCTACTCTCACCTATGATCATGAGCTTTGGGTCATGACCGAAAGGACAAGATCCCGGATACAAGCGGCCGAAATGAGTTTCCTCCGCAGGGTGGCTGGGCGCTCCCTTAGAGATAAGGTGAGGAGCTCTGTCACACGGGAGGAGCTCGGAGTAGAGCCGCTGCTCCTCCACATTGAGAGGAGTCAGCTGAGGAGGCTCGGGCATCTGTTCCGGATGCCTCCTGGACGTCTTCCTGGGGAGGTGTTCATGTCCCACCGGGAGGAGGCCCCGGGGAAGACCTAGGACACGCTGGAGGGACTATGTCTCTCGGCCTGGGAACGCCTTGGGGTCCCCCCGGTAGAGCTGGAGGAAGTGTCTGTGGAGAGGGAAGTCTGGGCATCTTTGCTTAGACTGCTGCCTCCGCGACCCGGTCCTGGATAAGCGGAAGAAGATGGATGGATGGACTGTGTTTGTCTATTGTTGTGACTTAGACGACCAAATCATGCAGAAATCCAAGTTATTCCAAGGGGTTCACATACGTTTTCTTATTTATTTATTCATTTATTTGAAGGACAATGTACAATTAAACATAATGCGAAGGCAAAAATGTCTGCACCAGATTATAGCCACATGGCTAATTTCCATCTGTAGTCCTTAAACATATGCAATTATCATTTCATCAATACACATAAATAACAATAAAATTTACACAAAGATAAACTCATCTGTATTGAATCTTATTAAAACTACATAAATAGTAATTCGTTATCATTATTTCCCGTAAAAATAAAAAAAAAAATAAAAAAATCAATTCATCATCAATCAAACCCTACTATAAAATTTCACGTATTATTTCATTAACATCATACACAGATAAAAACTATATACAATAAACAGTGTATCAGCAAAAAATTAAATTACCATTATCATAAATATTTGTCACCACTTAAGACCACACAAACACCACTCCACCAACGTTTACTGTTGATTAAATAATCAAACTATATAATTCCTCAGGAATCTAACAATATAATCCCAAAATCCAGCCACATCCTTATTTAATAGATGTTAATGTTGACATTAATGTTGACATTAATGTTGACATGCCTGTTCTTGCAACTGTACTTTTACGTATACTTCCTTTAACTTCATGTGAGTAATACAGAAATACAGGAAGTACAGAGTATTTCACAGACTTGTATTTCACAAAACTGAGCTCCAACTAATGTTCTACGTAACAGCTGCTGCTAAAATGAGGACTTTCCAATTTTCATCATGTAGTGAAAACTCCTGAGTCAGTAAAAGACAGAACAGGGCAGGATGGAAGTATAAGTGAACGATGGTAATTAAGGTAACTACTACTACTACTGGATATAGTAGAAGTAGAAATGGTGGTAGAAGTAGCAGCTGCAGTAGCAGTTGTGGAGGTAGTAGATTGTACACGTAGACACTTCATGGGCAGTAGTAGTAGTAGTACCAGCAGTAGTTTTAGTAGCAGTAGTTGTTGTAGTAGTAGACAGTACACATTGAGTACCTACCTTGAATGACTGTTTGCTGACATAGTACGTGTTATACACAGTACTTGTTGTAGTGGTAGCAGTACTAGTAGCAGTTGTAGTAGAAGTAGATAGTACACACTGAGTACCTACCTTGAAAGACAGCTTGGAGACATATGTTTTACACAGTAATACTACTACTTGTAGTGGCAGTAGTAGTAGTACCCACCTTGAAAGACTGCTTGTACATATATATTTTACACAGTACTTGTGATAGTTTATTTTATTTGACCTTTAGGAAAGTCCCACTGAGATAGTAGTAGTAGTACTAGTAGTAGTAGTAGTGGTAGTAGTGGTAGTACCCACCTTGAAGGACTGCTTGTAGACGTAGGTCTCGTTCCCGACCTTGGTCTTCCTGGTTTTACTGAACAGGACCAACTCCTGAAAGAGGAAAACATGGCGGAGACATTTCTTCTTCCTGAAAGTGACCAAGAACTCGTCCTGACGGATCAGCGAGCCCTGCTCCTTCAGGTTCACCTGCGGAAAACACAGTTACAAAGGACTCAGTCAAGATGCACACAATATTTAATACAAACACAGAATTTATTAGCAGTGGTGGAAAGTGACTAGATACTTTTACCTTTCTTCACATCTGGAGGATTATTGTGCATGAACTTATCAACTCCACACAGAAATGCTCCGCCTGGTTTGGAAATCAAACCTGGGACCTTCTTGCTGTGAGTCAACAGTGCAAACCACCGTCGTGCTTAAACCTCAGGTCTGTTATCTGATTTTATTCTCCATGAGTGAACTAATCTGAAGTCCTAAACCCAAATGTCTGCTTGTGTGTTAATAAAGTGTCTGCTTACGTCGCACTGGTGGATGGCGTCCATGGCCAGCAGGTTGTTCCCGTGCCGGAGCTGGAGCTGCACCACCTCCAGCGCTGCCCGGACCTCCTCCAGCTCCCGCTCCTTTCCCGGGCCGCACTCCCGCAGGACGTCCTGGAGCAGCAGGCCGTACTTACTGATCCTCTGGATGGGCTTCAGCAGGTACGACCACAAGTCCATCCGGTCGCCCAGCTCCGCCTGCTTTTGCTGTCAGCGTAGAAAGAACAGATGAGTCAGTCACTGCAAATATATACACTGGCCACTTTATTAGGCACCAGCATAAATCCAGCATCAGAAAGGGGAAGAAAGCGGACTTTAAGGGATTTTGGACTGGTCTGAGTACTTCAGAATCTGCTGCTGATCCCTAGAGTTTTTACAGAGAATGGTCCCAAAAAGAGATAAAAAACAGTGAGGTGAAAAAGGTGCAGGGTGCAGGTACTCAGGGTCAACGGTCCAGAGCAATGGAGAGTATGGAAAAGAGGTGTTAAGAAGTGTGTTCAGCTGGTTGGAAAGAGTTTAATAAAATGAATGAATGAATGAATTTAATAGAATGAATGGAAAGGTGAACAAGACAGTGGTGAGAGCAGAGAGTGTGGTTGGTTTAGAGACAGTGGCTCAGAGGAACAGTCAGCTTTATTTTATTTCCACTAAGTCACAAATGTCAATTTACAAATAAACTGAAATTATCTCCTGTGACAAAGTGAAAAAATGGACTCTCAAAGAAGCTAATATTGAGAGAATAATGAGATCAGGAGCATCTGTGTGGTTTGGTAACTCGTCTGTAAAAACAAAGAACTGCATAGAACTCAAAGTGATGGGAGTGAAAGACTGTCCATCTCTACAGCCGACGTTTAAGGAGACTGTAATAAAACAGGCGAGGAAAATGACCCCTCGCACGTCTGACGCTCCTCCCATCTCCGGACAACGCTGCAGGCTTCCAACTAAACACAAGAAAAGACACCTGAACAGGTAAGAACTCAGTCCTTCCCATTTAAGTGAATCTAACTCCGGCCATGGAGCAGGGCCTTGGTGTTTTGTGGAGTTCATGTCTTGCACTCAGATGTATTATTCTGTGTCATGTATGTTTGTGTGTAATGTTGTATGTGTACTGTTTTTATGGCAGCACTTATGTCCAAGACAAATTTCCTTCAGGATGAATAAAGCAATCTTGAGCTTGAATTAAAGCTTACACCTCCCAAAGTCACCCACAGCAGACACAACATAACCCTTTACACACTCACCAGGGTCCTGCAGGGATCAGCAGGTCTGATTTAATGCTGTTTAATGTCATTTTTAATTAAATTTATAACATTTTTAATGACACGAAGTGCCACAAGTATTGTGAGGTACAGTCTGTGCATAAAGCACCAATAATGTTGAAAGTCAAACATTCAATATTTGGGTAATTTGGCCCGACTGGAAGCAAACTCATTCTGCCCATCTATCACTAAGGCGTTTTGCCAAATTAATTTAATAACTTTTAATGCTTTTTAATTCCCCACGTGAACCATGATTACAGTTTACTCTTATTTCGCTATTTATCATTATTATCATCATTATTACTATTATCCATGAATAATAACAACTACAATAGTAATTCAGCAGAGAACCAAGTGTACCTAATAAAGTGGCTGGTATATGAACGATTTTTTATTGAAAACAACATCTTCTCACCTTAAAGAAAGCCTTTCCGTGGTCGATGAGAAGTTTATCGGACACTGGCTTGTTCTTGCTGTAAAGAGCGTACAACGCAAAGCTGTCCCTCTGAAAAAGAGAGAAAGCACAAACCATCAAACCACTTTAAAACCACTTATTTTCTTATTACACATGAACTGTAAAAGTCATTGTGTAATGCATAGCTTGGCTGTGAACCATAAACCTCCCAGATGTCTGCACGCACACCGTGGTCTAGTTTAAATCTGGACGTCTGAGTTTCTTTTACAGCAGAACTTCCAGAGTTTGCTGAGGAGAATTCTTGTGAAGAGACTTTCTGTGGAATCTGTCAGTGTTATCAGACAATGACAACACCATTTTAATTCTAAGGAAAATGTGCAATGCAGGCACTAACGAGAACACGTTTTTTGGATCAGATCCAGCATTAACTGTGCCTGTGTCTGGTTCACCTCTGTTCCTTCCTTCAACCTTTGTTTTTTCACAGATCCTGACCTCTGCAGACCGGGAACAGCCCACAGGAGCTGCAGATGTGGAGACGCTCTGACCCAGTCGTCTGAAGCAGTCACAGTTTGTTTCTTGTCAAACTCACGCAAATCCTTACACATACTCATTTTTTCTGCTTTAACTTGTTCTTGTTCACTTGCTGTGTAATATATCCCACCCACAGATGCCATGATGAAGATTTATTTATGTATTTGATGTTTAATCACTTCACAATTCCTAGTATTTTAGTGTTTATAACTATTCTGTACTTCCTTTACCCTTTATTAGTGACTTTTGTAAAAATTGAGTTATGTGACCAAGTAATTTGCCTTGTGGATCAATAGTGTGTCCAAGTCTAAGTCTTACATACTGGAAAGTCTGTTCTCGTTAGAATAAGGGACTCTTCTATTGGCTGCTGGCCTACACAACTTGTCAACATTGAATCAGTGGTAGTGGAAAATCTAACAGTCTATTCCTGTACTGACATAAGAACAGGGAAGTTAAAGAAATGAAATGATGATGAAATATTTGTAGTATTATCTGTGTTTGGGTAGCAGTATTTGTTTTTGTAGTTGTTGTAGCAACTGTAGAAGTAGTAGTGGTAGTATAAGTAGCAGTAGTAGTAGCAGCAGCTTTACTGGTAGTAAAATTCAGAGTAGTATAGAACCACTATTTTCTAGGAGTAGTGCATCTGTAGTAGTAGTAGTAGTAGTAGTAGTAGTTGTAGCAGCAGAAACTTTACTAGTTATAGAAGTTGTGGTAGTATAAAACCTCTAAATACTCCCTAGGAGCAGCAGCATCTGTAGTAGTAGTAGTAGTAGTAGTAGTGGTAGTAGTGGTAGTAGTAGCAGGTGTCCTAGTAGTATTAGTAATTCTAATAGCAGTAGTAGTAGTAGCAGCTGTACTTGTAGTAAAGGTTGTAGTAGTACAGAACTTCTATATGTTTTTAGAAGTAGTGGCATCTGTAGTAGTAGTAGTAGTAGTAGTAGTAGTAGTAGTAGTAGTAGTAGTAGTAGTAGTAGTAGCAGCTTTACTAGTTATTGAAGTTGTGGTAGTATAGCACCTCTGTATACTTCTAAGAGTAGCGGCATCTGTAGTAGTAGCTGTACTTGTACTGTATACTGCGTATACAGTTGAATCCAGAAGTTTACATACACTGTATTAAAAAAATACACAAAACCATTTTTTCTCACTGTCTGTCATCAAATCAGACTAAACTTCTCATGTTTCAGGTCAGAAAGATTTAACAAAATTATTTGTATTTGCTAAACACCAGAATAATGATTAGTAATAATTCTTTAGACATTTTTTTTATTTATTTTTTGTCAAAGTTTGCATTTAACCAATTTGGAAAAGCACAGATGATGTCAAAAAATGGTTTTGTGTCTTTTAGGAATAAGAATAAAATCTTATATAGTGTATGTAAACTGGTTCCACTGTAATAGAGGAGCGTAACCCTCTCAACGGTTTATTGGATGTAGTAGTCGCAGTAGTACTAGTAGTACTTTAGAAGAGCCACGTACATGTCTGAGGAAGCAGCGTCCCACTCGGAGCGGCTCGTCCACGCAGCTCTCCAGCTCCGACAGGAAGTGATGTCGGTGGAAGTCGTGCAGTTTCTCTAAGTTCCCGAAGACGCTGCCCCTCTGGCCCCTGAGGTCCTGGGGCACGTCGGGCCGCTCCAGCTCCGGGAAGTACTGCTCTCGGACGTACCCCAGCGCCTTCACGTACTCCCGCTCTGAGGCCAGCAGCTCCTCCAGGATGCACTGCAGCTTCCTGTCACAGCACGGGGGAAATTAATATGATAAAAAAAACAACAACAAAAAACACAAAAACATAATAGATCAGATTGTTCTACAGCAAAAAAGAGCCATACATTTTATAAATAAGGCTGGGAATTACCATCATACTAATCTATAAAGTTTTGACGTTCTTAGGTTTGGTTTATTATAGAATAATAATAATAATGCAAATAATGTTCAAAGCTAAATCACTTCCAGATTGTGTCCAGTGTTGATTTTTAGTTCCTGAGAGCAAATATGAGCTGAGAGAACTGTGTACATTTACTTGTACACTTCTAATTTTTAGTTATGACTGCAAGTGATTTTTTTTTTCTAATTTTTTGTTTTTTTTTCTTTATTATTATATATTTTCCTGTGTACGTTAAGCAATTCTAGTTAGGCTGGTATTAATAATCTTTGCTTCTGCCTGAGCCTTTTCATGATTGCTGTTTTGTTGCTGTTTACCATTTCCATTGTTTTATGACTGATCTGAACAAAATTAAAAATAAACATTATTCAGTAGTAACAAAGCATTTGTACTTTGTTACTGTACTTCTTCTGACAACTTTTACTCCCTACATTTGAACACAAACGTCTGTATTTTTTACTCCTTATGTCAGTTGATTACTTTTTAACCTCTGCTTTGTCAGTCTCCATGGAAGATGACACGATAAAAGAGGAAACTAACCAGAGCGAGTCAGGTCAGCCCTGAGTTCTCCAGGGAACATTAAGGTTATGACCAGGGCTAAGGTTAGGGGCTGGGGAACATCAGAACTACATTCTGCAGTATTTATCTTCCCTGGTTTCTGTGGAAGATAGTTATGTGTTCATAAGTACATGTATGTGCAGAGCAATCAAATATATTAAAGACAATTGGCATTTAATAAAAAAGTGATCCAGTATTGAGCAAAGTGTTTCCTGAACCACAGTTTTCTCCACTCCCACTCTTACAGATAAATTAGTTGACTCACATCTTCCACCAGACACAAAAACATCTGGTTAAAGAAACCTAGTGATATTTTTAAACACATGAATTGTCTTCATGTTATTCAGACAAAAGCGTTTATGCATGGACACAGTAACAGATTGATTTTATTTTTGCAGTACTACTTTTGTAGTCTAACATCTTTCCTGCCCTTGTCCTGAAGTTTTGCAGAACATAAACAATCAGGACAATCCTATGGCGAGACACTTTAGTGAATATCATAATGCCACTGACTGTTTGCTACAAACAGAAAATACTGAACATAAAAACACTTAGAAGAGGGGGAGACTACAGAAATTAACTCAAAGTGGATCTATAAATTAAAAGCCTGTGAACATCCAGGTCTGAATGAGGACTTTGACTTATCTTGTTTTTTATAAAGAATTTTTTTTTCGCCTCCTGAGTATTGTAGTTTTTCCTCTGTTCTTTTCATGTGTTCTTTCACACCTGTGTTTAATTGTGTCTCATTTGTTTTTGATAAACTGTGTCTCTCTCATTGGCTTTGTTTGGTCAGTATTTAAGCATGGCCACACTTGCCCCACAGCCCTGATGTGAGCCCTGATGAGCTTTAGTCCAAACATGTTGGCTTTTTAATGATTTGGCCATGAAAATAAAGACCTTTTAAAGTATACATCACTTTTTGGCTGGGTCTTCAGTTTTGTTTTGCAGTATCTGTCCCAGTTACTTTTCTCTTTTCTAATGATTCTCAGTGTTGACTGCTGTATGGAAACTGCGTGGGCGTCTTCTTCGCTTGTGTCACTTGCAGAGGGATCTTTATAGTAATCTCAGTTACAATGCTCCCATTCATAAACGCTACACTCTGTACAACATAAGATAAAGTTTCATCCAGGGATGAGACCATCACTTACAAAACATTGCTTCCATTGTTCTGGGCTGGTGTGAGCAACGTCTCAGGGGTGTGCAGACCTTTGGGACTCTGGGTCGGGACCTCATCACCACTGCCCCTCCCTGAGTCCCCTGTCCCGTTACAGGGCAGAGACAGCTTTCGCCCCAGCTTTGCATTCTCTTCCTTTGGTTGTTTTTGCTGTGCATTCAGAGGCGAGAAGTCGGACAGGAGTGTGAAATGTGGCTTGAACTTTGACCCCTCGCTTAGGGAACGTCCCAATAGTTTGTGACTTTGAAGCTCCTTGTTGTCATTACAGTTTGTTAAATCGGCTTCGCTGCAGTGCTCTCGGGGCTTCTGGCTGCCATTTTGTGCATGTTTTTCATTGCTACTTTCATTCTCAACGTTTAAACTCCCACCGTTTTCATTTTTTCCATCTGAAATATTATCCGCCACCTTATAGGAATCATTCTCCCCATCTTGAATCCTCCCTTCACTCCCTTGGCGCTCTACAGATGTGGTAACCTTCTCGGCCTTATCCAAGCATTTTTTCTTTGTCTTCTTCTGCGTCTCGTCCAAACGCTGCTTGACTTTTTGGCAGCGTTCCCAGGCTGAATTCCACACCCTCGTGGCCCCGGGACCCAGCGCACGGCTCTGGGCTTTAACGGCCTGGAAGCAGGAGGTGGAGAATTCAGCACCTAATCTGTCTTCGAACATCTGCAGAGGGCCTGGGACGTTCTGAGGGGAGCAGCGCCCGAGCTCCAGCTGATCCAGGACACCGCTGCACTCTTCAGCCAAAGACGAGGCCTGGAAACATGAACAAAAACAGACTTGGCATGAGACAGAAGTTGTTTTTCTAGCTTGGTGGCAAGTTGGGTATTAGTTAAGAGTTGTCTTAGATGCAGAAGTAGTAGTAGTAGTAGTAGTAGTAGTAGTAGTAGTAGCATCAACAATCAGAGGTGGATCTTGAAAAAAATTCTTGGGGTAGCAAGAATTGTAAAGAATAATTTAAGGGGTGGCACAACTCCGCAGTGTTGTGCTTCGGATCGTGTCATATGTAGGCTGTATCTGCAAGAGCTTGACTTATTCTACCATTCACTGAATTATATATTAGGCCTATAGATTTTACAGTGAATGTAAAAACTATAATTCACAGGTAAAAAGTACCATAAGTAATCAAAAATAATACACTGTTATTATATTAGATCTTTTTCGTTAAAATATTGGGACAAAACCTAACAAAATATGTTTTTTTACCATGTGGGGTGGGAGGCGTTATATGCCCTGTACACACCGTAAATGTCATTTCTACAGGCTACACGTACTTGCCTCTTATTCTCATTTTGTCACATTTTTCTCCTGTAATTCTCCTGCTGTTGTGTGTTGTGTGCAGAAGGCCTACATCATCATTAAAAAAATATAAATATAGTTGTTTTCAGCCTACCAAGTTTAAAGAACACTGACCTCAGAGCTTTAGTTTTGTCGAAACTCGCTGCCCATGCACCTTTTTATGCAACTAATAATGATAGTGTCACCATGGCAACACAGACTGACCTTTAAGTCTTTTTAAGTGGCCTTTAAGAGTGACACCAGACAAAACTTTCATCCCCATGTGCACCACTGCTGCTGCTACTGCCGCTGTGAGCGCGCCACAACCCTCACAGGCTCAGGCACAGCTGATC
Source organism: Bostrychus sinensis (assembly GCA_020698575.1). NCBI lineage: Eukaryota > Metazoa > Chordata > Actinopteri > Gobiiformes > Eleotridae > Bostrychus > Bostrychus sinensis. The sequence goes on along the minus strand of CM036241.1, from coordinate 2,776,970 downwards.
TAAAGTAAAACTCTGGTGAGAACTGGCCAAAGTTTCGGGAAAGTTGCAGTGTTTGCTCAAAATTGCAGAGTTGTGCTGAATTTGCTTGATGTCCTGGAGGGACAGGCTACAGCAGACATGTCCAAAGTGCGGCCCAGGGGCCATTTGTGGCACAGGTCAAAGTTTCAAATGGCCCTCAGCCTCCATGAGAAAATGTATTACTTATGGCCCATCAGCACTACATTATGTACATTTGTGCATCTCATCTACTACTCTCGCTTTGTGTTTTCTAAGTTTTGTATGTATTTTAAATTTTGACGTATTACAAATTCTGGCATTCCTCATAGTAAGCATTAAAATCAGCCTGAGCTAAACATTTATTACGAAGAGGATTTTTTTTATGTTCAAAGATGTTATTTTGTTGGGACTTCATTTAGATTTTGTTGTCAAAAAAAAAAAAGGCTTTTAAAAACAAAATACTTATCAAACAGTGTGCATTCAATTTATAGTTTATGTGCTTTCAGTTCCTAAAAACATAAGGACAGACTGTTGGCCCTTGGACTGTTGCACATTCTTTAAATCTGGCCCTCACTGGAACAAGTTTGGATGCCCCTGGGCTACAGCACCCGGGATACCAGCAACTTGTGATGTGTTCATGGTTCATGGAAATCACTGTACTCTGCCTTTTCAGCCGGAAGGACTCTGTGAGAGGTGGCAGCTGCCAACCCATGCCACCCTTCAACATCTGCCCCTGTCAGCAATAAACGTAGTCACAGCAGCAGTAGTACTAACACAAAGCAGTAGTAGAATTAGTACTAAGTAGTAGTAATATTAGTAGTAGCGGTAGCTCTCGTAGTAGTACTTGTAGCAGTTGTAGTAGCTGTAGTAGTAAGAGTTTTAGTAGTAGTAGTAGTAGTAGCATTAGTAATATTAGTGGTAGCAGTTGAAGTAGTAAAAGTTGTAGCAGTTGTAGCAGCAGTAGTAACACAAACTACTCGTAGTAGTAGGGCAGTGGGATTAGTAGTAGTAGTAATAGTGGTAGAAGTAGGAGTAGCTCTTGTAGTAATTCTTGTAGCAATTTTAGTAGTAAGAGTTGTAGAAGTAGTAGTCAAAGTAGTAGTAGCAGTAATATTAGTGGTAGCTGTGGCAGTAGTATTTGTAGTAGTCACAGTAGTAGTAGTAAAAGAAGTAGTAATAGTAGCAGTAGAAGCAGTAGTAGTAGTAGTAGAGCCATAGTAGTAGTAGGTAGTAGAAGGAAGGTTGTAAAATAGCAGCAGAATTACAGTAGTACCAGTAGTAGAAGTAGTACCAACAGCCACAGAAGTAGGAGTAGTCTGATTAGTACTTGTAGTAGTAGTGAGTACATATTGAAGTACTGGTCACGTACCCGCTCACAGAAGCCGTAGACCTGCACCAGAGTCTGCAGTTCTCTGAGCCTCTTCTCCGCCCTCAGCATGAAGTCGTCCATGTTGGATTTGAAAGTACTGACCAGGGTTGGAAATACTTCAGTGGACGGACTGGACTCTGTGGTACTATGGAGTACTTGTACTGCTTTCCTCACCCGTCTGGAGGAGTACTCTTGTTTCTCCTGCAACAAATGTGTGGAATGGATCAACATATAAGATACTTTTACTCCCTTCTACCTCCAGTCTGTCAGTATTTACTGAGCCAAGATACTGCAGTATTTCTGACGTCGTAGTAGACAGCGTGGCTCTGTTAGGACAGAGATAAATCCTGTGTTTGTTATTTTTACGAGGTGTGTTTAGTAAGTAATAAAAAATTAGTATTCTTTTGAATGAGTGTACACTGTAAAAAAATAAATAAAATAAATAAATAAAATGTTGTGAAAACTCAAGGCAACAGGATCCCTTGAGTTCAAAACAAAATCTCAAGTTTTCAACAACGAATATTTTTTGTTTACCTAATCTAACTAATAATCTAATAAATCTAATAAAAACTTTCAATTTTTACTTTTACTCTCTATCATTATTTTTTTTACTCATCTTACAGCCAACTTACTATCTATTTTTCAGAAAAAGTTGTTAAAATTGTAAAATAGTTTTGTTGAATTTAGAATACTAGGTTTTATTTTTTTATCAATAATAATACTTTTTCTGAACAATGGATAGTAAGGTGGCTGTAAGATGAGTTAAAAAAAATTATGATAGTGAGAAAAACTTAAAATTGAAAGTTTTTAGACATATGAATGTTAAATTGAACAAAAACATTTTCTTTATTGGAAACTGGAGCTTTTGAGTTGGCTCCAAAACTCAAAAATCTTCAGGGATCCGGTTGCCTTGAGTTTTTCCAAATTTTTTTTTTATATTGTTTGATGTAGCTTGTAAATGAGCTGCTGTCTTGGCCAGGACACTCCTAAAAAAGAGATTTTTAATCTCAGTGAGGTTCTCGTGGTTAAACAGGACTCTCTCACCTGTCTCTCTCTGTCAGCCAATCACAGCCTGCCACCTTTGCCTCTCGTCCAATCACCTCTCATGTCATTCATATACACAGTACACAAATACCCTCCCTCCCCTCAGCCATCCTGCTGTTCAGCAACGCAGCCCTCCTCCGTCCCCCAACTCCACTGCAGCAGCAGAACCGTCAGCCTCCTCAGCCTCTCCTTCTCCTCCTCTCCACCATCACCAGTGTCTAGGTCAGCCATATTTTCCTGTGGCCTGTAGCCTGTTACTGTCATGTGGGATGTGCGCGCCACCACATTTTTACCATTTTTATTTAAAACAAAACCTAAATCATAGCCACAGCATTGTTGGCTTTTAGTGTAAGTAAGTAAACATAACCAGCTTCTGGTTTAATCACTAACTAACTAACAAAAAAAAAGAAAGAAAAGTAAGCTTCGAGTTTAATAATGTTCCTGCAACTGCTGGTTTTAGTGCCGCTCAGTGTTGCCGTGCGTCGAAACAAAAGGATGACTTCTTTTTAAACCTTTTGTTGTGACTCAATTAGCCTGGATGAAAGTCTTCACAGACTGCAGTTTAGTGGCTATTAAATGTATTTATTTTCTATTATATATGATTATTTATTTGTAGATGGGCCGGTTTAGTTTGATTGAATAGCCCTGGACTAGGCCTTTACTAATCTAACTCTCCCTTCATCGCTGACGTCTCCGCCTGCACCAAAGTTTACTCCTTCAATAAACCATCCATTACACTTTTGTCTGTTTGTTTTAAGTCTCTCCCGGTTGGATTATTAATCTTTGTGGATATGAGAAAGTCTCACGGAGCCAAGTAAGGGGCAGTAGAATGGATGGAAAAGACCTGTGATGTGGTTTTTAGCCAAACTTTCACATGAAAACCTCAAGAACTTCCAGGTCCGAGATCCTCAAGATGAAGAGTTGTTTGAAAGGACATCATTTTGGTCGTGCGGAAACATCTCTATTTCAGCATAGACAATGTTCAGTTCCTCGTTGTCCTACCTTGGCCTGAGTGATGAAGTGTGTAAAGTGCTGTAAGGCCAGTTCAGCTGCGGCCAGAGTCTCCTCTGTGGGGCACGCGTCCTTCAGAACCTGCTCCCCCTCTGACTTCAACCACACACCAGTCTGCAAAAAAACATACAGATATCAATAACATCATCCTCATTTTATAAAACATCTCTCATATATGACGGACAGAGCGAGATCTACCTCTGTGACGCAGGCCTCGGTCTCTCTGAGCGTGAGCAGGAAGTCCAGATGCTGCAGAGACCTGTTGGACCTCATCACCAGAGCGTGAAGGTTCTCCTCCACCTGGTTGTACAGCGACGTGGCTGAGTCCAAGGCATCTCTGTGGGACAAGGATGAATTAACACAGAGACCAGTAATGACCAGTGGTGCTGCAGTGGCCACAGAAACACCTATGACCTATTTGTTTTTTTCTCAAATGTGAGTCAGATACAGATAAGCCACACCAAGATACAGTGCAAGGTTTTAATTTGGACAAATTGCTTCCAGAGAACAGCTGCACAAAGCGAGGTGAACAAAGTTAGACCGGAGGAGTTCCTTTGAATTTATTTGTGTCACGACCCTTGCTCAACTTTATCTCTTCACCCAACCATCAGTAATTACGCTCAGCCTGGGACTTTTGCTGTTCAGAGGCAAGAAAGCAACGGCCAAAACTCTGACTGTGTAAATTTCAACATGTGTTTTATTATTAGAGTCTGTCCTAGCTCCTTGGGCCTGAGACAGGGTACACGCGGGACAATATTAATAATAATTATAATAATAACTCTATTTATTAGGGGTGTACCGATACGTTTTTGCAACAATATGATATGTATTGATTAGAAGTAAGTTTCGATATGATTCAAGAACAATATCGGCTAATTTGGAATGATACAATTCGATATGATTCAACACCTTGGTATTAATAATCGATACAGCAACTTTTTGCCAAAAATCATAAAAGTTTACTCTGAAATGTAGCACCGCAGCTGGGGTTGATTATGTCCAGCAGACAGAGAGTGAAGAAAAGTTGAATATAACATTTTATTTAATTAAAAACACAAAATTTATCTCCAAAAAGCCATATCTGGTTTTATTTTAACATACAAATTTCTAATTTTGATATTTCCAATATTATCAATCGATACTTCATGTGTATCAATATTCACTTCCTAGAAAACGATACAATTTGATACAAGGTCATGTGTATTGATGTAGTTGTATCATAGGAAAAAAAATCGATACATCAATACAGTTACTGTATCATTACACCCCTACTATTTATATAGCACACAGGTAAAGTAATATCACACAAGATGAAATAAAACAAACTTAAAATCAGACTAAGTGCAGCATGGTCAAGGGCCAGATAAAACTTAAAAAAAAACAATAAATCAATTAATAAATAAATGCAATAAAAACAGGATTATAAAAAGGCTTTTCTGTTTAAAAAGAGTTTGCTAGCCTGAGTTCCTGAGGCAGATCGTTCCACAGCCGGGAGCCCGACCAGAGAACGCTCGGTCTGCCCTGGTCCTGAGTCCAGAGCTGGGAACAGTCTGGAGGTTTCTGCCCGAGGACCACAGGCTGTGGAGCGGTTCATACAGGGACAGTAGTTCTGCTGAGTACTCAGGGGCCAGACCATGAACAAATACAAGCTTAAAATCAATCCTAAAACCAATGTGCAGTCAGTGTAGGTCCATTAAAATCGGGGTGATGTGCTCCCTCTTCTTAGTTCTTGTTAAAAGTCTGCTGCTGCATTCTAAACAAGTTGATTTTTGATAAAAGCGGCAGTAGTTCAGTCTGGAGGAGATAAAAGCCTGTATGACAATGATGGGTTGGTGAAAGGCAGACGCTTATTATTCCTGTAAGGCAGTGGTTCCCAACCTTTTTTTTTGTTGCGTACCCCTTGGGCTTTTTGTCACATCATGAGTACCCCCTCATTTGTAAAAGTGTTCACAGAGTGGTCATCTGTGTTTTTTAATACTTACTTTGCTGTAAAAGCAAATTTTTCTGCGTTTTTTGCTTTGAAATTTAGACTCAAGATACAAATAAAACCCCTTTAAAAAATAATATATATGTATAAAAAATAAAATATTACAAAATAAAAAAAATGAAACAATATAAACTCCTATTACTCCTATATTATTATTATTTTAAAAAATAAACATCTAAACAAGCTTTATAATAGATCTTTTTAAATAATATTTCTAGTTGTTTCATTTCTTTTTAATCAATAATTTTCAAACAATCAATCATCTGAGACGCTTGAGCTTGTCTTTAACAAGTTTCAATAGTTTAATATGGAAAGACTGCAAATGTTTTCTTATTAAATTATAAAATAATTCCAAGTACCCCCTGTAAAGTGCTCCCCGTACCCCTAGGGGTCCCCGTACCCCTGGTTGGGAAACACTGCTGTAAGGGGTCGCAGGTGGCTATGGGCCTGGGTGACAGGAGAGTACTCCATATAAAAATACCCAAATAAAAGCCTGTGTAAGTGTGGGGCACCTGTAGTCCTCAGACTGGGGGAACCTGTGCTGGTCTTTCCGGATTCGAGCCAGAGCCGCGCCTCCTTCTCTCTGCAGCATCAGCAGCCGAGCGTCTTTCAGCACCTCCATCATCAGGGACTTCTGCTCCTCCATGCACCGCTGCACGTCCTGGGACAGACAAAACAAACAAATATAATAAGGGTTTTATTATCAATGCATCAGTCACCTTAAAGTTTTAGTATCAGGTGAGAAGTTACCTGAGCAGTGTCCAGCTTCTTAGCGCCCTCTACCTTCTGGATGGCCTTCTGCAGCAAACTGTCTGCTCCTTTCAGATCTGACATGAACGGAACTAACCTCTGAAATAAAAAAATTGAGAAGAGTGTACTTCAAATGCAATAAACTGATAAACTAAATACAATAACTCATGTAGTTTGCTTTAAGGTCCCATTTTATGCTTTTTTCAGGCTTTTTGAAATCGTGTTGGACGTCTTTGCATTGGTATTTCAGATTTTAATAATCTATATGTGGAAAACCTCTTCTTTGGGAGCTGTTTGACTTGGCAGAGAACGCTTGGTACTGCTGCTGGAAACGGTGGGGACTTGACAGAGCATAAAATGGCTATTAAGCACGGCTATTGTCAACATGATGCTAACAGATAGATTTCTGAGCTGATGCTTCGTAGTGACGGAGGTTTAAGGCTGAAATGATCAGAACGAGTCCGGTGACGGTGTCTGGGCTTTAGAAACGCGCAGGAGCACTTCCTGGTTTCACGTGTCTACGTAGAGCTGTGAGACCGAGCGTTTTCAGCTCTGGAGAAGGGCAGTGCCTCAGCATACAGGATTACTCAAACAGAATACTACTGCAGCTCTGTTTCTGAGCAGGAGATGACATTATAACATTATTAAAAGAGAGAAAAAGTTGATTTAGCAGTAGAGAAGTTTAATTTCTACTACTACTATTGCTATTACTACTATTACTACTACTACTACTACTACTACCATGTAACATTACTCTCTGCTGTATGAGCAAACGGAGACAAAGTGTAGATCGAATGATGAGGGCTTGCGTAAATCGGAACTAAGGCTAATTTAAAAAGAAAATATACTTTTACAAGTAGCAGTAAGTGATGTTGTGGTATTAGTAGTAATAGCTGTAGTACTTGTCGTTGTGGGAGTAGCAGTGTGTGTATTCTAAGTAATATTACTGAACCATACTTTTACCGGTTTTATCTAAACAGAATATGAGCAGGAACGTTGTTTGGAGGGATGGATAAAGATGTGATAGTGTATGTTGAAAATACATGTCTGTGTATGAATAACAAGTTTATCATTATGTATAGAAACCTTCTAGGGGCTGGAAACCTTCCTCATTTGAGTTATGGCCCAGATTAATTCGACTGCAGTATTCATAATATTTAGAGTAGTACAAATACCTGGTGTAGCTGGAGCCAGTCCGTGTGGCAGTACACAAAAGTACCTCCGAGCTCCGGGGTGAGCTGGGACGACTCCACCGTCTTATACAGAGCTTTCAGTGACGTCACCACATCCATCTGAAGGACAAACAGGAGGTTACAAAGAAAAGCTGATAAATTATTGAAATATTTTGTGTAAACGCTGACCTGTAGTCCGTTCTGTTTCTCCGGTCGTGGACTTGTGTCTTTGTCCACCAGGAGGATGAGGCTGTGGACCGTGTGCAGGGCCTGCTCCTGTCAGGGCGACGCTCAGGTTAGTACTTTTATGTCAAGAAATGTCACAAAAAAACAACAAAGTAATGACTGTAAAGTGTGCTCACCTACATAACTACATTAATCCAACTTAACTTAATTTATTCATGGGACCTTTATTAATGTAGGCTACTAACAACTTTACTTGAGTATGGAAATATGGGAACTTTTAATCTCTTTCATGCATTTTGAGAAGACCCACGTTTGGTTCAGTGAGGAAGAACTGGAGTAGAGCTCCCTCTTGTGGATGTGAAAGTGCAGTACCTCACTGACTTTACAGTTTTTGTCTATTGCTTGAACCCTTTTTGCAAAACTTCGGCTCATTGTGTCAAAACTTTATGCACAAGCATACAAGCCACAACACTGGGAAATAAAGCAGTGCTGAAAGGTTACACATGATATCAACTCAATACTGCACATCACAGTACTATACTTTACAGTACAGTAAATGCAGTAATGCAAAAATAATACAAAAAACTGAAAAACAGGCCAATTGTGCCGGGCGGGATTATTCTTTACTGATCCTGCCGTCTATTTGGGTCTGGCCACATGATCCACCAACGCTGATCTAATATCATCTGAAATATTGCTCCGTCCATAACATCTTTGACCATGTCCTGCTCCTCTCTCTTCCTCTGCCTCTGCCTCTTGCTCTCCCTGCCTCCGCGCTTGCAAAGTTCTCAAAATGGCTCAACTGAGGCCTATTCGTGGTTGGCTGATTGCTGATCAGTTTTGTAAGTGAGTGTTTTCAGGTGTGTGTCTAAGTGTTTTCAATCACCCAATGTGTTTTGTATTTTGAATAGATGTGTTTTCCCAATTGTACGCATGAGATTTCATTTATGAACGAAGTGTCTTATGTGTGAAACAGTGTGTAGTGTGCAGCAAAGCAGCGCTTTTGTTTAAGGTTACACTGTGTTTAAGGTAAAGTAACAAAAGATTCAAGTTTTGTTACTTTGGTCTAAGCCTGTGTCTGTAGTGTTCAAGCAACAGGCAAAAACTGTAATGTAAACTATTGTTATATCAGGCTCTAGTTCTTATCAAGGAGTCACTCACTGTGTTTACACTGGTGCACGCTCAGGCCCATGTCAGTAAATCAGACACAGGGCAGGAGTGTGCATGTGAGGGTAGGAGAGTGCATGTGAGGGTAGGAGAGTGCATGTGAGGGTAGGAGAGTGCATGTGAGGGTAGGAGAGTGAGAGCTAGTAAAATAAAGTGCTTTATTTGTTTTTATGCACAGAAAGTGTACAACAGAATTGCGTCGATGGTCAGAGGGTTAGTCCTGAGCCGCTGCCCCTGCCATGTTTTTTGGAGTGTGCATGTGAGGGCAGCAGTGTGCATGTGAGGGCAGCAGTGTGCATGTGAGGGCAGGTGTGTGTTGTCCTAACCTGTGCCATGAGCAGAGCCTTGTAGAGAGAGGGAGGAGGAGGTTTCTTCCTGGAGTTGAGGATCAGAGTCAGGCCCAGTTCTGAGACTTCTCTCCTGCGTCAGAAGAAGACAGAGACACAGTTAAAACACAGTAACTAACAGATCAGGACTGTTGTTTTATTAAAGTATAGCAGCCTTTCCCAAAGTGTTGAGCCCCCCTTAAAAATCAGACAATCCCACGCAGACCACCAACAACAAAAACTTATTATGAATTACTATATTCAAGTCTATGTCATGTTTTTACCATAGATATTTATTAAAAAACATTACAAAACTCAAACTGTTGGCTAAAAATGGCTTAAAAGTGATATATTTAAATAAAAGTTCTTAATTGTACTTGTTTCTTTTTATGTACTTAAAACAGTTTGGGAACCGCTGACGTATAAGTTTATATACTAGAGTGTATTTTAATAACAAGAGAACTAACATAAGGTAGATTTTATTGTTCCTGTAGGGAAGCTGGTTCTCTGCATTTGACCCATCCATCAACGCCGTTGGGGCGACCTGTCAGGAGGACCTTTCTCCAGATCTGAGCCAAAATCCTGGTCCGTATGTCTGTTTCATGTTTTATGTTTGTAAATGGGAGACAGAGTGAACATTCAGAGCCTTTATGGACCAAACCAAGACTGAACCCGGTCTAAACCAGAACAAGTGCGTCCTGGAAGTGGATCCTCCTTCTGTGATTCTCCCTGACGTTTCTCTTTTGCCCCAAGGCTGACTTTTTGTCATTCCTCTCCCTGAAGAGGCTCTGAGGACAGGGGAAGCTTTTCAGCCAATTGTTTTTGTGATTTTCAGCCCTAGAAATACTAACGAAATGACTTTTTACAGCGGCAGCAAAATGTGTAATGTGTTAGAATGACCTGACAAACACGCCATCACTTTGAATTCCCACTGTTGAAAGGAACCTGTCAGTGAGCTCCAGACTTCCTAAAATAGGCCCATGCCAATATTTTTTTTTCACCACCGCTGTCAGTGTTATTTACTCTCTCCAGCCCCCTCTCCCCGTCTCTGCGCTCTCTGATACTCTCCTCTGGGTCTCAGGTTACCTTCGTGTGGCCGTCCTCACACATGCTGCTAATTCTAGAGCCATTCAGTGCATACCCCTGCATACCAGACGCGGGGCAGCTGGTCTGGACTTTAGCCCCAGACTGTTACAGCTCTGAACTCTGGGGACAGAGCGAGGCCCGGCTTCCTGCTCCAGCTTCAAAGACTCCACTAAAACTAAGGGTAAACACACAGAGCTGCTGGTTAAGTGTTTACTGTTGAGCCATAAAAGTGTGCTTCAAGGTCAGCTGCACAGGACAATGCTATAGAGCTAAATAATGCTAAGATAAAGTTAAATTAGCTCAGAATTTAACAGAGCATAACTGTGGATGTGCTGCAAAAGGCATGAATTCCTACAATGCACCAGTTATGTTCTTCTGCCTCCTTGTGGACAAACCTCTTATTGCAATCAACACCAAGTTAGAGCAACATGAGACGCCAGCATCAATCATTTTTTAATCTATTTATCGTGTCTTACAGGACTAATCCATGAATAAACCAGGACTAAATTAGGTCTTAACCAGGACTAAACTGGAACTAGCTCCGACTAAAGCAGGACTAAAACAGGAATAAATCTGGCTCTAAACTAAACCAAGATCTGCAAAAGACTCTACCTTATCTCATGTTAGCCTGAGTCAGCCTAGTAAACTATTAACTTCACTGCTTGACTTGCTTCTTTCACCATTTTCCACAGCAGCTCAGTCCTTACCTGGGTATGCTGTGCAGATACAGCAGCAGTTTACAGATGTTCTGAGCAGAGATCAGAGGAGACGTCCATTCTTTTCTCTCTCCATGAACCTCCACAACTGCTCTCCCCGTTCTGTCTCTGCTGCCTACAGAGATAGACAAGAACATATATTATATTTATTGTTATTTTAAATTTATTGTTATTATAAATTGTCTTTTACCACTGCTGTTTTTATACTTTTTATAATAGCTGTTGTATTCATGCATTTTTGTGTGTTTGTGGGGCTCTGAGCTGCTGAACAATTGAATTTCCTTCAGGATTAATAAAGTCTATCTATCTATCTATCTATCTATCTATCTATCTATCTATCTATCTATCTATCTATCTATCTATCTATGAAAGAAGGCTGTCATTGGTTTTATGACTTTTGGTGGATGAAATACTGAAAAATAGTTAAGTAAAATTGATTTCAATAAAAAATGATCACAAAAAAGGTAAATAAAAATAGTCAAATAAGTTACTGCTACTGCTGCTACTAGTACATCAACTTGGCAACTACTGCTACGACTACTATTACTACTGTTTCTGCTACTGCTACTACTGCACCTGCTCCTAGTACTATGAGAACTACTACTTCAAACACAAATACAACACAAAGTACACAAATATTTAGTTACTTTCCAGGTTAAACTGATCTCATACAGAACCAGTACCTGGTAAACAGATGATGCCCATTTCCAGTAGTGGACTGATTCCTTTGAGAGCGCCATCTTCTGGTGGTGCAGATGGATCAGGACTGACAGGATCAGGTTCAACTGATTGAAGAGAGGTTTTGGTATGGGCTTCAGGTTCTTGGATTGGGATTGACTGGGACTCTGTGAGAAAGAAATAGATTTAACATCAAATATAGAGTTAGCAATGTCAAAGAAGTGAAATGTCCAGTAACAGCTGTGTTGGAGGAACACTGTTTATCTCAGCACATTGTACTGGAGATTGTTAAAAGAGATGAATCCTGGAGGTGGCGGAACGATCCCCGCTACAAGAAATGCATACTGTTGTTGTGTCCTTGGGCAAAACACAACCACACTGCGTGTTGGTGGTTGGAGAGGCCATGAAAAAACACAGCCATGTCTTCGTCAGTCTGCCCCAGGGCAGCGGTGGCTACAGAAGTATCTCACTGAATAATACAGCTAATTGTAAAGAAACTGAGTGAAAAGTGCTGTATAGGATCAATGCATAATGCTAAGAGAAAATAAGAAGACTTTAAAAAGTCATTTAGATCTTTTCAAAATTTCTAGTTTATAGAAAAATCAGTGCATGAGGACATAGAAAAGGTGTCTGCTTATATTGTAATAAGGTACATTATATTCTCATTTGCTGCTGGTCTACACATCTTGCCAAAATTGAATCAAGAGAGGCAAGAAATTCTACTGTCAAAGTGTCAAAGCTCTGTGTCCGTCTGCTCACGCAGAGAAACAGCACAAAGAGACAAGCAGAACTCCAAAAAAGAGCAGAAATATTGGTGCTCCAACCAGGTGAAGGAGAGAAGTGTGGGACGACCTGCTCTGAAGTCAGAGATGTAAATTTAAAGTCAGCTCTAACCTTTAGTTTGATATCGTGTTAGTATTCGGTGGTGCTAAAATGTTTTACTGAATAAAAATAAATTGGACAGAAAGAGTGTTTGGACAATGCAACTTTAAATTCACAGTGACATTTTAATTGTCCATTTTGACATTTTCATCGTAACGGTCAATGCTCCACAACTCCCTGAACTCTCTCACTAAAAACACGGAGTGAAACTTGACCGTCTCCTCGCGTGCTTCGAGTAATGCACTCCCTCACAGGTCAGAGGTCTGCGCAACTCTTTCTCATAAAGTTCAAATGTCAGAGGTCGAGTATGTGGCTCCTCTGGGGATTCTCCCGGAGCTGTCTGCTTCTTTGGCCCCGAGATCCGATCCCTCCCAGCGCCGGGGGAGTGAGAGGAAATAGCATTCAGCTCCAAAAAGAGAAGAGCCTTTAATGTAGGCGGACTGTAGCATGAGAAGGGGGTTTCTATGAGACCGTGAGCCCCCACAGAGAGCACCCCTCTGCCCCCAAAACCACGAGAGGACGTCCAGACTGAAGCAGGAGGTCCCGACTCGAGCGGAGCATGTCACGGACAATTACAGCAGAACACAGAGAGAACACAGACTGGGGTTTGTTGGAACTGAGAGACCACTTAAGATGTTTCGATTCAAAGACAAGCCCTTGCAGACTTCAACAGAGCATGTCCACTGTGTACACTTCATCTGCAGAGCCACGATGAGTGAGGGGAATTCATGTTATAACTGATCTGAAAGGACACTAAGAATTACACTTGTCAGCAAACACTTAGAGAGCTGCATTAGCCAAAAAAACTCTTCTCTCATCCATCAAAACAACACATCACATTGCATATTATATTACTAAATCCCACATTAAAACGAGATGGTATCTGTAACCACGTTTGCACCAAATCTGAAGTTTAGAAGTGACTTTAAACTTCTAGCTTTAGGTTCAGGGTTAGAGTGATGATCCTGCAACTAGATAGCCAGGCCAGCCAGAAAAACTCTTTACCTCTTCTTTACAAAGAAGTCAGTCTGGTATGCCTAAGCTTAAATTTTGTTTCTATGGACTGAAGCAGTCACAGGCAGAGTAACCAATCAGCGTATTCTGAGCAGCTCTGTTCTTATTTGTGAACGGGAACAGCAGCAGAAGCCAGTTGTACAAAGACTTGTGGAAGAAAAAGTGGGTTTGTTTGAATGTGGTGGTTACGTGGGACGTCAGAGGGACTTTACTGTTAAAAGGGAAACAGGACAAAGACAAAAATCCCACAGAGGACTGAACAACAACGAGGACTTCAGCAGAACCAACAGGTGAGGAAGGAAAGACCTAATCACCAGTAATCAGCTCAGAGAAGTTATTAAATTAGCTTGATAGCCAGAGCTACCTTGGTTAGTTTCAGTATTTATAAGACGCGCTGCAGATAAACGTCTGTGATAGGCCAGCTCCAAATCGACCAGGGAGAAACGCTTCGTTGCAAGTGACGAACCACTGCTTTCGAAAACAAAATATGTGAAGCTGGGTTGCCAGGCATGCAACTAGAAGCACTAAGAGGCCACTACCAAGGCACTGTCCCTATCTCACAATGGTAGGAACCCAGACCTGGAGTAAAGGGATCTTGTGGTCCAGGGGTAAATGATCTATTGAGTCCCAAAGCCCTTACACTGCATCTCACAATGGTAAAGAATACACTGAATGTAATTATTTGACCCCTCACTTTTAACTGACCCCATGTGGATGGAGTTAGCATCTTTGGTTCTATCTGACAATGGTACATAATCATTTAAAAATGTCCTGAATTCATGCCATAAAAAAATTTCAAATTCAACCTTTAGTTTATTTAATTTTGTTACTAACACACCAACAAACGACATTATCTCCTTCCCCTATTTCCTTTTTGTCTTTTTAGGCTCTGTGTGAGCAGACGTAGCTCTCAGATTTTTGCCAATGTTGACAAGCTGTGTAGACCAGCCAATGACAGCATCCCTTATTTAAACACTGATGATGAGACCTGAATAAATGCAAGTACTGTGTGTGATTGGCCAAAGCTTTCAGCCCAGGCTAAACATTAAGCCCAGATGATGCTTCAAGGTCTTATTTTATTCACAGCTCATCCAAAAGCACAAAAGTTGCACACCCTTGAACTCACCGCTCTTGGGGGATTTCCGTCTCTCCTGTTTGCCTGAGACATGATCCAGCCCCTCACTCCTCGGACACTGCACGACGCTGTTAATCATTTCAGGATAAATATCGCTGTGACTTCTGTTGTGGAGGAGCGGACTTCCTTTGGTGGACTCTGACACCGCGGACAAGGACCTCATCTTGGATTTGTGCTTCCCAGATCCTCTCACGACCTCCATTTTCCTGTCAGGGCTATCCGAGACGGCGTCTGTAACCCCTTTAGCACCAAGTTCTGATTTAAGATTATCTTTTGCAATGTCGGAAAATTCAGCCGTGCAACTTGACGCCACATTTTCTGACGTCTTCTTGAGGTCCTTGAGGTGACTTGCAAATTTGACATTTGCGGGCTCACAGAACTGCTTAAACTGGCAAAGCTCCGGACTCAAAATAGCCTCCTTACAGTGGTCCAAAGATGTTTCTAGTCCATCTTTTGGGACGTCCGATGTGCCGGTGGACTTACCCTCCCCTTCCTCATAACACTTGAGTTCATCCAGGGTGGTCAACAGGTCTACGTTCCCTTTTTCGAAAGCGACAGGGTTTTTCAGTGCTGCCATATAAGACTCCCTGTATCTACACTTCAACTCGTCATCGGAAATCCCAATGCCACCACATGGGACGAAGGGATTTTCCGAATACTGAAGAGTCGCTGCCAGGCATTGCGTCCCGAGTTTAGGCTGTGGAGGTCGGATAGCCTTGATCAATCCCGGATGAACTTTCCTGTCTTTTTTATCCATTCGTTCTCGCTCTTTTGCGATCTCCACCAAGTCGACATAGTCCCCCTCGAGTTCCTTCTCGCTAGGCCTGTCCCATGTATTCGGAGAGACCCATCCCACTGGTTTTACTAAAGGTTTAGATTTCCTGTCTGATTTTATCACTCTGGAAGAATAGTGTGGATGTCTTAAGGAAGCAGACATTTTGTGTTTTGGGGGAAGCACCATTTCGAGGGGGAGAGTAGAGGAGATGAAATGCGTTGAATGTAGAAAGCGTGGCGGTTCGGGATCTTTAAAACCAGGAGACAGCGTTGGGATCGTCTTTGGCTTGTCCAGAAATTCCGGTATTGCGATTTTGTCCCAGGACATCTTGACAATGCCCTGGTCAGTGCAGAGCAGACAGCGGGACAGGGGCGCTCCGTGCCGCCCATCGTTGACCTCCTGAAGCCACTCCTCGGTGAAGATGACGGGGTACGAGGTCTCCGGGACGGGGGTCTCCTCCACCTCCCGGCGCCCCTCCTCCAGCAGACTCTTCAGGACGATCCGCGCGGCCTGGTCACCGAACGGCGCCACCTGGAGGTAGAAGTCTCCGGGACGCAGCAGCAGGGGGTTGACAGGGGCGAGCTGGATCACGGTCTTGTCGTGGAGACACAGAGGCCAGCCCTCGCAGCGAAACACGACGTCACAGAATCCGGCCTGTAACAGAGGAGCAGAGGGTCAACACTGGTTTATAAAAAGGAAAAGCTTCTAGAGGAAATTTAGAAAGTAACTAGGTACTTAACTAGGACGTCCAAATATGTTTCTGAAGCAGTATCTTTTGACCTCAGGGGGTCAGACACTGAACAACCAAACTGTTCTTGGTTAAAGCTTGGTTTGAGTAAAAAAAGCAGTAGTACTGGCAGAAGTAGAAAAGGTAGTAGTTGTAGCAGTAGTAGTAGTAGCAATATTTTACAGTGCCACAAGTAGTAGTGGTGGCAGACATACTAGTGGTAGTAGCACAGTAGCAGTAGTACTACCACAAGTAGTTGTAGTAGTAATAGTATTAGAAGAATTAGTATTCACACATGCTACATGTTGTACACTCTCTATTATGAGTTTAGATGAAATGAGGAAGTATTGGTAGTCGTAGCAGTATCATTACAAAGTTGTATCAGTAGTCGTGGTAGTAGTAGTAGCTGCAGTGGGAGTGGTAATAGATTATAACAAATTATATTTATACTGCATTTTTCAAGGTACCCAAACTGCTTTACCAATGAGTCCTTTATTCCTTCACTCCTCAGTCACACTGATAACAGCTGCCCTGGGGCAGACAAACGGAGATGTGGAAGCCATACTGTGCTAACAGCCTTTCCCTCTTCCACCAAACACACAGTTGCACACAATCATTCACACACTGGAGGCAAAGACACAACAGCAGTATGAACTGGGGGGCACAGGGATTGAACTGCCAACCTTCGAGCATGTTTGATCCATAGTTGTTGTGGCAACAGAATTACTTGCGCTGCCTGTGGTACATTCTCCAGTACAGTAACAGGAGCAGTAGAAGAAGTAGTAGCAGTAGTAGTGGAAATAGTAGTGGTAGCAGTAATATCAGTAGTAGTAGTAGCAGTAGTATTGGTAGTAATGGAAGCAGTAGTAGTAGTGGGAGTAGTAGTAGCTGTAGTAGTAGTAGTAATAGTAGCAGTAGTAAAAGTAGTAATAGCAGTAGTAGTAGTAGTAGTAGTAGTAGTAGTAGCAGTAGTAGCAGTAGTAGCAGTAGTAATAGCAGTAGTAGTAGTAGCAGTAGTAGCAGTAGGAGTAGTAGTAGCAGTAGTAGCAGTAGTAGCTGTAGTAATAGCAGTAGTAGTAGTAGTAGTAGCAATAGTAGCAGTAGTAGTAGTAGCAGTAGTAGTAGTAGCAGTAGTAGTAGTAGCAGTAGCAGTAGCAGTAGTAGCAGTAGTAGTAGCAGTAGTAGTAGTAGCAGTAGTAGTAGTAGCAGTAGTAGTAGCAGTAGTAGTAGCAGTAGTATTAGCAGTAGTAGCAGTAGTAGCAGTAGTAGTAGTAGTAGTAGCAGTAGTAGCAGTAGTAGCAATAGTAGCAGTAGTAGTAGTAGCAGTAGTAGTAGTAGCAGTAGCAGTAGCAGTAGTAGCAGTAGTAGTAGCAGTAGTAGTAGTAGTAGCAGTAGTAGTAGCAGTAGTAGTAGCAGTAGTAGTAGCAGTAGTATCAGCAGTACTCACACACGCCGCCTGCTGGACACTCTCCAGTACATGTTTGGCTGGGATGAGGAAGTCGAGGAGGCAGTGCAGGGCGTCGCCGTGGTAACGCTCTTCGATGGTCCTGAACAGCTGGCTCAGGACGATGGGCGCTGTGAGGTCGAACGGCGGGAAGAGCGAGGACAGGGCGCTCTGGATGGACGAGTCCAGGGACTCAGGGTTCTGCAGGACAGAGGACAGACCCGGTTACAGACGAGACCTGGACTCAGACCTGGGATCTTACAGTTCAGGGGTAAATACTCACTCCATTGTGACACAATACTCGTATATTGTATCACCTGCTTCCTGACCCCTTCTGGCTGGAGTTAGTATTTGGCCCTATCTCACAATGGTAAAAAATCCATATCAACACCAAAAAGTAATCATTTCTTCTTTGGATCATTACTAAAGTGGTAGTAGCTCAGTAGGTAAAGCTATTTGCCCACTAACCACAAGGTTGAAGGATCAATTCCCACTTCCGGCATTCCATAGTGAATGTTTTTTTGTTTTTTAACTGTATGTCTATAAAAGGCTGCAATGGAAAGTAAGTTACTTTAAGTCAAGTAATTTAACTTAAAACACTTTCTTGAGAACATTATCTAACTGTGATTAATGGAAAATGAAACCCTCTCAGTGAGTATTTTGTAAACTGGAGCAGGAGAGAATGCAGGAAGCAGGTCATCTGTGGCCTGCTTTGGCAACAGACCACAATAACTGTAACAATAAAACCTACTTCAGATTTTTAAAAAACAAGAAATTACATAACCACACTTTTTTTTAGATTAGCCTAAAATACTTGTCCATGCTTCATGCAGCTTGGTTGTTTTGAACAGATCTGGCTGTGGGATCCTGCTGTATTTTTGCTCATTTTATTCTTACTCACTTTACAGTTTAAAGTTATTTTTTCAAATTATTTTACTACCATTTTAAAATCTGTTCAGGCAGTTTATATCATTAAAGCAATATTCAGGCTCCAAAGAAGATGAACATTGAAACTATATTGAAGCAGGGTTGACAGTGGCACAGGAGGTTGATCAGGTCACCCACTAATTGGAGGGTTGGCGGTTCAATTCCTGCATACTGTCACCCACATTGCCTACTCCAGTCACAGTATGTGGTTGTGACAAATCCCCTTGCGATTCATTCTCTGTGAGTCCCACTTTTAAGTCCAGTTAAGAATCACTGTGGTCAAATAAAAAGCTTTTAGGCATTAACCTGTTTGAACGAATACAAACGGTCATATCTCTCATCTCCCATTCCCCTGAACCTAACACAGGCCTTTGATCAGAATCTGGAGCAGATTAAGTCCGTCCTGCTTCAGCGAGTCGGACTTTTCCACCTCCAGGCCTCGGCTCGCTTCATTTAAAATCGGTTTTGTAGCAGAAATCCTCAGATCACACGTACGAGAGGAGACAGAGGAGCAGTTCTGTGCGTCTACAAAGATATAAACTTCACAAACACACACTCACACTCAGAGATCGCCGTGTGAGCAAATCTGTCTCTGGTTATCAGCTCAAGACTCTGCTCCAGGACCAGCTGTGGAACTGGCACGGTCCACGAAAACACACGGAAACTATTCACATGAAAGAGACCAGTGCTGCAGAACTAGCAAACTTAATATCTTATCTATAGGTGACACTGTCTTAGTCTCTACTTGGAAGCAAACCAGGGCTCTTCTAGCATCTTTGGTACACAATCCCCTTATCTTTGTATGGACGTTCAGTTTTATCAATGCAAACTGTAGACATTTTGCAACCCTACATATCCACATGTTTTTAACAATACCACCATCAAAGCTAAAGTTACATTTATAGTGTAGAAGAGGAAAGAACATGATTAATTACTGCACAATGAGCTACTGCATAGATGAGGCCTAATGGATGTGTTACTAGTGCTTGGTAATGTATGGGAGGTTAAGTTCTCTCAGCTTATTTTAATTCAATTCAGATTCAATTCAGGTTTATTTGTATCGCCCAATATCACAACAAAAGTCGCCTCAAAGGGCTTCACAAACAGTTGATCAAACATAAACACACAATCAGACTTAACACACAATCAGCACAAACAATAACTACACTAAACTAAACAGACCCACGACACTCCTGTCCTTAGACCTTCCTTCTCGGTAAGGAAAAACTCCTAAAAAACCCAGCTACGGGAAAAAAGAAGAAACCTTATGGAGCCCATATTGAAGGAGAGATCCTCTCCCAGGACAGACAGGCAATGCATCTAGGAGTTAGTTCATTAGCTCATCTATAGGATCATAGATCACGTCTAAAATAAAATAAAAATAAAATTCTGCAGCCTATTTATTTAACAGCATTTTTCAGACCTTACTTAAACTTTTGCACAGTGCCATTGACTATAATGTGAATGATTTACATACAAATATTTGTGGGTAACTTATTACATGGTTTTAGTTTTCTGTCCTATACAAAACAAAAACGTTAAATTAAGCACATTTTTATGCATTATTACACTTTACAGCTCAAAAATGGCTAATGCTAACTTTCAGTTTGCTTCCAATAATTCAGCAATTTCAATACTTTTAGATAAAAAATACATTTTATGGGCCAAAATTAAAAAAAATAAAATAAAATTAAAAAAGAGACACCTTCAAAAATATCCAAATTGCTAGTGATAACTGCTAACCGTGACTTGGCAAATTTGTTAGCTTAGTGGCTAACAGTTAGCTTAGCTTTACAGTTAATGCCAGAGAGGAAGAAATTGAGCATTGTAACATCATAATCCTGTTTTTATTTTAAGGTTTCATGTTGTTTAAATTACTTAAATTGGGACCCAGAGCAGTTCTGAACTACTGTTGTGCTTCGCTGTAGGTTTGGGCTTCTGCTGTTAAAAGTAGGGCTGCACATTATATCGTAAAATTATCGCAATATCAGCAAATGCAATATCTGTGTCGCATCAATCTAAATATATCACAATAATGCTGTGGTTTTCCATCTGACAGAGATTTACGCTGAAGAATCATTTTCCACCAGAGCCTTAAAAGAACATGTGTTGTGACTAAATAAAAATGTTTAAAAAGTCCAGTTTTAGTGGTAATTTAATTAATTTAGTCACAGCTTAGCCTTGTTTTATTCCTGGTTTAGTCTATGTTAAGTTTAGATTTTGTCGCTGTTTTGATTTGTAAATACAGGAACTTACATTTTTGTGAAATGTAGTGAATTTAACTTACTATGTTCAACAAGTGTGCTCTATTTTCAAATATCGCAATAATATCATTATCGAATTGAATATTGCATGTTTTCTCCATATCGTGCAGCCCTAGTTAAAAGTAATATATATAAGTCACTATTTTACTGCAATGTGGTACTTTTATAGGGTTATAATGTACAAAGGCTTCATCTGCTCAGACGAAGTGAGACTTATAGGACTCAACAAGCAACGTTCCTCCTTCTTTGGGCAAAATTTCAGTTTCAGTTCAGTTTTATTTGGTCGTTAAAGTAAACAAAAAACAATACAATGCTTCCATTTGATCTGAAACATAGACTGAAAGGCTTTAGGTTGAATTTGCGACTTGTTGTGCTTAACCCAAACTGATCAAGGCCTAGAGCTGAAACTTGAAATAAAGGTTGGGAACCACTGTCTATAAAAATCACCTGGAACGTTTGAATTCACTTCTTCACTTTCACACATAAGACCCACTTTTATTTAAAGAGAAAACCTTTCCTTGAGTGTTTATGTGACGCTGCATAACCAGCTCTTAGCGCTTC
This sequence comes from Bostrychus sinensis, assembly GCA_020698575.1. Classification (NCBI taxonomy): domain Eukaryota; kingdom Metazoa; phylum Chordata; class Actinopteri; order Gobiiformes; family Eleotridae; genus Bostrychus; species Bostrychus sinensis. The sequence continues at coordinate 2,755,752 of CM036241.1, read as the reverse complement.
TCTCTGCATGAGCCTGGTCTCTGCAGCGGATTTGTTTTCATTACATTCACTTCACGGACTCCTGCTGTGGTAATCTGCTGTGTTTCAGCCCACTCCTCGCTCGTCCCAGTGGTTTGTTCTGATGGTTTGTCTAAATGCAGAGTGTGGCCCTGCACAAACACCAGTGGGTCTGCTTCAAAGGCCCCTCGCTGCTCAGGCCCGGGACCACTGGGGCCAAAGGGGTAAGTACTGCTCACACTGAGGGGCCACTGTAGGACAGCATTTGTTTTACTAAAGAAGAAGGAGCAGCATTTAAAGCTATGGCTGGATTAGTGTTAACGAGACCAAGGCATGGCTCTGACTGAATGGAGCCGTTTTGGTGACAACAGGAGCCAAAAAGTTTTTCTTTCAGACAACGAGCTCCTGTGTTTTTTTTATTTTTTTTATGTGTCTTTCCCTGCAGTGTTTAAAAAGCAGAGAACCCAGATGCTACAAAAGTATGGCGATAAATAATGAGTCTTTGTGGTGAAAAAACACAGCAAGTCTCAACGGCAGAGGCAATTTGGTTTGGTATGAAAAAATAAGCAAATATTCTGAACACTAAACAAGATTTGTTCTGTGCAGCTGCCACAATGTCTCAGGCTTATAGTCATTATACAGGAAGACCTTTAGAAGGGAACATGCCGACACAACCATTCATCATAAACTATATCACACACCGCGGCACAGTTTCTGGCTCCAGGTCAGGGAATCGAACCCCTAACCTCCTACACCGAAGGTTGGGTGAAACCAGAGGACTTGACAGAGAGAGTTGTGGCTATCTGTATTAGCAACATGATGCTAACAGATAGATTTCTGAGCTGACTGCTTCGTAGTGACGGAGGTTTAAGACTGAAATGATCAGAACGAGTCCAGTGACGGTGTCTGGGCTTTAGAAACGCGCAGGAGCACTTCCTGGTTTCACGTGTCTACGAAGAGCCATGAGACCGGGCGTTTTCATCTCTGGAGAAGGGCAGTGCCTCAGCATACAGGATTACTCAAACAGAATACTACTGCAGGTCTGTTTCTGAGGAGGAGACCACATTATGACATGGTCAAAAGCCTAAAAAAGTCAGTTTAGCAGAATAGGGGACCTCTATTTACGGATACTACAAAATGCAAAAAAAGAAGAAGAAAAGTAAAAGCAGGGACAAGCACACGAGCAACGAGAAAATTTAAATCTTTCGGACCATTGCGAGGGAAAGACACATCATGGACTGGGACAATGCAAAAATAATCGGGATGGAAAACAATAATCACTGGCATTGAATTAAGGAGGCATTGAGATCCGGAAACGTGCCCACAGGACAAGAAACGGAGACGAGCCGAGCCTATCAGCTTTCATGGACCTGGGATACTGTCCTGAAGAAGTCAGACTGCAGATGGCGCTGTTCCCCTACCGCTCCAGGACAGGAGAACAACACTGAAACCTGTACAACCCAGCCAGCAAGACACATCACTGTAACATCAGGCGACTCTGAAGAAGGATGCAGCGTCAAAAACATGCAAAGGTACGAAAACACAGCACTGGTCTGTTTGAAAGGAAATCTATAAAATCTCAGTGGCTCTGTGGAAACAAACTTTACTAACGAGTATTATTGATTGCAAAAATACTACAAACATTTGCTAAGACCTCAGAAAGAATCTCATGCTCAGCTTCACTACATTCCTTTATCTCATGGGTGAGCAACGTCTGAATGGTTTGATCCGTCATAACACACAGAGAGGAAATGAAAACAGTATAATAATGTGTTACAGCTGTCTCCGAGCCTCACCCCTGCCTGTCCTCCTCCTCTGTGCAGCGTACAGTAAAACCTGGGTCAGAGCCGGTTCATACCTCACTCTCACCTTACATCTGGATATTTAATATAACGCTCTCACACAGTTTTTATCCTTCGCCACACCTTCCTCTGTCTCTCTGTGACAGTTAACAATGGCTGACTCTGAGAAAGTCACTGTCCTGAGTCACTCTGGGAATATTTCTGCAGATTTAAAAGAAAACTCTGCTTGGTTTTAAAGCTAAACTTGGAATAAAGTTCAAAGTGAGAAGTAACTAAATACATTTACCTGAGTTATTTACTTAAGTAGAAGTAGTAGTGGAAGTAGTAGTAGTAGCAAACCAGACTCAATGCAAAATATAAAATAGATAGTTGGTCCAAATTGCAATACTGTTACATAATACATGTCCCATTCTTTTCAGCTGGAGTCATGTGACTTTCAGAGTTTTGCTGATGTTAGGAAACAAAATGGTAAATAACATTTTGAGATAAACCCTATTTTATAACATTTCTAGTGAGAAATATTGGTCTTAATGTCATAATCTTCAAGTACTGAAAACATTCATTTTTAAGTTTGAACAATGACTTCTTTCTCAGTGTCAAATTGTGAAATTGTCAGGTTTTTGATTCACTGCGTTCTTATGTATTTGTATGTTTAACGCTCTCACATGTTATATATTTAGATGACAGAGGAGTTACATTTATAATACAACAAAGGGAAAACGTAACAGTATCACAGTCTGAGAGCTCAAAGTGTAAAATGTTTAAGTTTTGCACTGAGGACCAATCTTCAATCTTTGTGTTGAGAGTTGGTTGCTGATGTACCTGTAGCAGTAGTAGTGGTAGTACAAGTAGTAGTGGTTGTACAAGTAGTAGTGGTAGTACTAGTAGTAGTGGTAGTACTAGTAGTAGTGGTAGTACTAGTAGCAGCAGCAATAGTAATAGCAATAGGTGCAGTAGTACTAGCTTTTGTTACTCTACAAAAAAAAACTTTAAAAGCCTTTGTACTTTAGACAACAAGTAATAATTTTGCTGATTACCTTTACTTGAGTAATATTATTTTGAAGTAACAGTACTTTTAATCAAGTACTTCTTCTTTTCATAACAAAGATGTTTAACAGAGTGAGACGCTCCTCTCTGAGTGTGGTCTCTCTGTGGGTGGCTCTGACTGATCCTGAGCTGGAGTCTCTGGAGATTTAGAGCTCAGAGTCCAAGACCGGGTCCAGGTCTGAGTCCAGGTCAGAGTCCAGGTCAGAGTCCAGGTCAGAGTCCAGGTCAGAGTCCAGCTCAGAGTCCAGGTCAGAGTCCAGCTCAGAGTCCAGGTCAGAGTCCAGGTCCGAGTCCAGGTCAGAGTCCAGCTCAGAGTCCAGCTCAGAGTCCGGCTCAGAGTCCAGGTCCGAGTCCAGCTCAGAGTCCAGGTCCGAGTCCAGCTCAGAGTCCAGCTCAGAGTCCGGCTCAGAGTCCAGGTCCGAGTCCAGCTCAGAGTCCAGGTCCGAGTCCAGCTCAGAGTCCAGCTCAGAGTCCGGCTCAGAGTCCAGCTCAGAGTCCAGGTCAGAGTCCGGCTCAGAGTCCAGGTCAGAGTCCAAGACCGGGTCCAGCTCAGAGTCCAGCTCAGAGTCCGGCTCAGAGTCCAGGTCAGAGTCCAAGACCGGGTCCAGCTCAGAGTCCAGCTCAGAGTCCAGCTCAGAGTCCAGTTCAGAGTCCGGCTCAGAGTCCAGCTCAGAGTCCAGGTCAGAGTCCAGCTCAGAGTCCAGCTCAGAGTCCTGGTCAGAGTCCAAGACCGGGTCCAGCTCAGAGTCCAGGTCAGAGTCCAGGTCCGAGTCCAGCTCAGAGTCCAGGTCAGAGTCCAAGACCGGGTCCAGCTCAGAGTCCAGGTCAGAGTCCAGCTCAGAGTCCAGGTCAGAGTCCAGCTCAGAGTCCAGGTCAGAGTCCAAGACCGGGTCCAGCTCAGAGTCCAGGTCAGAGTCCAGGTCAGAGTCCAGCTCAGAGTCCAGCTCAGAGTCCAGGTCAGAGTCCAGCTCAGAGTCCAGCTCAGAGTCCAGCTCAGAGTCCAGCTCAGAGTCCAGGTCCGAGTCCAGCTCAGAGTCCAGGTCAGAGTCCAGCTCAGAGTCCAGGTCAGAGTCCAAGACCGGGTCCAGCTCAGAGTCCAGGTCAGAGTCCAGGTCAGAGTCCAGCTCAGAGTCCAGGTCAGAGTCCAGCTCAGAGTCCAGCTCAGAGTCCAGCTCAGAGTCCAGCTCAGAGTCCAGGTCCGAGTCCAGCTCAGAGTCCAGGTCAGAGTCCAGCTCAGAGTCCAGGTCAGAGTCCAAGACCGGGTCCAGCTCAGAGTCCAGGTCAGAGTCCAGCTCAGAGTCCAGCTCAGAGTCCAGCTCAGAGTCCAGCTCAGAGTCCAGGTCCGAGTCCAGCTCAGAGTCCAGGTCAGAGTCCAGCTCAGAGTCCAGCTCAGAGTCCAAGACCAGGTCCAGCTCAGAGTCCAGGTCAGAGTCCAGGTCCGAGTCCAGCTCAGAGTCCAGCTCAGAGTCCAAGACCAGGTCCAGCTCAGAGTCCAGGTCAGAGTCCAGGTCAGAGTCCAAGACCGGGTCCAGGTCCGAGTCCAGGTCAGAGTCCAGGTCCGAGTCCAGCTGGACCCAGGCCAGGGCGGCCCCAGTGTGAAGTGTGCAGCAGAGCAGTGTGAAGTATTGTGTGTCATGGGAGGTGCTGCAGAGTAGAGTCCAGAGTCCAGGCCCTGGATCTGTGTCTCATTCCATCGACAGAGGTCCAGACTTCAGGACAAACAGAGTTTAGGCTTTCAGTCTCAGAGCAGGATCCAAGTCGGACGAGGGCTTTTTGAGGTCAGCACTTTATCTGGGATTTATTTATTGTTTAGCACTTTCTTTCTTTACTTTAGAGACGGAAACACTTACACACTTTTATATTCTTTTAAGCTTTTTGTAACTTCAAGCGGCACTATTTAGAGTTATAACATACAGCCATAGAAAAATTAATAAATACCACATATATATTTAGATGACTTGATGTTTGGAAAAATCAAACTTTCATTTTGTGCTGATGTTTTGTAGTGATAGGCCTACAGTATCTTTATTTTCAAATTTAAGAATCCCTAAAAGTTTACTGGGGCATTTACAGAGCAACTACAGTCTGTCCAAACTGCAGCAGGGCAGAGATGAAGTATGGGCAGTAGCAGAAGCAGTAATTTAACTCTAAACTCTTTGTGCTGCACTGTCTCCTGCTGCACCAGTAAATCCTCTGGAGTCTCTGTGGTTTCACCTAAAATGGTAAAGACGGAGTTTTTATGGCATGTACACACACCATCACTAAACTCGTGTCATAACAGTACTATCAGTGACATACAGCCCTGATATGTTTAAATGCAGCTCCTGAAGTCTGTTTTTATGATTATCTTCCTCACATTCCTCCAGCCCCTCTGCTCCTGCTCCTGCTCCTGGTCCTGGTCTGGACTCTGGGTCTTTATCTGCAGTGGGTCCTCAGTGTAACCCTCTGGTCCTGGTCCTGGTCTGGACTCTGGGTCTTTATCTGCAGTGGGTCCTCAGTGTAACCCTCTGGTCCTGGTCCTGGTCTGGACTCTGGGTCTTTATCTGCAGTGGGTCCTCAGTGTAACCCTCTGGTCCTGGTCCTGGTCTGGACTCTGGGTCTTTATCTGCAGTGGGTCCTCAGTGTAACCCTCTGGTCCTGGTCCTGGTCTGGACTCTGGGTCTTTATCTGCAGTGGGTCCTCAGTGTAACCCTCTGGTCCCGGTCCTGGTCTGGACTCTGGGTCTTTATCTGCAGTGGGTCCTCAGTGTAACCCTCTGGTCCTGGTCCTGGTCTGGACTCTGGGTCTTTATCTGCAGTGGGTCCTCAGTGTAACCCTCTGGTCCTGGTCCTGGTCTGGACTCTGGGTCTTTATCTGCAGTGGGTCCTCAGTGTAACCCTCTGGTCCTGGTCCTGGTCTGGACTCTGGGTCTTTATCTGCAGTGGGTCCTCAGTGTAACCCTCTGCTCCTGGTCCTGGTCTGGACTCTGGGTCTTTATCTGCAGTGGGTCCTCAGTGTAACCCTCTGCAGCTGCTCCTTGTGTTTTTTACGTTTACGCACAGCTCACCACTGATAACGGCTGCTCTTTAGTGAAACACAACAGGAGCAGTACTCAAACTCTGTACTCATATAAAAAAAATACTAAAAAGTATGACAATGTACTACTATGTCATCTACTACTACTACTATTACTGCTTCTACTACAGCTGCTGCTGCTATTTCTAGTTCTATTACTACAACTTGTACTACTGTTACTATTAGTACTACTGCTACCTCAAATCGTACTGCTACTATGACTATTGCTAATGCTACTACTATCACTAAAAGTAGTACTACTGCTACTACTACTATACATCTAGTACTACTTCAAATTGTGCTAATACTATGACCATTGCTAAAACCACTGTTTCTACTACTGCTATACTTCTGCTATTGCTAATACTGCTGCTAGTACTACTGCTTCTACTACAGCTACTACTACTACTGCCATCATTATTGCTAATGCTACTACTGTTACTGCTACTGTTACATCTACTAGTACTGCTAATATGGCCATTGTGTATGCCTCTGTTTTTTTTAGAACTACCACTACTGCAACAACTAATACTACTTAAAAAAGTACTGCTACTATTGCTAGTACCCCCTTCCTAATAGAGCTACTACTACTTGTTGTACCACTGTTACTAATGCAACTGTTACTACTACTTCTACTATACTATTACTATCACTACTACTACTTCAACTAATACAGCTACTAAGACTACGACTGCTTCTTCCTCTACCCCTCAAGTATTTACTTTTTGTCGAATACCATTTGCTTTAAAAGGTTTTTTTTTAAGTTGCAAAAGGCGTAAAATAAACAAAGCTTGTTTCATCAGCGTCCAGCTGCTCTGCACATTCCCCTCCCCGCCTCCTCCTGAGCTCCCAGGGAATCCCCTCTGTGCCCACTCAGTGCTTTCACTCAATGGGATCCTCAGTCTCTAACAGTGATCATTGTCTCTGCAGATCTGGACAACAGAGGTTTGTTTTAACAGGCTCCTCTCTGTGTTAGAGCCCTGCGGGAGCTTTGGGGGGTTTTAACAGGTAATGACATGTTAGCATCTGTTAGCATCTGCTGCCTCAGGGCTAAAGCTAACAGGAGGCAGATCTGAGAGACAATGTAAACAAACTGTTGAGGTGTTTAGGCGACAGAGAGGCAACAAGCTGACAGGATTTGATGGGATAAGTCTGAGTGGTTGTCATGGTTTAGTAAAAAAAGAAAAGAAAAACAATGCAATGAAAGCAGGTTCTCTAGAACTTGATGAAAGTCTGTGTAGTCATACATTTTGGTACGGGAGCTAACATGTTCCTGTTCATTTTGCCAAAAGAGTTGCCAGTTTTATAACCACACAAGTGGATGCATTGATTAGACTCATAACATTTTAGTGACTAAAGCTGAGTCAAGGATTAGAACACGACCTGACACCTGGGAACTAAAATAATGAAATCCAAATCTCAACAGCATTGAATAACAAAGAAATGAACGAGCATCTTAGAGCGTATCTCTGCTTGTTTCTTCGCTGTTTCTGTTTCCTCATTTCCTGACATGATGAAAATTGAGAAATAAAGCCATCCTTGTTGTTTTGCGAACCCCGATGCGCCGCTTTCTCGCCAGACCTGAGACTTCTGTGACACCGGGTCGGGAACGCTCAGATCCACAAGTGTCGTTTTCTGCCCCGAGAAAACAGGGCTTCATTTATCCCACAACAACTCAACACTTGACCACTATTTATTTGTTTTATATATCATAAAACTGTGTAGACTGCAGTACTGTTTTAAACCAGCATCAGTATTTTATTATATTTTTACAATTAAAGTGCTTTTGTTTGCTTTTATTGCAGTTTTATATCATTTGTACTGCACTATGGTCAGCAGAGGTTGTTTTTAAATGTGCTATCAATAAATTTGATTGAACAACAAAGTAAAAATACAAAATGAATAAAAATAAATAAATAAAATGTAAAGTTAAATTCATGTAATATTATGGTCTGTTGTAAACTTGCATGCTGTGTGTCTGTGTGGGTGAGCTGGGATATTTATGTTGCATGAGTGATGTAGTGAGTCTGGAATCTGTAAATAATGAACAAAAGAGCTTAGACTCAAAGTTCAACAAGATTAGGATCAAACTAATGAAAACAAATCTTTTAACAATAAACTGGGACCTGGCACAAAAACCTGGTGGCTATCTTTTATAAAAGTGAAAGTGTGTGTTTTTTGTATTTGAGAAAAAGTATTGTTTTTTTTGTTTTTTTTACTTACAGACACACACTTACAGCCCTGTGTCCGTATCCCTCCAGAGGCTCAACGTAGGAACAGTTTTGGAAATCCTAAAAATCCATGCACAAGTCCACAGACATTTAAAGTTATTTGTAATATAGGATTTTAAAGTTGGTAAAATATGCTAAGAAAAGGAACAAGTAAATGATAAAAATGGGATTCTGGATAAGAAATGTTTGAAATCTGGGTCCACTAAAAAATAATTCAGAGAATGATTTACTTGGGCTTTTTCCTAAACTCTTGCGACATTTCAGGTAAATCCAGTAAAGACACATGACCTGTTATTTGACCTGAGACTAAGCAGCAGTGACAGTTCGTGGAAAGCTTTCAGCGCAACACTGTCAGCACTGCCTCACTTCAGACAAGCCTCTGCTCGTGAGCGCGTCCGAGAACAGAAGCTGACACAGAGCTGAGTCAGAGCAAACACACGACGCTGACGACACTCGGTCTGAAGAGAGGGAGAGGAGATGTGTGAGGACATGAGAACTGGGTTTCTGAAGACGATGAAACACTGAAAACATGAACTGCAGAATTATTTTAGTTTACACCAAATACTATGACTCAGAGTAAGTAGAGAAGTAAAGACCAACCTATACCGAGAACAGTGATCAGACAAAACATATCAAATAATGGGACAATTCTCTAGTCACTAACAACTGTACTCAAATAAGAGTACTGTTACTTCAAAATAATATTACTCGAGTAGAAGTAAAAAAGTATGTTGTAATTAGGGCTGGGCGATAAACAGACTTTTTCGATTAATTCAAATTTGTAGTGGTCGACATGTTTAAATAAAAATCGATTTTAAAAAAACGTCCACCACCGGCGCTCTGGGCTCCCATAGTTCATAGTGGGTAGGCCCCGCCCTCCCTCCGCGCTAGAGGAACACAAACAACATGGCAGCGAGCAGGAAAGAACTCGTTCCTAAGAAAGGCACAGTGTCGTCAGTTGTGTGGAATTGGTTCGGGTTTGCGGCGTCAGACGGAGCACAAACAGCGCCTCGCTGCAAAGTCAGTCCCTACAGGATTTCGCGATGTTGCGATCGCAACTATTAACGCAAAATCAAGCAAACCCCGTGAATTCAAGCAAACCCCGCGAGTTCAGTGCGACCCTGCAACTTCGTCCAAACTCTGCAACTCTCTCAGCAGCAGCGCACCGGTAATGCGCAGTGGAGGTCGGGTTGAGCCACAGACAAAGCGCCGTGGAGGTGCGGTGCAGAGGACGGAGGTGCGGAGGACGGAGGTGCGGTGCAGAGGACGGAGGTGCAGAAGACGGAGGTGCGGTGCGGAGGACGGAGGTGCGGAGGACGGAGGTGCGGTGCAGTGCGGAGGACGGAGGTGCGGTGCGGAAGACGGAGGTGCGGTGCGGAGGACGGAGGTGCGGTGCGGACGGAGGTGCGGAGGACGGAGGTGAGGTGCAGTGCGGAGGTGCGGTGCGGAGGACGGAGGTGCGGTGCGGAGGACGGAGGTGCGGTGCGGACGGAGGTGCGGAGGACGGAGGTGCGGTGCGGAGGACGGAGGTGCGGTGCGGACGGAGGTACGGAGGACGGAGGTGCGGTGCGGAGGACGGAGGTGCGGTGCGGAGGACGGAGGTGCGATGCGGAGAACGGAGGTGCGGTGCGGAGGACGGAGGTGCGGTGCGGAGGACGGAGGTGCGGAGGACGGAGGTGCGGTGCGGAGGACAGAGGTGCGGAGGACGGAGGACGGAGGTGCGGTGCGGAGGACGGAGGTGCGGTGCGGAGGACAGAGGTGCGGAAGACGGAGGTGCGGTGCGGAGGACGGAGGTGAGGTGCGGAGGACGGAGGTGCAGAGCACGGAGGTGCGATGCGGAGGACGGAGGTGCAGAGCACGGAGGTGCGATGCGGAGGACGGAGGTGCGGTGCGGAGGACGGAGGTGCGATGCGGAGGACGGAGGTGCGGTGTGGAGGACGGAGGTGCGGAGGACGGAGGACGGAGGTGCGGAGGACGGAGGTGCGGAGGACGGAGGTGCGGTGCGGAGGACGGAGGTGAGGTGCGGAGGACGGAGGTGCGGAGGACGGAGGTGCAGAGCACGGAGGTGCGATGCGGAGGACAGAGGTGCGGTGCGGAGGACAGAGGTGCGGTGCGGAGGACAGAGGTGCGGAGGACAGAGGTGCGGAGGACGGAGGTGCGGTGCGGAGGACGGAGGTGCGATGCGGAGGACGGAGGTGCGGTGTGGAGGACGGAGGTGCGGTGCGGAGGACGGAGGTGCGGAGGACGGAGGTGCGGTGCGGAGGACGGAGGTGCGGTGCGGAGGACGGAGGTGCGGAGGACGGAGGTGCGGTGCGGAGGACGGAGGTGCGGTGCGGAGGACGGAGGTGAGGTGCGGAGGACGGAGGTGCGGAGGACGGAGGTGCGGAGGACGGAGGTGAGGTGTGGAGGACGGAGGTGCGGAGGACGGAGGTGCGGAGGACGGAGGTGAGGTGCGGAGGACGGAGGTGCGGTGCGGAGGACGGAGGTGCGGAGGACGGAGGTGCGGAGGACGGAGGTGCGGTGTGGAGGACGGAGGTGCGGTGCGGAGGACGGAGGTGCGGTGCGGAGGACGGAGGTGCGGAGGACGGAGGTGCGGTGCGGAGGACGGAGGTGAGGTGCGGAGGACGGAGGTGCGGTGCGGAGGACGGAGGTGAGGTGCGGAGGACGGAGGTGCGGAGGACGGAGGTGAGGTGTGGAGGACGGAGGTGCGGTGCGGAGGACGGAGGTGAGGTGTGGAGGACGGAGGTGCGGTGCGGAGGACGGAGGTGCGGAGGACGGAGGTGCGGTGTGGAGCTATAGCGCGGAGATCGAGCCACATGAGGTGGCAGGAGCTCAGCAGCAGTGGTGTGGATGGGACTGAAGGAGGAGACGAACGCGGTGCTTTCTAGTTTTGTTTGGTGTCGCTCTGAAAACCCGTCTGCGTTGCCATGGTGATGTAGTTGCCTAAAAAGTTGAATGGGCAGTGTATTTAGACAACAATGAAGTTTGAGGTCATTGTTCTTTAAACGTTAATGTTGCAGGATAATAACCTTCCTGAAAACCTAGCACAGCAAACTTCCTCTGTTTTTTAATGACTGATGTTGTACAGCACACAACAGGAATCACCAGAGAAGATCTGAGAGGAACAGAATCAGAATCAGCTGCAGGAGCCCAAAAAAAACTGCCTAATAACACAGCAATATCATTTTAAAAAGTACAGGTACACCTGGCCTGTTCAAATACAGGTATTTTTAATTAGATTAATTACCACCTCACATATGTTTAAAAACTGATTTTGTTAGTTTTTACAGTTCTAGCTAATATTTTTAAGAAGAATTATAGACACAAAAAAATTGCAACTTTTAAGAAAATCCCCTGTAAAATCCCAGGGCCTTCTGGTGGCAAAAGTTATTTTACTACTTTTACTTCAAGTAGTAGTACTACTATTAGTGGTAGTAGTAGTAGTAGTAGTTTTAGTACTAGTAGTTGTTGTTGTAGCAGCAGGAAGCGCAGTACTTGGATAGTAGTAGTAGTAGTAGTAGCAGGAGTAGTTGTAAAAGTACTACCTCTAACTGCATGCATCTGTAAATCCAACTAACTATTATTGAAAGAATCTTTTGGAGAATAAATATTAGTAGCATCATTACTCAAATTTCCAAACTTTTGACCAAAATCCACAACATGCATTTCAAATTCCAGGACTTTTCCAGGTGTTCCATGACTTTTCCAGGTTTCCAATGACTTTCCTCACCCTTTATTTTGCAACCGTAGTTATCTCGGCTCCATCAGTGAGTCAGTGTTACTCAGACTTTAATCACATAAGTACGTCTTTCACACACTCCCAGTTCTTCCCAAGGCTCTGTTACTGCAGTTTTTACACAACACTGCCTTTGTACCACGCTCCCCACGGCCCAGAGCTCCCAACGCTGCCTCCAAATCCCTTTATAATGAAATCAAACAGCCTCGAAGCCACAAAACACAACTTTAAAACAACATACCTTTGGGTTCAGAACCATGAGTTGCAGAACACTACACCAATGGGACCTTGATGATAAAACCTATAGATGATGTACTGAGGTTAACAGTCAGAGGCTACAGCGCAGATGAACTAGGGCTGTAACGATACAGTAACTGTATCGATGTATCGATTTTTTTTCCTATGATACAACTACATCGATACACATGACCTTTTATCGAATTGTATCGTTTTCTAGGAAGTGAATATTGATACACATGAAGTATGAAGTAAGTTGATTAATATTGGAAATATCAAAATTATAAATTTGTATGTTAAAATAAAACCAGATATGGCTTTTTGGAGATAAATTTTGTGTTTTTAATTAAATAAAATGTTATATTCAACTTTTCTTCACTCTCTGTCTGCTGGACATGATCAACCCCGGCCGCAGTGCTACATTTGAGAGTAAACTTTTATGATTTTTGGTTAAAGTTATCGATATGAACCTGTTGAATCATATCGAATTGTATCGTTCCAAATTAGCCAATATCGTTCTTGAATCGTATCAAAACACTTCTCATTGATACATATCGTATCGTTGCAAAAAAGTATCGTTACACCCCTAAGTGTAACTGTAACTGGATCAGACAGCTGTGGACTAGAACCAGGTCAGATTAGCGCTGCACAATTAACCAAAGTCAAATCTAAACTGCAATTTGAACTGATGCAATTAGCAAATCGCAAAGGTTGCATTTATTTAGGTGATGCAGTATAATTTCCTCCACAGAGAACAAACTCCCATCTCCAGAGTTTTCCAGCTGAAGTTTAGGCCTGTGATTCCTTGCATTAGTTCAGCACTGAATATTTCTGTTTTCTCCCAAGTGTCAGTGCGCCATCACATGTTTAAAATGTAAACTATGACCTGAACATTCATTTTACAAAATATATCGCAAATCTCCTCGCAACCAGAAAAACTGCAATTACACTTTTTTTTTTTTAATTGTTCACCCCTGCGTCAGATTCCAGGAAACTAAAACATAAGAAACATTAAACCTCACCCAAGGCATTGTCCCTATCTCACAATGGGAAAGATCTAGAGCCTGGACCTGGACTCAGACCTGGACCATGACCAGTTAGTCCCAGGGTAGGCCCATCTTTCGTCTCACATACAAAAAAAACACAAAAAAAAAACACACAGTCTCACCTTTTTAGAACGATAAACATCAGGTTTTCATGCCAGGTCTTGTGGTTTATTATTAAAAGATTGATTTTCATCAGTTTGATCAAAATCTTGTTGAAGTCTAAACTCTTTTGTTCATTATTTACAGAATCCAAATTCACTCGCCTCAACAATAATCAGCTCAGCCACACAAACACACAACACAACACAACAACGTGACCTTTAACCTTACAGCAGGGGGCAGTAACGATATACTTTTACTCATGTACTTGGTTTTATTAAGGCTGCATCGGTCACAGGAAGAGGAGGAAAGAGATGTGAAGGAGTAGAAGTAGTTTTAGTAGTAGTTGTTGTAGCAGCAGAAGGAGGTGTACTTGTATTAGTAGTAGCAGTAATAGCAGTTGTATAAGTAACAGGAGTAGTAGTAGTTATAGTACTAGTAGTTGTTGTTATAGTGGCAGTAAGCGGAGTACTTGTAGTAGTACCAGTAACAGGAGTAGTAGTAGTTGCAACAGCATTTGTGGCAAAAGTTATTTTACTACTTTTACTTCTAATGTAGTATTTAGTTGGCAGTACTTAGTTGAGGACATAAATGCAGTATTTTGAGCGCTTCATATTTCTTTATACAGAACCTAAGATGTAAGATCAGGCTTTGTGTCCCAGCTGTTGTCGGTACTTATGTAACTTTTATTATTAAAGAGAAGACATTGTAATAAAGGCCAATAATATAATATCTGCCAATAACATAATAATAATTCTGGCCATTTTAAATATAATAAAGTCTATAACGTAATACAATTTTTGAGCCAATAACACTGACTCTGCAACATCCAACAGAGACAGTGACAAAACATAAAAAGTCTCTTGGATAAAAGACAAAACATCTAAAACTCTAAAAAACAAGTCCAGATGATTTATTTTTAAATGTTTTTGTTATGATTTAGATGAATGACTAAAGTCTTCACAGACCTAAGCAAATTAATAATCTAATAAATGGAACATTTTGTACAAGAAAAAATTCCCAAACTGTCTCCTACAATCATAATTAACTACACCACACACTAAACCTGTTTCTGATGAAGAAACTGCACAAACTAAATAAATAACAAGAAAAAATAAAACATTTTATTTCTAAGTAATGCAGTCCTATTGATGTATTATTACATTGTAGCCTGCAGTTTTTACATTTCCAAAGGTTTTTTAATGCTAGCCGAATAATGTTAATGCTAATAATGTTAATGTTACTGGCTCAAAACTATTGGCTTTATTTAAAATTGCCAAAATGATCAGGTTATTGGCAGGTATTACATTATCAGTTTATTAGCTGATGTTGAAGCAAATGACAGGGATCAGGACCTGAATGGAGAAAGTAAATGTTTTCAGATCCTAAATTAATCTGAAGTTCGTCCTCAGCTGAGTTTCTTCTTCTTCAGTCTGACAGAAGCAGGCACCTGTTTCTGCAGACTGTCAAACCTGATTAATATTTACTCATGAAAGTTTTTGGCTGATTCATAACACACTGCTGCTGGTCTGGTCTGGTCTGGTCTGGTCTGGTCCTCGTTCCCAGAGCCTGGATCCTGGCACAGGCTCAGCTCCACAAATGAAACTCTTTGTTTTAGAGACAAATTACAAAAGTCGGACTGAAGGCTGAGGTCCAGTCATTTAAAACAGATTACTGTGAAGGTTTTTCTCAAACTTTTTACTCCAAGCACCACATCGGGAAATATTTGGCTTTACAAGAACCAGCTTTAAAGGAGAATCTGGACTAAACCCAAGACTAGACTGGGGCTTAATCAGGACTAAACCAAGACAAAACCGGGACTAAACTAGAACTAAACCAGGACTAAGCCAGGACAAAACCAGGAATAAAACAAGACTGAACCAGGTCCAAACCAGGACTACACTGGGACTAATCCAAGACTGACTGGGGACTAATCCGAGACTAAACAAGCTCTAAACAAAGACAAAACCAAGAATAAAACAAGGTCAAAACCAGGCCTAAAATAGGACAAAATCAGGCCAAAACCAGAACTAAACCAGGTTAAAATGAGTTAAAACCAAATCTAAACCAGGACTACACCAGGTCTAAGCCAGATCCAAACCAGGAGTAAACCAGGTCTAAACTAGGACTAAACTAGGACTAAACCAGGACTAAAGCAGGTCTAAAACAGGTAAAATCATGATCTAAACCAGGACTACACCAGGAATAAAAGAAGGTCAAAACCAGGTCTAAACCAGGACTAAACCAGGACTAAACTGGGATTACTCAAAGACTGATTGGGGACTAATTCGAGACTAAACAAGGTCTAAACTCAAGACAAAACCAAGAATTAAAGGAGGTCAAAACCAGGTCTAAAATAGGACAAAATCAGGTATAAACCTGATCTAAATGCAGTCTAAACCAGAACTAAACCAGGTTAAAACCAATTAAAACCAAATCTAAACCAGGACTACACCAGGTCTAAGCCAGGTCCAAACCAGGAGTAAACCAGGTCTAAACTAGGACTAAACTAGGACTAAAGCAGGTGTAAAACAGGTAAAAACACAATCTAAACCAGGACTACACCAGGAGTAAAAGAAGGTCAAAACCAGGTCTAAACCAGGACTAGACCCTAAGTAAAGCAGGACTAAAACAGGAATAAATTAAAACTAAATTAAACTAATAAAGAACTCAAACTTCTCCAGAGTACCACCTGCAGTACCCGTACCACAGATTGAGAACCACAGTGTTAAGGGTTTTACATGGCTGTGTTTATAAAGACCAGACATCTGCAGGGTTTCATTTCTGTATCATTTCTCATTTGCCAAACAAGTGCAGAGCTGTAAACAGAAGAGGGGCTGGCTTTATATGGAGGAGAAAGATACATTAAAGCAGCAGTGGTTCCCAAGAGGTGGGTCAGGATCCTACAGTGGGTCGCTGGGAGGCTGGTTTCATTGTTGCTGCTACTTCTACTAAAGATGCTACTACAAAACCTCCACTGGGAGCTTGATAATTACGTCTAGATTAAATATTTTGGCCTCGTTTTTTATCATTTCCGTAAAACGTAGCTAAAATCCTTATCTTCTCATTGCAAAAGTGTCCAGGGGCAGCCACAACAACAGCGTCTGGGAAGGAAGAGACACAACGCCCTGAGCGGTGCCTCCCGTCCCATCTACAGCTGCCCAGACGTTTCCCTGCATTCTTGGCAAACGTAATGTTTTGAAAATCTACTGCAGAGCTCTGTCTTTGACCCACTTTATACACAGTCCCGGGACAAGAAACAGAGAAAATAGTCTGTGCAGATCCATGGTAACGCCGGGTCTTTAGCTGCAGCTGACTCAAGCAAAAATATTCGCCAGTCAGATGTCTGCAATTACGCTGATGTGTGCCATAAATCACTCGGACAGACGGAGGTAATGTGGAGACAGAGAGGGGAGCAGTGAAGGGGGACGGCTGTAATGGCAAGGGAACGTCAGAGGAGGGCGCTACTGAGGGATGTGACACTGTAATAATAAAATCTGAGGTGGCAGAGTACTTCGAGTTGAAGTAAAACTGCTCTCTGCTCATCTCTTCACCTGTTTCTTTATGGCAGTGTTTCCCAACCAGGGGTGCGGGGACCCCTAGGGGTACGCCAGCACTTTACAGGAGATATTTGGAATGATTTTATAATAATAAAGAAAATATTTGCAATCAAGTTTTTTATTGACAACTGACTGATTAAAAAGTATTGATTAAACTGAGGTGAAAATTCTAGAAATATCATTTGAGTAGGCTTATAAAGCTTGTTTCAAAGGAGAGTTGTGTTATTTTTCATATATTTTCCTTCATACTTTTTCTTGTCAATTTATTATATTTTTTATTATTATTTTTTGTTGAAAAATATAGTAAAAGAAGTAAATGTAATAGATGTTTATATTGTTTTACATTTATTATTTTATTTTATTTTTTTATTTATTTTATATTTATATATTTTTAAAGGAATTTTATTTGTATATTAAATTTAATTTTCAAAGCAACGAAATGCAGGAAAATTTGCTTTTAGAATAAAATAAGTATAAAATGTCTTTGTCCTAATAAACACAGATGACTACTATATGACCATAAACAAATGAGGGGTACTCACAGTGGGACAAAAAGCTCAGGGGGTACGCAACACAAAAAAGTTTGGGAACCACTGCTTTATGGCACCAGTAAAGTTTTCATTGTAAAATATATATTTTTTTTAGTTATATAATGTTTTAAAGGCCTGTAAAATGAAATATTACTTCAAAAGTTTACTGAATGGGCAATATTGTATTTATCTTTTACAGCCAGCCTTGGTCACCTCTCGAACAGCAGCAGCCTTTAGAACATTATCTGACTAAAAGAGAACATTTACAATTAGGGCTGCGCAATATATCGCAAAATTATCGTTATCGCAATATCAGTAAACACAATATCTGTATCACAAGAATCTAAATATATCACAATAACGCTGTGGTCTTCCATCTGACAGAGATTTACACTGAAGAATCATTTTCCACCAGAGCCTTAAAAGAACATGTGTTGTGACTAAATAAAAATGTTTAAAAAGTCCAGTTTTAGTGGTAATTTAATTAATTTAGTCACAGCTTAGCCTTGTTTTATTCCTGGTTTAGTCTGTGTTAAGTTTTGATTTTGTCGCTGTTTTGACTTTGTAAATACAGGAACTTACATTTTTGTGAAATGTAGTGAATTTAACTTACTATGTTCCAAAAGTAGGCTCTATTTTCAAATATCGCAATAATATCGTTATCGCAATTTTCAACATAGTTATCAAATATTGCATGTTTTCTCCATATCGTGCAGCCCTACTTACAATAAATACTTCACTGGTGCCACAAAGAAACAGGTGACGAGACTAACAGCTCTGTTCCTCCCTTTTGAACAGAAACAAAAACTTTTGACTTTCTCTTTTATATGTTGCTATTTTTCTACAAAAGTAAAAATGTCTTGTAAGGAATCAGTGGAAACAGAGCTTGTGCACCGTATTTTGGATAAATGACTGAGAGCAGATGGATGTAGAGGGCTTGTTGTTGATTGGTCAGTGCTTCCTGGAGTGGGCGGGGCTTTGTGGTGGAACCAAGCGTTCTGAGGCCTCAGAAAGTCAGCCACAGAGAATACAGGATTATTCAAACAGAACACAACTCCAGGTCTGTTTCTGATGAGGGACAACATTAGAACATGGGAGAAAGTGAGGAAAAGTCAATTTTGTAGACTCTTTAAGGTGAAAGTTAGTACCACAACTACTACTACTACTACTATTATTACTACTACTACAAGAGCTACTGCTACTACCATCACTACTACTTTTACCCATACCAACACAACAACAACTAGCCTACTGCTACTATTTCTACTACTACTACTACTACTACTACTATAACCCCTCTACTACCACTGTGCCAATGAGGTCAAAGAAATTTACTCATTTGGAGAAAGTAAAAGTACTGTTTCATAATGTGATTCATTTTATAACTATTTAATATATAATAATAATAATAATAATAATAATAATAATAATAATAATAATAATAATAACTAATCTATTAGGGATGCATGATATGGCGAAAACATGTGATCGATAACTATGTTGAAAATTGCGATAACGATATTATTGCGATATTTGAAAATAGAACCTACTTTTGGAACATAGTAAGTTAAATTCACTACATTTCACAAAAATGTAAGTTCCTGTATTTACAAGTCAAAACAGCGACAAAATCAAAACTTAACACAGACTAAACCAGGAATAAAACAAGGCTAAGCTGTGACTAAATTAATTAAATTACCACTAAAACTGGACTTTTTAAACATTTTTATTTAGTCACAACACATGTTCTTTTAAGGCTCTGGTGGAAAATGATTCTTCAGTGTAAATCTCTGTCAGATGGAAGACCACAGCGTTATTGTGATATATTTTTAGATTCTTGCGATACAGATATTGCGTTTGCTGATATTGCGATAATTTTGCGATATATTGTGCAGCCCTATAATTTATGTATTTAATGCCAGTTCCTGTTTCCTATAAATTAAAACTGATGATGTTTAGATGAACACCGAAATGTCTCTGAAGAAAAATAAACTTGAGCCCAGTAGACTTAGTGAATATTTTGTTGTTGTGTATTTTTCTATTGTCACAGGTAAACAATCTTTTTTTTAAGTGACTCTCTGAAGTTACTGAGGCTGTACAGTGAAGCCACTAAATAAAAATACCAAGGCGTAAATGTCAGGAGAGAAGGAGAGGACATGGGCCCCTCTCTCTGCGGGACGCCCCTCTTAATAAATAAAACTGTAAAATAAATCACAGCAGCTGGTTCTTGTCACTTTCAGGGGCGGGGCAAACGGACACAGAGGGACAGACTTTCAACCAATCAGAAGAGAGCGTGCAGAACCTACACACACACATACGTCACAGATGGGATATCACAGTGAAGTCTCCAGTGATTTACACAGGACACAGGGAGTCTAGGTTTTATGCCACATGCCCTTCCTGAGCAAGCCTCTTTATTTGTCTGGGCTTGGGACTGCTACAAGGGGGAAAAAAGTAAACCAAATGCAGACAAAAAGGTCCACACATGTTACATTTCTCTCATCTATACTGTGTTTAAGATATAATGTTCTGGCAATTTACTTAAAGGGACTTTTTTATGTAAAATCTATTTGGCTTTTAGCTTTCTCCCATGTTATAATGTTGTTCCCTCATCAAAAACAGACCTGGAGTTCTCTTTTTATTTCATTCACACATTACTTTTGGACTGAAATGGCATCAGGCAAAAAGTTTAAGGAAGTAAGCAACTTTATTTCTCTGTTTCTGCTTAAAAGAGCAGAACAAAGCTGCCCTCTGCTGGTCTCTTCAAATGTTTCTTTGTGGCATCAGTAGTTTTATCTATTGGAAACATTTTCTTTTTGTCATATAATGTTTTTAAAGACCAAGACTAAAAATATGAATAAAAGCAGAATAAAGACACTTTAAGAGAACATTTGAAAGTTTCAAAATGAGTACAAGTATTTTTGTTCTTGGTACTGAACAATAAGGCTTCAGTAGGTTTTGTATAGATTTAGAGGACAGTTTTCATGCTCTGGCACTGTGCTCACAGTTGGCGTGTGTTAGAGAGGTTAGTCTCTCTGTTTCATGTAAGATAATGTAATGTAATGTAATAATGTAATGTAATAATAATGTAATGTAATGTAATAATAATGTAATGTAATTTAATAATAATATAATGTAATGTAAGATTTTCTGTCTGCTGCTGTTTCCAAAGCAGACTCTAAAGTCAGATATGATCATCCACAGAGAAAACTCACATAAACTTCTGAGGTAAACAAAGAGCATAAATCTGTGCCAACACAAGTTCTGACACGAGAGACCTCTGAGCCAAATCCAGAAGTATTTCTAATTCACCGGCATCAGCTTTTAAAGTACTTTGAATACTGCAGTAGCCTCTGCAATACCAGTATTTTCTGCAGTGTCTGTCTGTGTTTACAGTAATAATACTGGAAACGTTACTGCACCGCTCTGACCTTGGTGTGAATAAATGACCAGCACTCGTCCTTCACACAGTAACTGAATAATCCAGGTCCAAACAGGATTAAACCAGGACTAAACCAGGTCTAAACCAGGACTAAACCAGGACTAAACCAGGACTAAACCAGGACTAAACCGGGACTAAACCAGAACTAAACCGGGACTAAACCAGGACTAAAGCAGGTCTAAACCAGGATTAAACCAGGACTAAACCAGGTCTAAACCAGGATTAAACCAGGACTAAACCAGGTCTAAACCAGGTCCAACCAGGACTAAACCAGGACTAAACCAGGTCTAAATCAGGACTAAACCGGGACTAAACCGGGACTAAACCGGGACTAAACCAGGACTAAAGCAGGTCTAAACCAGGACTAAAGCAGGTCTAAACCAGGTCCAACCAGGACTAAACCAGGACTAAACCAGGACTAAACCAGGACTAAACCAGGTCCAACCAGGACTAAACCAGGACTAAACCAGGTCTAAATCAGGTCTAAACCAGGACTAAACCAGGTCTAAACCAGGACTAAACCAGGACTAAACCAGGATTAAACCAGGACTAAACCAGGACTAAACCAGGACTAAACCAGGACTAAACCAGGATTAAACCAGGTCTAAACCAGGACTAAACCAGGATTAAACCAGGACTAAAGCAGGACTAAAGCAGGTCTAAACCAGGTCCAACCAGGACTAAACCAGGACTAAACCAGGACTAAACCAGGACTAAACCAGGTCTAAACCAGGTCTAAACCAGGACTAAACCAGGACTAAACCAGGTCTAAACCAGGACTAAAGCAGGACTAAACCAGGACTAAACCAGGACTAAACCAGGACTAAACCAGGACTAAACCAGGTCTAAACCAGGACTAAACCAGGACTAAACCAGGACTAAACCAGGTCTAAACCAGGTCTAAACCAGGACTAAACCAGGACTAAACCAGGTCTAAACCAGGACTAAAGCAGGACTAAACCAGGACTAAACCAGGACTAAACCAGGACTAAACCAGGTCTAAACCAGGACTAAACCAGGACTAAACCAGGTCTAAACCAGGACTCAACCAGGACTAAACCAGGACTATACCAGGACTATACCAGGAGTTGTGACGAGGTCAGAGGAGTACTGCAGTAATCGGGATGAGGTCAGAGGAGTACTGCAGTAATCGTGATAAGAACAAAGACCCCAGTACTGCAGTAACCTTGTAGTGAGCCGAGTACACAGTACATGAACAAACTCCTTCCTGCTCTGTGTAAAGACTTCATTTATGAGGCTCCTTTAAACTGGAGTTAAGCTCAAAGCCAGATTTCTTTCCATATTTAGATTCTGTAAAATAATATTTTGGGCATAGTATTGTGGCTCCTACTACTACAACAACTACTACTGCTACTACTAATACTACTGCTACTACTATTTCTACTACAGCTTCTACTAATACTAATACTCCTGTGGCTCTAAAACTGAAAGTCAAACTTCTTTCCAAATATAGATTTTTTTTATTACAATGAAACGCCATCACACCAGTACTACTACAACAACTACTACTGCTACTACTATTTCTACTACAGCTGTCTACTAATACTAATACTCCTGTGGCTCTAAAACTGAAAGTCAGACTTCAGACTCATTATTATAATGAAACGCCATCACACCAGTACTACTACTACTACTACTACTACTACTTCTACTTCTACTTCTATGGCTACTCCCACTGCTGCTATTACTACTATGACTGCTACCATTGCTACTGCGACTTTTACAGCTACAACTACTAATACTTCTACTATCTCTACTACAACTGCAGGAAGCAGTAGGAGCAGTGGTAGTAGTAGAGGTAGTAAAAATAAGTAGACTAAAAACATGTCCAAGCATGACCTATTTTTGGACCCTGACCCACAACTTTAGAATACTACAACTACTATGACTACTACTACTTCTACTACTACAAGTACTACCACTACTACTACTACTACAATGACTCTCTGAAGTAGAGTTGAGCTAAAAGCCAGACTTCTTTCCAAATACAGAGATGCTATAAAATAAAAACTCTAGATCGTCTGTTTGCTAAATGACTTTTCCACAGTAATAATCTGAAATCTTAAAAACTATCCCACAAACTATTTATTATCTTCTGTTACGACCTCTCTCTTAATAAAATACTGCGGTTTATAAAAGGAAGATTCCATAATGTACTCAACAAAGCAGTAAAAGTACTCCTACTAACCCACTGACTGAAGTATGTGAAGTATTTGAATTGATTATAGCTCATCAAAAGCAACAAAAGACACTCTTCACTGTGTCTTTGTTTCTGTGCAGAAGCTGGAGATACTGTGGGCAGAAGTACTCCCAAACTGTACTATAGTAAAAGTACTGTTACTGCAGAGTAATCAAGTGTATAATACTCAAGCAGAAGTAGTAGTATTTGTGAGGCAAAGTGAGAAAAAGTGTTGAATGTAAAGTTTACTTAAGGACACAGTGTGATTTTTTAGGATTTGTACAGCAAAATCTACTACTACTATTGCTTTGATGGCTTCTAGTACTACAATTACTACTACAATAACTACGATGTCTACTGCTAGGAAATATACTTTCAATGTTAAAGGTCCCATATTGTGCTTTTTTTAAGGCTTTTTGAAATAGTGTTCTAAACAGTTTAGTATTTTACATTTTATAACTTAAAATAATGTGGAAAATGTCTTCAGAGAATGCTTGGATTAGGTGTCTTTCGCCCCCTGCTGGCAATGGTGAGGAATAAATAGATGGATAGATAAATATCTAATTAGCAACATGATGCTAACAGATAGATTTCTGAGCTGATGCTTCGTAGTGACGGAGGTTTAAGGCTGAAATGATCAGAACGAGTCCGGTGACGGTGTCTGGGCTTTAGAAACGCGCAGGAGCACTTCCTGGTTTCACGTGTCTATGTAGAGCTGTGAGACCGAGCGTTTTCAGCTCTGGAGAAGGGCAGCGCCTCAGCATACAGGATTACTCTGTCTGTTTTTGAGGAGGAGCCAACATTAGAATATGGTTAAAGAGAGAAAAAGTTGATTTAAGACCTTTAAGAGACTCCTTTGATGTGGAACAGTCCAAACCTGTCCACACTCGTCTGAACTGGAGAACACTAAATCTCATTTCATTTTTAAATCACATAAAAGCCTCCGCGGACAATACACAGATAATCCTCTGGACCACATTAAAGGAACAGCTATTATACGAAGATGGGAATTTTCCAAAAACTTCACAAAAGCAGTCACTGGGTCAGTGGGGCACACTCACCTCCCCTGTACTTTCTCAGTACATTACACAAGTACATACTT
Organism: Bostrychus sinensis; assembly: GCA_020698575.1. Classification (NCBI taxonomy): domain Eukaryota; kingdom Metazoa; phylum Chordata; class Actinopteri; order Gobiiformes; family Eleotridae; genus Bostrychus; species Bostrychus sinensis. Next base: position 2,731,669 of record CM036241.1, on the reverse strand, counting down.
TCACTTTTTGTGGAGTAATGTGCTTTTATTCAAGTAATTTTTAGTATTAAAATGTGTATAAACTATTTTCAACCTTGGGTAGTGATACTGGCAGCAGTAGCAATAGGAATAGTAGTTGTACTAGTTGTATTTGTAGTAGTAGTAGTGATAAAAGCAGTGGCAGTAGAAGAAATTGTAGTGGTAGTAGGGGCAGTGGTAGTAGTAGCAGTAGTTGTATCAGTAGTAGAAGTTAAAGTAGTAGTGGTTTAAGCAGCAGTATAATTAGTAGTAGAAGCAACAGTACAAGTAGCAGTAGTAGCAGTAAGTACCCTCTACTTAAGTAAACTTTACGCTTGTTTACTTTCACTCAAGACATTATTTGATGGAGTACTCTTATTTCTACTTCAGTACTATAATTTGAAGTACATTAACACTACTATAATTTGAAGTACATTAACACTACTATAATTTGAAGTACATTCACAGTACTATAATTTGAAGTACATTAACACTACTATAATTTGAAGTACATTAACACTACAATAAATTGAAGTATTTTAACAGTACTTTTAATTGACTGCAGTACTTCTTCCAACTCTGTCATAACCAAACACTTAACACTTCTTTCTTCACTCCACAAACCGAGAACATGCCTGGACGCGACCCACTTTTGGACCCCGAACCATCACTTGAGAACACTGCCAGACCAAACATTTATTTTATATTTTACTCACCATTTTTGCAGGAGTTCTTCACTTCTTCTCAGGTCGAGCTGCGTTCATTGTCTTTGCTCTAAATCCTCTCCAGAAACTCTTCCCATGTCCAGTGCATCAACAACACAAGCCCCTCCTTCTGCTTCTTCTTCTTCTGTTATCAGTTTAATATCCACCAACATGGCTCCATCTTGTTTGGACTGAACAGTGACTAAAGTCCTTTCCATTCTTCTTCAGTCCATGCGGCCGGAGAGAAAGTTGCAGCTCCTCTCTTGTGGTGGGAGCTTGTAAAGTGAGTTAGGAGACGAGGAAAGGAGGGAGAGGAGTGAGAGGAGGAGGAGCCAGGAAATCCCCCTCAGCCCAAACTCTCCTGCCCCTCTCTCTCTCTCTCTTCACCTCCAGCTGGCTTTATCACACGCCCCCTGCACCTACACAAACACCACGGGACAAATTAGTGGCGCTTAGAGAATGCAGTAGAAAGTACACACCTGTTAGTAGTAGGGGATTTGTTCTGGCAAAGTATTCAGTAGTGGGAGAAGTACTCATTTTCTTAAGTGCAAGTACAGATAAATGTGCAAAAACTTAGTCAAAAAGTCATTAAACTATCCGAAAAACTATTAATTATCTTCTGTTGTGACCTCTCTCTTAATAAAATACTGCGGTTTTAAAAAGGAAGCAGTAAAAGTACTGCTACTAACCCACTGACTGAAGTATGTGAAGTATTTGAATTGATTATAGCTCATCAAAAGCAACAAAAGACACTCTTCACTGTGTCTTTGTTTCTGTGCAGAAGCTGGAGATACTGTGGGCAGAAGTACTCCCAAATTGTACTATAGTAAAAGTACTATTACTGCAGAGTAATCACAATACTATAGCAGAAGAAGAAGCAAAAAGAAGTAGTATTTGTGACTCAAAGTTAAAAAAAAGGTGTTGAATGTTAAGGAAAAAGTGTCATGTTTTAAGATTTATACAGCAAAATCTACTACTACTACTGTTACTACTACTACTTAGAGAATGCAGTAGAAAGTGCGTACCTGTTAGTAGTGGTGTATGGTGTATAGCGTATTAGAAGTATTCCGTGGTGCAGGAATTTCTTTACTTAAGTCAAATTACAGATAAATGTGCAAAAAATTACTCAAGTAAAAGTAATAGTATCATCTTAAAAATTCGACTTAAGTAAAAGTATAGAAGTACTTACTTTTAAATGTACTTCCAAGTAAAAAAGTAAAAGTATTTCTCTCATGAATGAGTTAAATGTGAGGGATTTTGCTGATTCCAGATGAAATGAACAAACTGCTGCAGGAGAAGAAACTGAATCTGTCTCTGAGCTCTTTATTATTCTGATGTTTCTAAAGCAGTACTACTTTACTGCATCTGTTATATTTAAGTACTGTGTGTACTACTTTACTGCATCTGTTATATTTAAGTACTGTGTGTACTACTTTACTGCATCTGTTATATTTAAGTACTGTGTGTACTACTTTACTGCATCTGTTATATTTAAGTACTCTGTGTCTACAATGAGGCAAAAACACATGATTTTAAACCAAAACTCAAATACTTTGTACTTCAAACCAACTCAGAAATGTAGTGGAGTAAAAAGTACCCCTTGAAAAATGTACTCAAGTAAAGTAACTAAGTACTTTTACTTTGTTACATTCCACCACTGGAAGTATTCAAGAAGGCCAGCCCCCGAAATGTGGCCCCTTTCTTTCTATTTTTGATCCAGGGCAGAAGTGGAAGTGCAGCGCGGTGGCGACAGAGGCAGGGGCCGAGAGAAAGGAAGGTCACCGAGATAAATCTGCTTTTTAAAAATAACTTCAACAATGGAAGAACTGGATTTAAACAAATAGGAGAAAAAACTAGAGTCCTTTTCTCACAGTGGTAAAGATAAGGAATGAAGTCGTAGACCTGGACTCAAACCAGGGGCTTTCTAGTTCAGGGATAAATGCACAATCCACTGAGCCACACAGACCTGATATCTCACAAAGAAGAAGAACTAATCATTTGTACTGACCCCTTGTGGCTGGAGTTAGTATCACTTGCCTTGTCTTGCTGTGGTTTAAAATAAAAGCTTTGTTGCTTCCTTTAGGCATAGGTTAAAGTAGGAGCAGTACCAAGCCCAGATAAACAGGGAGGGTTGAGCAGGAAGGAAGGGCATCGGGCATAAAACGTTTAAAACCTATGTCTAAATATGTTTGTAATTTTTTGTATTTTAATATATTATGTGACAGAGGTGGAAGAAGTACTCCAATAAAAGTGCTGTTACTGTACTTCACATTATAGTACTGACGTAGAAGTAAAAGTACTCCACAAAATAATGAGTGTAACGTTTACTTAAGTAGAGGGAACATACTGCTACTACCACTAAGTATCCTCTACTTAAGTAAACTTTGCACTCATTATTTTGTGGAGTACTTTTACTTCTACGTCAGTACTATAATTTGATTTATTTATCTGGGCTTGGGACTGGGCTCCAGCATAAAAAGGCAAATCACAAACTTACAGTTCCAGTTCCATTTTAGTCATGTTACTAACATTTTCCTGAAACAAATTCAAAATACAACCAATTCTAATGGCTTTGGACTGACACTATGGTATTTTTGTAGCTGGTGACATGCGTTTAGTTCTCCACCCACTGTTTGGGAACCTCTGGTCTAGTCCTGTGGTTCTCAAACTTTTCACACAGAGTACCACCTTTGAAAATATTTGGCCTTCAAAGTACCATCTTAAATGGGCTAAAATGAGCCTAAATCTTGGTTAAACCAGGACTAAACCAGAACTAAACCAGGTCAAAATCAGAGCTAAACCAGAACTGAAACTAAACCAGGACTTAACTGGCAAAACACAGGATAAAACCAGTACTAAACCAGGACTAAGCCAGGCCTGAACGAAGACTCTACCAGGACTAACCCAAGACAAGTCTAAACCAGGTCTACACCAGGACTAAACTAAGACTTAACTAGCACAAAAAACTGGATAAGACCAGATCCAAACCAGGTCTAAACAAGGACCAGCCCCCGTTGAAGCAGGACTGAAACAGGAATTAAACCTGCTCTAGAACTAAGTACCACCAGAGTAAGTCTGCGTACCACCAGTGGTACCTGTTACACAGTTTGAGAACCTCTGAGAACCTTTGAGAACCTTTCCAAACAGCGGGGCAGGACCCAGAGGTGGGTAGCCATTGAGAATATTCTTTGAGCAGCAGAAGGAAAGGTTCTGTGTCACTGTAACAGCAGATAACGCACAGATAACACAACAGCTTTAGTCATTTACATCATAATCTGTCCACAGAGAGAGAGACAAACACTGCTCCATTGTTCACAGATCTCAGATTTCAGTTTGTCCTCTGTTCCTCTGGACGTCCACTCCTCACAGAGCTCCAGGCCACTTCACTTCCTCTGCACCTCCTCCACAGACAGAGACAGAGAGACAGAGAGACAGAGACAGAGAGACAGAGACAGAGACAGGGAGACAGAGACAGAAAGACAGAGACAGGGAGACAGAGACAGGGAGACAGAGACAGAGACAGGGAGACAGAGACAGAGACAGGGAGACAGAGACAGAGAGACAGAGACAGAGAGACAGAGAGACAGAGACAGAGAGACAGAGAGACAGAGACAGACAGAGACAGAGACAGAGAGACAGAGACAGAGAGACAGAGACAGGGAGACAGAGACAGGGAGACAGAGAGACAGAGACAGGGAGACAGAGACAGAGAGACAGAGAGACAGAGACAGACAGACAGAGACAGAGACAGAGAGACAGAGACAGAGAGACAGAGACAGAGAGACAGGGAGACAGAGACAGAGAGACAGAGACAGAGAGACAGGGAGACAGAGACAGAGAGACAGAGACAGAGAGACAGAGACAGAGAGACAGAGACAGAGAGACAGAGAGACAGAGACAGACAGACAGAGACAGAGACAGAGAGACAGAGACAGAGAGACAGAGACAGGGAGACAGAGACAGGGAGACAGAGAGACAGAGACAGGGAGACAGAGACAGAGAGACAGAGACAGGGAGACAGAGGCAGAGAGACAGAGACAGGGAGACAGAGGCAGAGAGACAGAGACAGGGAGACAGAGAGACAGAGACAGGGAGACAGAGAGAGGGAGACAGAGACAGAGAGACAGAGACAGGGAGACAGAGGCAGAGAGACAGAGACAGAGACAGGGACAGAGGCAGAGAGACAGAGACAAGGACAGAGTGACAGAGACAGAGACAGGGAGACAGAGACAGAGAGACAGAGAGAGGGAGACAGAGACAGGGAGACAGAGACAGGGAGACAGAGGCAGAGAGACAGAGACAAGGACAGAGATGGAGAGGAGCTTCTCTCAGACGTCCAGTTGAGCAGAGAGGGACAGAGGGACAGAGGGACAGAGGGACAGAGGGACAGAGTCCGGGTCAGAGCAGAGGACTGCTGCCTTCACCAAAGGAACCTGAGAGTTTTTCTGTAAACACAGAGCCTGATTCTGGAGGAGACGCAGTTACATCACAAGTATTTTTAAAGTCTCTACATTAATAAAAGTATTTGCCGTGTGTCTTGGCAACTGCTCAAAGACCAGGTCCAAACCAGGTCTAAACCAGAAGTAAATCAGGTTGCAGTAGCAGCAGCAGCAGCAGCAGCAGCAGTAGTAGTAGTAGTAGTAGTAGTAGTAGTAGTAGTAGTAGTAGTAGTAGTAGTAGTAGTAGTAGTAGTAGTAGTATTTGTGTTGTGTGCAGTGACATTAAACTTCTTTCAAAACTACATTCAATATATTTTTTACCTTTACTGAAGTACTAATTCTGTGGAGTACTTATACCTCTGAGTATCAGTACTTTTACTTCAGTACAGATGTGTAGTACTTGTGCCTGCCCCTCTCTGTACGGGACAGTCCTGAGAGCGGGTCCTGCTGTGACAGAGCTCCACAGACGACTACACAAAACTCACAGGAGAGTCAGAGGTGAAAGGAGTACTACTACTACTACTACTACTACTACTACTACTACTACTACTACTACTACTGCTACTACTGTCTACTGCAGCTCTGTACTTAAGTAAAAGTACTGTTACTTAAAAAATAACTATCACTCAAGAAGAACTGAAAGCTGTCAGCCTGAGTAAAAGCAAAAAAGTATTTATGAAGACTACAAATTCTGAAAGGTGTTGCTTGTAACTGCACAACTACAATTACTACTACTACTACTACTACTGTTGCTACTAGTACTACTAATACCACCACCACTATAACTACTACTACTACTGCTATAATTTGCAACCTTTCATGCAAATACTACTACTACCACTGTGACTACTAGTACTGCTGTTGCTACCAGTACTACAAATACCACTACTACTACTGCTGTTTCTAATAGTACTACAAATACCACTACTACTACTACTACTGCTACTACCACTACTACTGCTGTTGCTATTAGTACTACAAATACCACTACTACTACTACTACTGCTACCACTACCACTACTACTACTACTACTACTGCTGCTGTTGCTACCAGTACTACAAATGCTACTACTACAACTAATACCACTGCTACTACTAGTACTACTACCACTGGTTGTTGCTACCAGTACTACAAATACCACTACTACTACTACTGCTACTACCAGTACTACTACTGCTGTTGCTAATAGTACTACAAATACCACTACTACTACTGCTACTACTACTACTACTACTACTACTACTACTACTACTACTACTACTACTACTGCTGTTGCTAATAGTACTACAAATACCACTACTACTACTACAACTACTACTACTACTGCTGCTGTTGCTAACAGTACTACAAATACCACTACTACTACTACTACTACTACTACTACTACTGCTGTTGCTAATAGTACTACAAATACCACTACTACTACTACTACTACTACTACTACTACTACTACTGCTGTTGCTAATAGTACTACAAATACCACTACTACTACTGCTACTACTACTACTACTACTACTACTACTACTACTACTACTGCTGTTGCTACCAGTACTACAAATACCACTACTACTACTGCTAGCGCTACTACTACTACTACTACTACTGCTGTTGCTACCAGTACTACAAATACCACTACTACTATTACTACTGCTACTACTACTGCTGCTGTTGCTACCAGTACTACAAATACCACTACTACTATTACTACTGCTACTACTACTACTGCTGTTGCTACCAGTACTACAAATACCACTACTACTATTACTACTGCTACTACTACTGCTGCTGTTGCTACCAGTACTACAAATACTACTACTATTACTAACCCAAACCTAGTACTGAACACAGAACTGTCTTGTTGTAAGATGGATGTACTACCACCAAGGTAAAAAACAACATACTTTACACAAGTACTTAGGTAAAAGTAACATTTCAAGAAATTGTATACCTAGGAAGATAAAAATTCACAAAAAGTATCAGGTTCCTTTCCTTCGTAGACTGACAGGCCGATGTTTACCTCTGCCACATGAATATGAGTTTTTCCGACAGACGGCCCCCAGCTCTGTGTACTCTGTGTACTCTGTATACTCTGTGTATTCTGTGTTCATTAAAGTCCACAAACAGCAGCTGAATCTCTGCATATTTTTATAAAACTCAGAGGGAGCAGAGTATTTCCTGTAATCAGCAGAGTGTCTGGAGTTACATCCCAGAATACGAACAGTAATAATGCTCTGACGCTTTCCCCGCGCTCCCCTTCAGCTCCTGTCTCTCCTGCATTCCTCAGATGTTTGTCTTTCTCGTACAGCAAGCCGTGTTAATTGTGTCTCTGACCCTAAACCGCAGAAATATGCAGCTTTTGAATGGAGCTTCACTCTTTCGCTCTCCTGTTTTTCACTGTTGCGTCAATGTCTACCTTCAGTAATGCTGTACCATGTCCCTAAACGTCATGGCATAAGATCGCAATTCCTCTAGAACAGCAGCACATTTTACAGCCTTTAAAAACCATTATGTGACTAAAAGAGAATATTTTTAATAAGTGCTCTTTTGAATGCAATTTGACTCGGAAGTGAAAATGTCTGTGAGGAATCAGTGGAAACAGAGTTGTTTTGGATAAATGAATGAGAGAAGCCTGGAGGTAGAGGGCTTGCTGTTGATTGGTCAGTGCTTCCAGGAGTGGGCGGAGCTTTGTGGGAGAGGCGGAGGTTTGTGGAACTGAGCATTCTGAAGCCTCAGAACAGATAACGTCTGTGTGACACTTTCTGCTAAAATTCTATTACTTTTTTATCTTCAACAAGTCATAAAGTCACTCATTTATTATCTTCATTAATGCAAATTGTATAAAATTAAAGTACATTTTCTTACGTTTATAACGATATATTGGTTGGAGAGTTTCTTTTACAGATATTTTATTGCGGCCGTATGAAAGAGCGCTTTTGTCCGAGGTTTAAGCTCGGCAGTGCCCTGAGTCTGACACACGGAAGTTCCAATATCAGACACGCTCACCTTTCTGGCTTTTTCAGCCTTATTTGTTGGATTTTTCGGCTCTAATTTAAGGCTGGGATATTTGCGTTAACAAATTTTCACACCCGGTACCTTGTTTCCGCCTTTCAAAATAAGATTGTGGGCTAAGCTAACGTTAATCAGAAAATAATAAGACGGACAAAGTTAGCTACAAAAACACTAAGATCACTGAAAGAACGTCGCCCGAGTGTGACCTGAGCGTTCCCTGCACATTTCCCGATCAAAATTATTTTCATATCATGATTATTTTATAAACACTTAGCATAAATACACAACAATTACCACAGAGGTAGAGCAATATGTGGAGTTTTTGTTTATCTACCGTTAGCCAGTTAACGTCTTTGCGAGCGTCTGTTAGAAGACTGAAAAATAGCAAAAGGTGAGCGACTCAGGACACACATACGTTAGGCCAGAAAATACAGGATTACTTAAACAGGCGTGAATGAAACAAAACACAACTCCAGGTCTGTTTTTAATGAAAGAACATTATAACATGGAAAAAGTTTTGCAGAAAATATCTACTTTAACTTATTCCCTGTGAACACAATCTTGGGTATTTTTATAATTTTTTTCTTCCTCATATTTTAAAAAGCGTTTCTTCCACTTTGAAGCATTTGGCCAAACCATATTCTTCAAACACAAGATGGCGGTGATTGAGTATGTTGGGTGAAATTTATGTAACAAATTCATTTAAAAAAAATGTCTGCACTTTGGAAAGAGTTTTAAAATTCTGTTTGTTGGTGGACAAAAGGCATAAAAACAGTGCATAAAAATGGCCTTGCTAATGTTCTCTACCAAGGCACTGACGTCACGCAGTCTGTCAATCGCCATTTGCCAAAGTAATCTTATTTATGCACAATTTGCTATTTTCACAAGACATTCAGGTGGTGCTTACAGACTCTGAGATGGTCTTTATTTCTTTATTGGGTCAGAAATGTGATGGAATTTTAAATCTGAACATTAACTCAAATAAAAGAAGTAAACACAAGTTGATTTTAAAAATGCATCTAAATAGTTTTGCATTTAATGATTTTCAAGTGCATAAATTACATTTTTCATTTGTGTAAAATGGGATTTGTGTCTAGTCTAGGGCTGCAACAACTAATCGGATTAATCGATTATAATTGATTATTGAAATAATCGTCAACTAATTTAGTAATTGAATAATCGCCAACTGGGATATTTAACTCTGACACATGCCATGTTCTGTGAGAGAAGGTTTTATTACCGAGACAGAGCAGTAAACTGTTAAAAACAATGTACATTTTGTGTTTTTGATGTTACAGATGATATTTTACGTATATATGCTCTATATCAGTGGTTCCCAAAGTGGGGTCCGGGGCCCCCTGGGGGTCCGCGGAGGTGCTACAGGGGGGCCCCCAGAGGCTGTCTATATTTCAATTTTAATTTGAATTTTTTTTTAATTATTATTATTATTATTTCAGACACATGGTTTTGATTCATAAAAACAAATAAAACATACAAAAATATAAACAGTCAATGAAAATATTAAGTATCTAAAAACATTAAGTACATAAAAAAATTTGAAATTAATTACAGTTGTATACTTGTTTTAAAATATTACTTTAAAACAACTTTTAGTCAATAATCAGTGTTTTTGTAATGTTTTTATTTAAAAAAACATATGGAGAAAAACATGGCAGAGTCTTTTGAACAGAGGGAAGTTTTATTCGTTGGGGGTCCGCGAGAGATTTTCGGAAATTTAAAGGGGCCACGACCGTCTTGACTTTGGGAATGGCTGCTCTATATAAACATCTTCATGAAGCATGGTTGTAGCTTTGTCTGATTTAATTTTGTAAAAATTAAGTCATTTTTGGTAGCATTATCACCAATTTTTAACAAAAACTATAAAACACCTCAAGTTTTTAACCATTTTACTCACACTTCACTATCCAATTATTAATCAACTAATTGAAAAAAATAATCGTTAGTTGCAGCCCTAGTCTTGTCACACTCCTAAACAACAGCGAGTGAGATTTAAAACCCTGAGCGGTGGCAAAGGCTAAACAAATGGCACCAAGAACTGACTCTGACAAATGTCCTACTGACCCAGGTACAGTCTTTACTCCAGTTAAAATGTAACTAGGTGTTAGTTATCTGTGAATTAGTAAACGTGTAGTAGCTTTGGAAGTTCGCTGGTGCTCACAGTGAAACAGAGATACTTCTTTAAAACTGTTAATAACAAATACTACTACTTCTGTTGCAGCTGTATCTCAGAGTTAGGTTGTATCGGTGAAAAGTAAAACTCTGCAGTTCAGATGATTGGAGGCCGGTCACGTGTCTCCAGCTGATCCTCTCTGTCTCTGTGTTATTGTTTCAGTCTTTAGTCCAGGTCCAGGTCCGGATCTCTCTCTGCTCCAGAAACCTGTCTCCGATCCAAAGAAGGTCCGACATGAAAGGGGGCCACATCTGGATCATCCCGGGCCTTATGGGATCCAGATGCGCGTCCATCTAAAATAACACAGACATCACCAGAGAGAGGAGGGGGGGTCCTCTGCTCTGAGTCATGTGATACAGTAAGAGGTCTAAATACAGACTGTAGATGAGGACTAGACCAAACTAAACCAGGACTACAGGCCAGACGAGGAAATAAACACAGATAAAAAGAGTTCCGCAGATAAAGTCCAAACCAGGAAGTCTGCGACACACACCCTCTATGCTTCATTAACCATCGCAAACATGAACGCAGCATTTTTCTCAAAAGACCCTTCTACAAATGACAAAAGCAAACAGCAAGAGCAGCAACCTTTGTATCTGTAAATTTACCTTTCTACTCTAACCCTAAGCCTAATAACACACACACACAGATCATGAGTCACCTCCATTCACCAACAGTTACCTACTGGGTAAACTCTGACCTAGGGTTGCCAGAACTCACTGACAGTTTCCAGCCCAAACACAATTTAAAACCCATGCAACACAATAAAACCATCCCAAATCTAAATGGTAAAACTGTTAAATGTAAGAAAAAACATACAACTTAACAGCGGCACTAAAAAGAAAACAAAAACAAACAGGTTTCCTGCAAAGAGTGCAATCAGCCGACCACAGCCTTCCTGGTCAGGACGGCATAGAAACCACAAAAACTTATGAAATACCAACGTGAAATGTGAGCAACCAAACATGAATTACTCATTTTAAAACAAACTGATGATATGAGGACACAACAGTTTATTGAAATGTGTATTTGTTGTAACTATTTTGTTGCTATTTTCTCCAGAATATTTTCTAAAAACCCAGGAAGCATGTTGTGAACTCTGTCTCATCAGATGTAGGAAGTAATTAGATAATAAGTACTTCTAATAATTATTAGTTACATTTTCTGAAACACTCATTAATATATTCTTACATGAGTGAATGAGGATAAAATACTGCTTTTATACAACTGGAAGGTCCTAGATTTAGCTTCAACGCTCGAAACCACACTTCATCACACTTCACTGCGCACTTCCAGTCAGTGTGGATCAGAGCGGACTTCGCTGAAGTACATTACCCATAATGCATTTCATTGTGATGTTTTCAAACAACGCTGTGTTTGTTTCTTAGCAACTTAGTGAAAATGAAAAGTAATGCATTAACAGCTCAACTGATTGACATTTTAAATAAAAGTGCCTCATGTCCAGGTAACAACTCTGTTAAAATGTTAGACACGTCTGAGCTTTCTGTGACAAATCCACTTTTCATCTGTTATTAACTTTCAGATAAATCCAGCAGCAGTTTAGCAAACACACTGCCAAAAGACAGCGCTGTTTATTCCATTAAATGTTTTTACCTGGTGACTTTAATAGCACCTGTGTTGGTGTGGACTGTCCCAGTTCTCTTTTTTAACCCCCCCTGCACCCTTGTGCACTCACATATTTCATGCACTTTCAGAAAATGCGCACTTCAACAAAGTGTGTAGTGCATAGTGTGGGAATTGGGACAGGGCCACTTATTAACTACTGTACTTTTATGTTTTCATGAGTACTATGATTTTGAAGTAAAATAATAACAAAACACAGCCTTTCCCAAAGACAATCCCACCCGGACGCCCAATAATGAAACTTCCCTCTCTTCAAAAGTCAGTGCCATTTCCCCCATAGATTCCTATAAAAAAAACACAGATTGTTGGCTAAAGTTGCTTATTTGAGTTTTTTTTTTTTTTTAAATACGCCATTATAACTCATTGTAACCTCATTTGTTTTTATATACTTAATGATGACAACCTCTGGTGGCCCCCCTGCAGTACCTTTGTGGCCCACAAGGGGTCGCCTATTGCTAATGTTCTCCACCCAGATGCTAACATTACACACATGTAGTCAGTCGGTTGACATCTGCCAAAACCATCTCGTTTATGCACAATTTGTGATTCTTGATGGCTAATGCTAATACAGCCAGTACAAATACAGTATATTGAGGCTTAAACAGTTTCAGAGTCAGTGTAATGACTAAAGAAGTTGTTGCAGGGTGAAGAAAACCACCTGCAGCGCCCCCTGGTGTATCTTGTGTGTAAAACCAGCCTTGCAAGAATGGGAAAACTGACCCAGTGTCCCTGAAGTCTCATGTCTGGTCCCAGTTCAGACTTAACAACAAATTAAAGATGACCCTAACCCTGGTGAATGAATGTGAAGGTGAATGGTCGTCTGTCTGTGTGTGTCTCTGTGTCAGCCCTGTGAAAAGTCGTACCCTGCCTAAGGCCCAAAGTTACTGGGATAGGGTGTGACCTTTAACAGAAATAAGCGGAAGAAGATGAATAGTATTTTTTAAATGGCAAACCTAAAGCCAGGTCAAATCAGTTCTGTCTGTGTCTGTCTTTTCAGTGCAGTGGCCACTAATTAAGGCCGGACGGTGCTTTCATCCACTGTTCCACGGGTTTTGGCCAGTTTTTAAGTTGCTGTTGTCCCGATTTTTACTTTCAAACCTGGCAACCCTGAACAGACTCTATTCTTAGAAATGCAGGGTGAGCTACATAGAAGAAAAATGCAACCAAAACAGGAGGGAAACAAGCAAAGTTGCATGGTTCTGGTTTATGATACACCACCATGATGAATGCACAGCTTGTTTTGTTCATAGATGCTAAAAAGATCCAGATAGATTTTTACAAGCACCTTACTGAGACCCTGATTCCTGCAGTGAAGGTTGGATCCCTGGGGCCACAGTGATCCAGACCTCTTCAGAGATTTACCAGAAAAGTCCCTCTTTTACCGTATTTCTCCATAGTTTTAGTGTCTATAAACAATGAGTCATGGCGAGGCGCTTGTGGGAACTCTCCTCTCGGCTCTCTACCCCCTGAAGAACAGGCCTGCCAACAATTACCAACTCAATTTGTTTTATTAACTCGACAGGTTGTTCCAATTTAAACGTCTAAATGAGGAAATGCAAGAATCAGCACTGGGGCTACACAGCTGCAGTTTACAGGGGAAGGAGAGACATGTTTTTACTTCTTTGTCTTTACATTAGTACTTTGAGGAATTTATATGTTATGTTATGTTCTTGCGTGGATACACTCACAGGCCTCTTTTTATTAGGTTCACCTGTTCAGCTCATAGGGGAATTTAGGCATGAGACAAACCTGCTGAAGTCCAACCTGAGCATCAGAGCGGAGAAGAAAAAGGATTAAAAGGACTTTGGATGTGGCCCTCTCCAGGTCGGTTCCTCAGATGGAGGAGTTTAAGTTTCTCAGGGTCTTGCTCACAGTGAGGGAATGATGGAGTGAGACTGACAGGAGGACTCTGCATTAACAGACGCTGCGTAACATCTGTTGTGGTAAAAGAGGAGCTGAGCTGAAAGGTAAAGCTCTCTTTGGGTCATGACTGAAAGGACAAGATCCCGGATAAAAGCGGCCAAAATGAGTTTCCTCCGCAGGGCGGCTGGGTGCTCCCTTAGAGATAGGGTGAGGAGCTCAGTTACCTGGGAGAAGCTCGGAGTAGAGCTGCTACTCCTCCACATCGAGAGGGGCAGGTGAGGCTCGGGCATGTATTTTGGACGCCTCCTGGACAGCGGTTGTCCCACCGGGAGGAGTCCCAAGGCAAGACCTAGGACACGCTGGTACGCCTTAGGGTTCCTCTGGGCAAGCTGGAGGAAGTGTCCAAGGAGAGGGAAGTCTGGGCGTCCCTGCTTAGACTGCTGCCTCCGTGACCTGGCCCCAGATAAAGCAGAAGATGGATGGACGTGACATGGACTGGTCTGAGTATTTCAGAAACGGCTGATCCACTGGGATTTTCACCCACAACCATCCCCAGTGAGCAGCAGTTCTGTGGGGAACTGCTGATGCCAGAGGTCACAGGGGAGCGGCCAGACTGGCTCCAGATGAGAGAAAGACATCAGTAACTCATTACAACCAATTACAACCAAGGTCTGCAGAAACCCATCTCTGAACACACAACTGCAGCAGCACAGTTGCAGAGTGGTTAGCCCTCCTGCCTCACATCACTGAGCTCATGGGTTCAGGCCCTGGACTACATTCTCTCTGAGTGGACTGTGCAGGTCCTCCCTGTGTTTCTGTGGGTTCTCTCCTCCTCCTCCGTCCAGACACACGCATGTACGTGAACCGGAGACTCTTAATGTCCCATAGTGGATGAATGTGAGAGTGTTAGCCCTGTATTTGAGACACAGAATAATTTGACTGTCCAGACTTACAGCCATTATCCCCAGACATTTCCTTCTTGTAGATGGGACAAGATTAAAGACGAGATGAGGACCCGTGTATCTGTGTGTCTTTGTCTCCTTTGGTCTTATCTTCTACCTCATCTCCATGACCTCACGTTCTGTCCTATCAGCGTCTGCGATCGCTCTGTGACGTCACTTCTTGTCCTCCGTGGCTGAGCCTGTCCTGACTTGAGGACACGGACACTCGAGCTGTTAGACATTCTTCTCCCTTCAAGCCGAGAGGACAGAGAAGACATCCCTCTGTCAGCGTCTGTCCTCACATCTGTCCACACATCTGTCCTCACATCTGTCCTCACCACAGCTGGAGGAGAAAAGTGTTGTGAGGAGACGTCTCTCTTGTTGTGAAAATAGAGGTTTTTAAAGGAGGGGTATGCACTTTTTGTTTTGTTTTTTTGTCTTTGAGGAAAATGGTTTAATCTCCTAAACTGTGATAGGAACAGAGGATCTTTATACACAGCAATGGGAGAAGTACTCAAAATCTGTACTGAAGCAAATTACAACAAATAATACTCTTACTCGTGTAGCCACAGCTGCCCTGGGACAGACTGACAGAGACCTGGCTACCAATCTGTGCCTACGACCAACACCAAACACACAATCACAGTAACTCATTCATACAGGCAAGGTGGGTGAAGTGTCTTGCCCAAGGACATAACAACAGTGGGGGATTGAACTGCCAACCTTAGTGGATGAATGTCTCGCTATTTTTACTCAAGTCATTAAAGTTCTTCCTCTTTCCGTTTGGTTTTCTGGTGTCGCTTCTGGATTTGGCAGAGATTTTAAGGCAGATGCCATCTCAGTTAACTCATTCACCGCCAAAGACAGGTACGTTTCATCAATTCATGTTTTCATTGGTACCAGATACAGGGGGTTGTTGTGCACTCAGTACAGTACTAGCTACATGAAAATCAAGCAAAGAAGAAGAATACAACATTTTAGCTTTTTGTCAAAAAAATGACAGTATTTGGTAAAAAAAAAATAAAAAAATCATTCAACTGTTGACAAAAAAGAATGAATGAGCTTAGAATAAAATGCTATTTAATGAAAGACGAGACTCTTTACACTTAAAATAAAACTATAGCACAACATTTTCTGTGGGACAGCAAAGACTGTTGAAAATGACCAAAAACTTTGGTACGCTGGCAACTTTTTGAGAAAATACTGGTAGGGAAAGAGTTAACCAAGCTTGGGACTGGCCCAAAGAATAATGTGGCTTGTGTGAACCTTTGTGGCTGGATTACTCAAGTAATAATAAAAGTACTCAACAAAATCATTACTTCAGTGAAATTAGAAATGTCTAAAGTATGAGTGTAAAGTAGAATGCATTTGGTACTACAGCTAATGCTATAATTCTACTACTGCATTATCAGTACTACTACTAATACTACTATTACTATGACTCTTACAAGACGACCACCCACTTTGCCAGAGCAGGAGGTTGAAGGTGAGGAGAGTTAGAGTATTTTTGGTCTTTACTCTTGAACAGAATAAAATCAGAAAAGGCTGAATCTGCTCAGTCTGAGTCTGGTTTAACTGAGCTTCTCTTTGATGATTCACTTTCTGTGAAGATGAAGCCGACTCTGATTCATTCTGACACTAAACTCTAACACATGTTCAACTCAAGTGTCTGAGCTGCAAAACACTTTTAATGTTGAGGTTTTGGTCCAGTTAGCTCCTGTAACACAAGGCTTTAACACTGATATAAAGAAAATATCATTACACGATAAGGTGTTTTGTTTAACATATGGTGACTAACACTTGTGTCCATAGATGTCTATAGGAAATATTGATTTCAAAGGCCGTTCTCTCAAAATTCGTTTTTCTCACACTCTGAGTCCGAAACAGTATCTCCACCTTAGCAGCTCCTATAAGCTCTGGTCTTGTACTGAACAATATTCTGAAGGCTTTTTACAGAAGGATTTGTTCAAATGTAATTCCTAGCCTGACTTAGCCTGAGAAATTTGTCAGTATCCACTCTGTAAAAGCCTTTTTATGAAACAAAATGACTCGCTTTTCTTTTTCTTTTATTTAACTTTAGCCAGGAGGACCAGGAACGCCATGGAAAAGCTAAAAGGAGAAGCTAATCGAGAAGCTAATACGTTTTGCAAATGCTTTACCGAAAAGGTTTTGTAAATACATTTAGAAATCGGTTTCCTGAATGGATTAATGAATAATGCTATTAATCCTTCTTTTATTAAAACCATTTAGTAATCTGTTTATTAAAGGCTCTTTTAAAAACTCTTTTAATAAAAGCATTTAGTAATCCAATTATTAAATGCTCTTTTAAACACTCTATTAATAAAACTATTTGGTAATCCATTTATTAAGTGCTCTTTTAAAAATCTTTTAATAAAAGCATTATTCCTTTTCGCATGATGCTCACGGTCCTCCATAATAATGCCTCATTTTAAAATAAAAACATTAAATGAGTCAAAATGTATAATACATTTTCTCTCGATATTTATGTCAGGTTCACACTGATATCTGAGTAAAAACAAATCCCGATTCACCTGCGTCGCCTTAGTTCTTGTAAACGCACAGCAGAATCTTAAATAGATAGTAGACAATAAAGTGCTTTTTGTGCTTAGAAACTTTTCTTACTAGTTTTTGCTTAAGTACAAATCTTTAGTAGTTACTTTCCACCTCCGCTCTTTACCTTTTTTATGCACAATTATAGTCCTGACAGAGCTGCTGCTCTGCTTCTCTGAGGTTCCTCTGAGGTTCCTCTGAGGTTCCTCTGAGGTCTGTAATGAGTCAGCCTCAGTGTGAGAGGAGTATTTCTCTGTGACAGACAAAAGGCTTCCATCTGAATGTGCTCCAATTATCTCAGATTTACGGTCTGTGTGCGGGTCAGAGGAGGAGGAGATCTCACAGAGCTGCTCAGGAAGGAAACATGTGACTTCAGGTTTTATCGTAGCATTATTTTTTATTCTTTTTTGTGCATGTTTTAGATAAACAGAAACTAGTTACATTTAACAAACTACCTCTTACACAAGCAGCAAACTCAGATGACTTTCAGAGCGCTTCAGTTTGACTTAACTCATGTGGTTTACAGATTATTAGTAGCTCTGATAATAATCTTCACTCATTCTTATAAAGGTAAGCTGTACCTGTAGGCCACGGTTCCCTTGCAGAGTTTGATGATGCATTCAGGCGTGCTAAGTAAAGCAAATGTTCGGCTTTATGAGCTTTTTAGACTATGATATAATTTCAAAGCTAAAAAACTCCCCAAACGGTGTCAATGTTTCAGATGATAAACAACCAACATGCTGTATATATTTCTCACAAAATCTCACTTTTTTTTTTTTTTTCCTCAATAAAAAAAT
The DNA here is from genome assembly GCA_020698575.1 of Bostrychus sinensis. Taxonomy (NCBI): domain Eukaryota; kingdom Metazoa; phylum Chordata; class Actinopteri; order Gobiiformes; family Eleotridae; genus Bostrychus; species Bostrychus sinensis. The sequence continues at coordinate 2,713,512 of CM036241.1, read as the reverse complement.
TTTGCTGATCAATCTTTGCCGGTGATCATTGATTTTTTCGGTCATTTACATTTTTTATGCCGGCTAACGGAAGTCCTGGTCACCTCATGTTACTGTGAGTGTCTTGTCAGCTGATTTAAACAGGTTTTGGTGCTGTCTCTGTACCTGGAGCAGTAAAAGACAGCGCCATCTGCAGTCTGACTTCTACAGAAAAGTACCGTATTTTCCGCACTATAAGGCACCTAAAAGCCTTTAATTTTCTCAAAAACCGACAGTGCGCCTTATAATCCGATGCACCTTATATATGGATCAATGTTGGTTAATTATGGCTACCGTATTCAGGGGGCGTCGCCGAAGTGACAGCGGTAAAAACGGTAAAGGGGAATTCCAGTCCCAGCTGTTCATGTGTGCCATAGGCGTGTTTATGGATCCTGCCGCAAAAGAACAAGGAGGCGCGGCCTTTGCTCCATCTCAGTAGAAGAGTTGCGACATTGAGAGGACAGAAAACTGAGCGCTCGAACGCTGTTCATGTAGCTTTGAACTGTGACAAATGGAGTTGGAAATACATTGTTTTCAACGAGGGCGGCGCAAATAAGAGCTACCGGTGCGTACGCTACCGTATTGTGAATGCACTAACTTGTTTTGGGAGTGAACGGAGTTGTAAGAACGCTGGTTTGTATTCTATTAATAACGTTTGACTGACTGACTTATCTGACTGTTTTATTGACATTCCCTTTAGCGCAGCGCCATCTAGTGGATGCACCTTATAATGCGGTGCGTCCTATATATGAAAACAGTTTTAAAATAGGCCATTCATTGAAGGTGCACCTTATAATCCGATACGCCTTATAGTGCGGTAAATACAGTACCCCAGGTGTGAGAAAGCAGGTGTGCCCCCTTGTCCTGGTTCACTGTCTCGTGAGTGCATTTACAAATCCTGATGGCCTTCTTGATCCAGCAGTGAGTGGTGTTTGTTGTTCTCTGTGCCGATGCAACTCTGGGAACATAATGTGACACTTCTGAGGAAGATCGCAGAAAATAAACAGGGAAAAAAAAATAATCTCAAGCTATAATAGAAAAACATTAGTCTGTTAATAAGAAATCCATGTTTTAAAATTAGCAGAAGACCAAATGAACCTCAGATTTAGATCCTCCAGTTCTTCTTACTCCACTGAAAAGACATTGTTTGGGGATTGAATACAATTACTTAAGTGGAAGAATTAGTAATAGTAATAATAAAACTATCATTATTAAAAGTGAAAGTAAATACAGAGTAGGAGTATTAGAGAACAAAGAAAAAAAGATTACAATTTCTACAACAAAAGACAGCCTTTATTTTTGATAAAATATATTAATGATGCAATTTTCTTGGACCATTGAGAAGGAAATAGAGATGCAGGTAAAAGATGTGAAGACAGCTACAGTGACAGATGAAATTAAAGAATGTGAGGTCTGTACGCTAAAGACAAAGAGCTGTTCCCACGCTGCACAGAGGAGGATCCTCCCTGAGCTCTCGCACGTCTCTGACCTCAGACTCAGCTTTGGTCCAGAGGAAACGAGCAGGTGTTCAGCTCAAAACAACAGACACCAGACTTACACACAAGAGAAAAAAACTCCAGAGAACAGATACACACAAGAGAAAAAAAACTGCAGAGAGGAATGTGGGAAGAGCAGACTGAGAAACCTGCTGCTTCCTGATCAGGGATTATTCAAGTTCAGTGAATGGAGCTCGGCCAAAGACAGCTACGAAGGAAGTCCTGCAGATTAAAAGGAAAGTTATTTTCCCCTTTTATTTCAATCTCCTAATCGTATAATGTAAGAGGAATCATCTGTGAAAAAAACAAGACCTGGATACATGATGTGTGATGTAGACCAAGGATGCCGCTGCCCAAACTTTTTCCCTTAGAAGAACAAAAGGGAAATGTATTAGCGGTCTATATAATAATAACTAACTAACTTATAATCTTTTGCATGTAATGAGAACATATGTAAACAGATCTGTGATTAACCTGTTAAGCTCTGAGGCCTTTTTCCCGAAAATTCTATATCTCTATTTATTAAGGTTTTACTTAGCATTTACTAGGTGTACATAGCTAACCTTGGTAGCAAATTAATTGGTGGACTTTGGGGATTACTGTGAAAGAGAAATAATATCAATAAATTATATTGTTTGACCATAAATTGAGGTTGAAATAGATTATTCTAATTTCTGCCTGAAAAAAAAAAACACATATTTGCCTGAAAAAGCCTTTTTCCTTCCTGTAGTGAAGCAAATAACAACATAAATTGAAAATTTCACATATCTTGGTCTACTGCAGCAACATTTGTGCCAAATAAACAAAGTAATGGAAAGATATACATGTTTTATGTCTGTGAAGACTCTCACTCGTCCAGGGTAAATGCATCGCAACAAAAGTTTAAAAAGCAGTCATCTGGATTAGATTTTCATGTTCATGTTTTCATATCATGTTTGTGTCAGCCGTTGTATCTCCCCGCTATGGTCCCAACAAGCGGACGCAAGGGGGCGCGGATTCGGGTTTAAGAGGTTAAACTTCCTTTAATTATTGTGTTATTAGACTTGTTAGACTCGCTAACAACCACTGACAGTCAGTGCATAATAGAATTAAAGTAGATACCTCTTACACAGCACTCCCTCGTGGGCTGAATCAAACCCCTTAAAGGACTAAGTTTGGCTCACTTTGGGCGCCCCATAAACTGTGTTCTCAAGCTCTTATTGGTCGGTCTGCACTTGTCAACACTGAATGAGCGTCTCCTGATAAAACAAAGTTCTATTCCAGCTCGGCTCACACAGAGAAACAGCACAGACAGACAAAAAGAAGCAGAGAAAGGGAAGTGTAGAGGCTGTTTGGACTCGTCTTTACAAAGGAACATTCATATCAGAAGATGCATTGTGTGTTGGTTTATTCATCATTAGCAGCAAACTTACAGACAGAGCATGAGCCTGCAGCCTCTCTGTCTCCTGGTAAAAAAACATCTGCCCTCGGTGCAAATGCTTCTATACCTGACAACACAAACAAAATAATAAACTAATCAAAGAATAACTGTACTCATTTAGCAAAGAAATATGAACAATGAATGAACACAAATGCAAAATAAACACAACTTTTTGCAAAAACACTAAACTTTAATATATTATAAACCCAAAAACATCATTAAAATAAGTCCAACAGGAAGCAGAGAGGAATAAACGCTGTCAGAGTGTTCAGCAGATGTTTTATGAGGCTGAGAACTGTGGGACAACATGGTTTAACTGTACATATTTAGCCCTGGCCTGCCACACAAACTTTTTTCCTGTTCTATACAAAGAAGTGAGTCTGGTGTAACTTAGTGTAAGTTTTGTTTCTACAGGCGGAGTAACCAGTCAGAGAAACAAAGGGCGGGATGTAAGCAGAGCACCGTTGACCTTTAACTCAAACAAACATGGTCGATTCTTGCTGTTTTTGTCATAAAACACCAGAATCCTGTGTATTGTGAGCAGTTCTGTCTTTATTTGTGAACGGGGACAGCAGCAGAAGCCAGTTGTACAAAGACTTGTGGAAGAAAAAGTGGGTTTGTTTGAATGTGGTGGTTACACGGGACGTCAGAGGGACTTTACTGTTGTTAAAATGGAAACAGGACCAAGACAAAAATCCCACAGAGGACTGAACAACAATGAGGACTTCAGCAGAACCAACAGGTGACGAAGGAAAGACCTAAACGCCGTTAATCAGAGAGGAGAAGGTAGTATTTTAGATCTGCTTCCGACCGCAGAGATGCACTTCTCTGTGAGTGAGGAACTTAGACTTTGTTGTATCTTTGTTATAAAATAAAAGTGGGAGATATAGCAGTTGTGCAGAAGGACTGATAAAGAAGATTTCAGGACCTGTAGCTTTATCTGTGAGAGTCTGATGCCTCCACAGCACACACAGCAGTTTTCTGAAGTCCCCAAATAGTAATTTTTGAAGTAAACACCAAGACAAGACAGTACTTAACAGCTCCCTCCCTCTGAGCACTGTCTGAGCGAGCAAAGCTGTCTATACAAGACTGTTTTGGGAAAGAGGACTGTGAAAACATGTCCCGCTAAGCATCATGGGAAGTATGCAGAGACCCAGTTACAGATACACGCTAACACTGACAGTACGTTGAATATACAAGTACTCTGAACACACACAGGTACACAGAGAGAGACAGAGGCTGGAACAGGGGAGTCACACTCAATCTTATCCCTTTCAGAATCTGCAGCTAACTCCCAGACAGAAAACTCCCTGAAACTGAGACGCTGTGTTTACAAAGAGGGGGGAGGGAACTGGATACTTTTATGTAGACATTCACTGTAGTACAATTTTTAAAGAACTTTCTGATGATACTTTATTATAAAATTATCAGAAAGTAAAATCCACACTTATGTATCCCAGCTGGAGTCTATCCTGCAACCCTGGGCTTGAGGTGGGGTACAACTTGGACTTCTGGTGACTGTACCAGTTAGTAGTATTAATATTATTATTGTAGCATCCGTTTGTTGTGCAATTACAAATTTTGTTTAAAGGAAACTTTTAATTGTTTTGTTACTTTTACTCAAGTTATTATTTAAACAATACTTTTACAGTAACTGTATAATATGTATTTTTACTTAAAGGTCCCTTGTTTACTAAATCGACCTCTCCTCTCTTTTAACCATGTTATAATGTCGTCTGCTCCTCAAAAACAGATTGGGAGTAGTAAAAACAGATTAAAACAGGAAGCTACTCCACAAAACCAATGGTGCTCATGGGAAGGGTCACAGAAGATGAAGAAAATAAGGTCCAGGCACTCGGTTGAAAAAGTATGAAAAGCCTTTATTTCATGAGAGCTGGAGACATTAAAACACACCAACATGTGTCAGCTTATGCCTTCTGAAGCTGAGGCACTGCCCTTCTCCAGAGCTGAAAACGCTCACGGCTCTATGAAGACATGTAAAACCAGGAAGTGCTCCTGCGCGTTTCTAAAACCGGACTCGTTCTGATCATTTCAGCCTTAAACCTCCGTCACTACGAAGCACTCAGGTCATTTATCTGTCTGTGAGCTTCATGTTGCTAATAGCCGTGCTAAATATCCATTTTATGCTCTGTCCAGTCTTCACCGTTGACAGCAGGGGGCGACAGACACCTAATCCAAGCGTTCTCTGCAAAGACAGATACATATTTTAGGTTATAAATCCTGAATGCAAAGGAGTCCAACACTGTTCCAGAGAAAAGAACAACAGTTACTCCACATTTTAACATCACTGGCTAAAAAGTAATTTGTGCTCATGAGTAGTTGAGTTGTAATTCCTTTTTTTAACCTTTTAACTTATGCTTTTAGCATTTTTTTTTAAGTTTTTTTTTATATCCAGTACTCTTTCCACCTCTGACACATTTCCAGTCCCTATTGTTTTCCCTCTGCTTTTTTATGTCTCTCTGGATTGTTTTGTTCCAAAACAACTGCAGCCTCTGCTTCCTCCTCAGAGCTCGGTACTGTGGTAGTTCAGTGCCTCTCCTTCTTTTGTGTTTCTCCGTCAGCTCCTAATGTCTTCTGTATGTTTCGTTTTGACTCAGCTCTGTCCTCATGTGACCTGTGGTTGCTAACGTCGTGTTTTCTGTAAACAACAGAAGCAGCTGGAGATGGGTCCTTCAGAGTCAGCCTCGTCTCGTTGATTTATCTCTGGTTAATTGGACTCTGGTTTAAATGAGCACTTGTTCTCATCTCTCTTTGTGTCTGAAAGTGCTGTTTTATTTTTTTTATGTGTTTTGTTTTTTGCACATTTTACTGAAGGGAAGTAACTCTAAATGTTTACTCTTGTAAAGTACTGTAACTTCAAAATAATGTTACTCAAATCGATGGTCAGCAATCACCAAAGTTAACATTTGGGTAAAAGTTTAGAGCGGGTCCTCCAGCTTCCTCCAAAGACATGCATGTGTTAGGTGAAGTGGTGACTCTAAATTGCCCCAAATGAATGAATGAGAGAGTGAATGGTTGTGTGTCTGTGTGTCCAGGATCGACCTGAGGCCCAAAGTTACTGCGATGGGCTGCAACAATGGGAATAAGCGGAAGAAGATGAATGAATGAAAAGCAAATGATGTGTAGGAGCTATTATTATTTCCTTTTGGTTTTGTTTAGGTCAGTGATTGACCCTTTTCACGTGACGTCAGACAACTTCCGTTTTGAGATGATGGGATGTATCTTCAGTTCCGGTGCCGCGCTTCTCCCATAAGAAATTCACCCAGACTTTTTTTAAATTGCCGTTTACAAGTTTACACAATATACAGCGATTTTCAAATGAATATTTACCCACAAAACGTTCAAAACTTGCAAAAGGATATTAATTCTTCAACAAAGGATACTTAGATTATGAAGTGAGTGCTTTGTTATGTAGCTAGATAGCGTTAGCAACATGGCTAAGTGATAGAGCTGCGCTATAAAACAGTGTTAGATCATGTCATGATCTGAGTTTATCTGAATATTTGACAATCTGCTTATCAGGAAATACCACTGGATAGTACTACAGTATATTTTCATTTAGTAAAGCTCTGTGCTCGAACACTGACTCTGCTGTAGTGATCAGTCTGTGACAAAATAATAGACTTTTCACATCTACTGCCAAAACTACAAACTAATCTTTACTTTAATTCATCAGCAAATCTCTGTACATCATGTAGCCTTATATTTGGCAAATTTTTAAGACTCAGAGTAAATTCCATCCTGGCGAGCAGCAGCACTGGAAATGAAGATACATCCCATCGTCTCAAAACGGAAGTTGTCTGACGTCATCGTGAAAAGGACCTATTCCCAACCTGGGGGTCAGGACCTCCACTAGGGGTCGCCAAAGCTTCACAGTGAGGGAGGGCATCTTGAAGAAGAGGTCCAAGCTAGGGCTGAATGAAAATACAATAAGACTGGCTAATGCTTTACAATGGTCACAGGAAGAGTGATTAATAATACTTCTGTGATGTTTTTGTTATGCAGTGAAATTTACACAATAAATTACTCCAAACAATAACTTTCACTTGAGCCATGCTTCACCATATCCTGGACCGAGAGTCACCTCCATGTCCTTTATTTTTTATGAATCTAAACAGTAAACAGAGCCAAACGTCCCGTCAGTTTGGACACTGGTACAGAGCCAAGTCACTGCACTGTGTGTTAGAAAAAAAAAGTTATTTCCATTCAAAAGCATTGCATTTGATTCCAATAGGCATTAAATTGTTTGCTTCCAGGAAGTGTACAACACATGTTTAAAGAAAGAGAAGGGGGCTACGTTCTGAGGGGGGAGTTAAACTTTAAAAAAAGTAAAAGTACACACAACAGTAAGACAAATGAGTACAGCCATGTGTGGAGTAAATTTGTGGAATAATCTTGAAGAGACGTTTAAACAAATCCAAAAACATATTTCAATTTAGAATGATGTATAAAAAATCATTATTAGAGAAATACCTGAGTGATATTGTTACAGTGTGGTTTGTTTGGAAACAGTCTGACTCTGTGTAAGAAGTTTTAGTAGATTTTGTTTGTACATGTTGCTAATTATGATCATGGATAAATTGTAAAAAAGGGGTAGAAATAAATAAGCTTAGCTTCATTCTGCTCCTTTTGAACATTAAATACTTTGTTTTTTGTCTTTAAAAATATGAAATGTATATTTGTTATCTGTATACCTTAAATTAATGACTCTAATTTTTGGGGATTTTTGTTAATGTATATTGTATTTATGTTAAATAAATTCATTCATTCAAAACCATTTATGGACCATTTATTACAGTACCTGCAAATATTTTTTTGGCAATTAAAGCTACTGTCGTATGTTTGTGGCATTAAAAATGTAAAAACTAAACAAAATAACATTAAAAAGCATTAAATTAGACTGAAACCTACAGGAACCGTGGTCCAGTCACTTTCCACCAAATTCATTTCATATCTTTGATGTAAAATGTTTGAAAGGGAAACTAGAGGTTTATTTATTTACTTGGAACCCTGTGGCTTACATTAGCTCATAAGATACTGATTGTTTTATAAAAATGTATTAAAACCAAAAGTAAACAAAGCTTGACCACTGCAGCTTCATCTCAGCTCACTGTTTTCTCAAACCACTCGTGCTTTCCTTCTCCCTCCATCTCGTTTGTTTGGTGCAATGTCACAACAGCAGATCTTTCTCTCTTCTCCCTCTGCTCTCTTTGCTCTGCGGCTTTGCTTTGGTCGCAGCTGGTGCAGATGTTTTGGCGACTCCCGAGGCCACAGCACACGGTGCAGAGGGAACAGCCTCAGCTCAGTGCAGAGGAGACAGATGTGAGTGAAGCTGCAGATGTGAGCAGAGCGAGGAGTACTGCCTTCAATCTACTGCTACAGCTACTACCAGTTGCTACTTTTACTACAACTAGGACGTACTACTGCTACTACTACTACTACACATTTGAGCGTGTTACTCACCAAGCCACACGCAATACTTCCACTCATTTATTATACTTGCAATGACTCTGTTTCTCCACTAGGTGTCGAGTCAGGTCCACTTATGTGTAATCTGAGAACTACAGAGCCTCCATCCACAGAAACTGGGCCAAAACCAACACCGACCAGAGCCTCCTGCAGAGAAACTGAAGAAGATGAAGTACTCCACATCTGTACTCACTGCTACACGCTATTTTAAAATGATATGTTACTACAACTGTGTACTCTCAGGAAGTCTGGTTTCTTATCTTGCCTCACTACAACTGCACAGTATATTGTAAATTTATGTTATTTCAATATTGATACCAGAGGACAACTGAAAAAAACGCCTTGGTTATTGTTGTTTAGCCGACAGAAATTCACAGCAGCTCTCAAAATACAGTGCAAATTTATATTGCACATTTTTTCTTTATTGTTGCCTTACAGCCAGGAATTGAAATGGATCACTGTGAGGTTTATGTCACTTTACATCAACAAACATGAAGCTGTGGAGCGTTTTTATTGTGAAGCAAACAAGAATCATGACAAGGCTCTGTAACTGATGCTGGGAACAAAGTTTAGAAAGGTTTTATCTCTGATCAGTCAGACATTTCATTCTGGTTTAGTCCTGGTTTAGTCCTGGTTTAATCCTGATTTAGTCCTGGTTTAGTCCTGGTTTAATCCTGGTTTAGTCCTGGTTTAGTCCTGGTTTAGTCCTGGTTTAGTCCTGGTTTAATCCTGGTTTAGTCCTGGTTTAGTCCTGGTTTAGTCCTGGTTTAGTCCTGGTTTAGTCCTGGTTAATCCTGGTTTAGTCCTGGTTTAGTCCTGGTTTAGACCTGGTTTAGTCCTGGTTTAGTCCTGGTTTAGTCCTGGTTTAGTCCTGGTTCAGTCCTGGTTTAGTCCTGGTTTAGTCCTGGTTTAGTCCTGGTTTAGTCCTGGTTCAGTCCTGGTTTAGTCCTGGTTTAGTCCTGGTTTAGTCCTGGTTCAGTCCTGGTTCAGTCCTGGTTCAGTCCTGGTTTAGTCCTGGTTTAGTCCTGGTTTAGTCCTGGTTCAGTCCTGGTTCAGTCCTGGTTCAGTCCTGGTTTAGTCCTGGTTTAGTCCTGGTTTAGTCCTGGTTAATCCTGGTTCAGTCCTGGTTCAGTCCTGGTTCAGTCCTGGTTTAGTCCTGGTTTAATCCTGGTTCAGTCCTGGTTTAGTCTTGGTTTAGTCCTGGTTTAATCTTGGTTTAGTCCTGGTTTAGTCCTGGTTCAGTCCTGGTTTAGTCCTGGTTTAGTCCTGGTTAATCCAGGTTTAGTCCTGGTTCAGTCCTGGTTTAGTCCTGGTTTAGTCCTGGTTTAGTCCTGGTTTAGTCTTGGTTTAGTGTAGTTTTGATTTAGCCCCAGGGTTAGGTGTGGAGTGTTGCATCTCTTCCTAAAATAAACCTAAATTAATCTTTTACTTTGTCAAAAACAGATCCAGATATCGCTATCTCAATCTTTAATACAGTTTCACTTTTTTTGTTATTTTTTATCTTTTGGCTGCTCCTTTTCTTTTTGGAACAAACTGTTTGCATGGTAATTTGGCAGGTTTTTTTTATGCTGGATGCCCTTCCTGTTGGTGGCACAGTGGCTTAGTGGTTAGCACTCTCTCCTCACAGCAAGAAGGTCCCGGGTTCGATTCTTGGACTGTGTGGAGTTTGCATGTTCCTCCTGCGTCTGGGTGGGTTTCCTCTGATTTCCCCAACTTCAAAACATGCACAACATGAACTAAAACCTCCAGCAGCACTGAAGGATGGCTCACATTTCCCTATGGGGATCAATAAAGTCTTCCTTACCGAGCCCAAGTACCAAAGTCTTCCCTCTGGTGCGAGGTTTGAAACCGCTGACCGTCCGGTTGGTGAGCAAACACTTAACCCACTGTGCCCCAGTTACTGCATATCATTTTTCTAATTTTGTGTACCTCATGTATTTATGTAAATGAGCAATTTGCCTCCATGTAAGAAGGTGTTTAAAAAGAACTCCTTTTGTATGTATGAGAAGATAAAATGAATGACCATTAAAACTTTCTGAAAACAAATTAAGTTTGGGTGAAAAGCTGTAGGTGACCAGGGATTTTTTTTTTTTTTTTTTTTTACAGATATCAGTGTAAAAATTTCCTGTAGATTACTGTCACAAATATAAGAAAAAAATGTATTGCAAGTTTTGAGTCAGTTAATGTTTTCAAATGAAAATACAACATTATATGTGTAAAAATTTGCAAATTTGCACTTTTAAAAAATCTAAATCTGAATATTGGACAGAAAAGGTTTAAAATTCTTATTTCAGAATAAATAAAATCTTTTACAAGAGGGGATTATGGAGAGCTGATTTTGTCTTTCAGTAAACTAGAAAATACTGACAATAGCCTTAAAAAAAAAAATTGCCTTGTTTTCAGTAGTAAAATGATCAAAAAAAAAGCTCAGAATTATATTTCAACAAATCCTGTGAAAGCCTTCAGAATAGTGTTAAGAACAAGACTGGAAACTGGAAAATGCGGTGCTTGTAGCTGCTGAGATTTCAGAGTAGTAGTAGTAGTAGTAGTAGTAGTAGTAGTAGTAGTAGTAGTAGTCGTAATAGGAGCTACTGAAGTGGAGATTTCTGACTGTGAGTGTGAGAAAAGAAAAACTAATTTTGAGAGAACGGCCTTTGAATTAAACATCTCCAGTACAAATGTATGAACCTGAGAGACTGCAGTATTAAACTAAACACTGGAGAATGTGTAACTTTAACATTTTCTTTATTTCAGTGGTAAAGGAAAAGTCTGAACCAAAACCAAATGGAGAAAAAGTGTTCAGCCTGAAGTGTCTCCTGTTCCTGAGGTCGTAACAGTCTAATGACAACTGCAGGCCATCAGTGCTCTCTGCTCTGAGGGGGCGGGGCCGACCCCAGGGCTGACCCCAGGAAGCAGTTGCAGGGTCACGACCTTTAGACCCAACATTTCCCAGGGTCCCTAAAGCAAACATCTCTGAGTCACTGGGGCTGTGACAGGTGGGATTATTCAGAAAGAGAAGTGTGTGAAAGTGAGGCCTGAAGGTGGAAACCAGAGCCGGGAATCAAACCAGCGACCTACTTTATCACAACAGACACAGGAAATCCTCCTTAACAACTCCACCTTAAATCTCTATTCTCTCAGTTTTCGTGTCATTTTATCAACAGAAGAGCAGAGTAACTGGATACTTTTAGTCAAGCGCTCTGTGTTTATGATCATGTGAGAGGGAGAATATGAACTTGCTAATGTTCTATACCCACCCATCACTGCCAAAATAATCTTGTTTATGCACAATTTTTGATTTCTGGTGGACATTTGTCTTTTGGAAATGTACAGCGGTGACATGGGCTGCAGATTGGCCCAGTTTTTCAGAAAGGTCTCTGTCAAAAGAAGCTCAGCTGACTCTTTCAAAAGGACGCAGAAAGTCTTCCTTAAAGCACATTACACATGACCTTTACCTAAAACCAGTGCTTTAAAGAAATATGTCTTATATGTACAGAGCTGTGTTAGTATGGAATAATCTGCACACATTAATAAGGAAGTCTCCTGTAAAAATAAACCAAAAATGAATATTCTTAGAAAGGAAATTGTTGCACAAAATTGTTAAATGTATTTTCTATTTGGTATTAGCCTTGTATTGTTTATGTATTAACAATGTGTGTGATTAGTTGACCTTACATTTTAAATGTTTTATTCATTATAAATGTTATTGTCACTGTTTGTTGTTGTATGTGGAGCCCAGAAAGAAAAGTTATTGCTGTGGTAATAACTAATGAGGATCCTGAATAAAGAATAAAGAATGATCAAGGTCTAATTTTACCTTTATCACCTGTGTGGCTCCTTAAGGAAGTTTATTTATTTATTTATTTTTTTTAATACCCTTGATACTTTTATATGTCGTTTATATGAAGTTGTGTTTTCCCTTTAACGTTTTCAGAAACTTCTATTAAGCCAGATTAATTTTCTAAAATAAAAAATGTCAAAAATGTTTCCTTGACATTTTTGTGTTTTTGTGTATTTTAGGTTTGAGGATGTTCAAACAGCACAGCTAAGCTAAAAATATGTTGAGTCTGCAATATTGAGACGTTTTATTGTGCATTTCTGTATCAAATGGTTGTGCAGATTTAGTTTTGTCTGTTCTTTTGTTTGTGTATTTTTTGCTTATTTTGTTTTTTATCCTGAAAGCTCTTTAATTCTGTGGCTTATTTGTAAAAAGGCGACTTGTTTGTGAAATACAGTTGTTCTGATTACTATAAAAATGCATTTCATTACATTGTTTCCATGCAGCAGTAACAGCTGAGGTGTTCAGTATTGTTAAAAAAAAATACAAATGTGAAACGTGAACAGAATTAGGTAAGATTTAGAGACTTAACCTTATTTTTTTCCCTTTTAAATACTCAGGTAAAAGTAAAAGTATGTTATGTACAAAAAAAGTTATTTCCATTCAATTACTAAAGTAGCAACAGCAAACTAAGAAATTATGGTGAAATAGACAAAGTTGTACATTTACTGAAGCGTGATGAAGGTAATGTCAAAAATACTATAAAGCTGTGAAAATGAGCTCAGACTCCTCCAGGTTTTAACTTGCAGCCCTCAGGTTCATGCACTAAAACAGCAGTGGCCACCAGGGGGCAGCAGCAGCTCACCCCCCTCTCTCAGGATGGTCCTGGTCCCGGGACAGTGACCCTCCTCTGCACCTGCCTGGTGTAAAAGAGTCCACCCCTAACTTCACAGCTCCCCGGGTCAGAAAATAACCTCACCTCTCATTTAATTCTTATTTAAAAAACTGGAGGGTGGACAAATACAGCTGTGTGCAAAAGTCTCCATCCCCTTAGCATTGTTCCTTTATTGCTGCCTTACAGCCTGGAATTGAAATGGATCATTGAGAGGTCACTTTACATCACATGACAACAACTAGGAAAATGCTAAATATTTTTTATTGTGAAGCAAATTAGAAATATGACAGAAAAACAGAAAACTTGAGTGTGCATAAATATTCATCCCCTGAAGTCAGTCCTCTGTAGAAGCACCTTCTGAAGGACTGCCAGCTCCAACTTTTCTAGGAAAAGTGTTTATGAGCTTGGTTCATAAAATCACTGGGATTTGTGCTCAGTCTTCATCTAAAAACAGCTCCAGCTCCTTCAGGTTGGATGCATTGGACAGCACTGTTTGAGGCAGTTTTCTAAAGGAAGTTTCCTGTGTTTAGCTCCATCCTTCATTCCTTCAGTTCTGAGCAGTTTCCCACAGCAGGACACTGCCATCACCAGGCTTCACTTTAGAGAGGGGCCACAGTCAGGGGCCACAGTCAGGGGCCACAGTCAGGTGTTGGGTTTGTGTTATCTTCAGTCCTCTCCTCCACACAGCCCAGCTCTGTGGAGAGTATGTTCAGAGTGGTCCTGGGACAGATACAACAGTCTCTGCTGTGGAGCTCTGCAGATCTTTCAGGGTCACCTTTGGTCTTATTGTTGCCTCTCTGATGAATGCACTCCTTGCCCGGTTTGTGAGTTTTAGATGGTCGTCTCTGGGCAGGTTTGGTGTGGTTCCTTATCTTTTACATGTTGTAATGATGAATTAAATGGTGTTCAGTGGCATTATCACAGTTGAACTGCAGACAGGTCGACCTTATCGAACTGTTTCTGTCACTTCTGAGAATAAATAACGCCAGATATTATTTAAGGGCCTCTTTAAAAAGGGTATGAATACTTTGCACACTCAAGTTTTCTGTTTTTCTGTCATATTTCTTATTTGCTTCACAATAAAAAAATATTTTGCATTTTCCTAGTTGTTGTCATGTGATGTAAAGAGACTGACATGAACCTCTCAATGATCCATTTAAATTTCAGGCTGCAAGGCAACAATAAAAGAAAAATGCTAAGGGGATGAATACTTTCACTGCTGCGAGTACAGCAGACATAACAACAGGCTATGAAAGTTTGCAGTTTTAAAAATAATAAGCTGCTTTAATCTAAACAAAACTTTCAGAACCTGCACATTAGAAATCACTGCAAGCCAACAACATAATTTTTTTGTATATTTTATAAATGTTTGCTATTATTTCCAGTTGTAGATTTTGCCGCATAATTACAAAAACCCCAAATCATTTACTTGACTACATTAAATTTTACCTAATTGTTAAGTCATGGCACTTTTACTGTATTTGACTATTCACTGTGGTGATTCTGAAGCTGCACATGGGACAACAACAAACTCTGTCTCTGTAACAGGTGAGGCCTCAGAGGAGGGAGGGGACAAGGAGGGAAGTGAGCTGACACTGAGCTAACAACCTGAGAAGGGATACTTTAATACAAGATCCCATTTGTTAAGAGAATAAACTTTCCACTCGGTTCATACAGAGCTGATCGTCTCACAGTCGTTTATCTGCAAGCGCGTCTTCCAAAAGCTGGAAGACAATCTCCAATCAGAAATAACCAAGATGGCGCCGTCTTATACAGCGAAAGTAAAAACTTCTCTAAGCTGATTAACAGTGTTTAGTGCTTTCCGTCGCCACCTTTTGGTTCTGTTGCTGTCCCTGTTCTCAAATAAAGACAGAGCTCCTCAATATTTGCCAAATTCTGGTGTTTTTATGACAAAACCGGCAACATTTCTTCATCAGTTTGTTTGGGTCAGTGGTGCTCTGCTTACGTCCCGCCCTTTGTTTCTCTGATTGGTTGCTCCGCCTGTGATTATTCCACCCAAAGAAATGAAATGTATAGAACAGGAAAAGAATTTGTCTGGCTGTACAGGCTTGGCAGTAATAGCATTAGTAGTTTAAGGAAGCAGTAGTAGCAAAACAAGTAGTAGTAGTTTTAGCAGTAGCACGTAGTAGCAGTGGTGGTAATCACATTAGCAGTGTAAGCAGTAGTGTAAGCAACAGAATCAGCAGCAGCAGTGTAAACGGTGTGTCCTGCCTTCTCTTAACTCTTTGTGCATTGACCCACGGAGAGCGGTTTGTGTTGGTGTGACAGCAGCTTATTGCGTCTGCACAAAATAACCTGGAAAATGGTCTGTGAACGGACTTCTCATGGACAGCTTCATGTGCTCAGTCTTGTCAGGGAAGACAGCAGCGATGTTAGCGGCTCGCTAAGACAGACACACGGACGGCAAATCACACACAAGCTCAGCTCCAGAGTGCCTTTACATAACTTAAATATCATTTTTGCCCATGCTCATTTACAGATGTTACCTCGTCTTGAGTCCTCCTTTACAGTGAGGCAAGGACTGTGCAGGTACAACTTAATTCAATAAAATTTTATTTGTATAGCGCAGTATCACAACAAAAGTCACCTCAAAGGCTTCACAGACAGTTGATCAAACATAAACACACAATCAACACAAACAATAACTACACTAAACTAAACAGACCCAGGACGCTCCTGTTCTCAGACCCTCCTTTTTGCTAAGGAAAAACTCCTAAAAAAAAACCAGCTGTGGGAAAAAAGAAGAAACCTTATGGAGCCCATATTGAAGGAGAAATCCTCTCCCAGGACGGACAGCCAGCAGAGGGCGCTGCTTCCCAATTTAGTGGGATTTAACCATGGCTCTTTTCATCTAGATACAGAAGCATAAGCAGTGTCTGCAGTAGAAGCAACAGTAGTAACAGCAGTAACAGTAGTAACAGTAGTAGTAACAGTAGTAACAGTAGTAACAGTAGTAACAGTAGTAGTAACAGTAGTAACAGTAGTAAAAGTAGTAACAGTAGTAACAGTAGTAGTAACAGTAGTAGTAACAGTAGTAACAGTAGTAACAGTAGTAACAGTAGTAAGAGTAGTAGTAACAGTAGTAACAGTAATAAGAGTAGTAGTAACAGTAGTAACAGTAGTAACAGTAGTAGTAACAGTAGTAGTAATAGTAGTAACAGTAATAACAGTAGTAACAGTAGTAACAGTAGTAACAGTAGTAGTAATAGTAGTAGTAACAGTAGTAACAGTAGTAACAGTAGTAAGAGTAGTAGTAACAGTAGTAACAGTAGTAGTAACAGTAGTAACAGTAGTAACAGTAGTAGTAACAGTAGTAACAGTAGTAACAGTAGTAACAGTAGTAACAGTAGTAAGAGTAGTGGTAACAGTAGTAACAGTAGTAACAGTAGTAGTAACAGTAGTAACAGTAGTAACAGTAGTAACAGTAGTAGTAACAGTAGTAACAGTAGTAACAGTAGTAACAGTAGTAAAAGTAGTAACAGTAGTAACAGTAGTAGTAACAGTAGTAGTAACAGTAGTAACAGTAGTAACAGTAGTAACAGTAGTAACAGTAGTAAGAGTAGTAGTAACAGTAGTAACAGTAGTAAGAGTAGTAGTAACAGTAGTAACAGTAGTAACAGTAGTAGTAACAGTAGTAGTAATAGTAGTAACAGTAATAACAGTAGTAACAGTAGTAACAGTAGTAACAGTAGTAACAGTAGTAGTAACAGTAGTAGTAACAGTAGTAGTAACAGTAGTAACAGTAGTAACAGTAGTAGTAACAGTAGTAACAGTAGTAACAGTAGTAACAGTAGTAAGAGTAGTAGTAACAGTAGTAACAGTAGTAACAGTAGTAGTAACAGTAGTAACAGTAGTAGTAACAGTAGTAACAGTAGTAGTAACAGTAGTAACAGTAATAACAGTAGTAACAGTAGTAACAGTAGTAACAGTAGTAACAGTAGTAGTAACAGTAGTAACAGTAGTAACAGTAGTAACAGTAGTAGTAACAGTAGTAACAGTAGTAACAGTAGTAGTAACAGTAGTAGTAACAGTAGTAACAGTAATAACAGTAGTAACAGTAGTAACAGTAGTAGTAACAGTAGTAACAGTAGTAACAGTAGTAGTAACAGTAGTAGTAACAGTAATAACAGTAGTAACAGTAGTAACAGTAGTAACAGTAGTAACAGTAATAACAGTAGTAACAGTAGTAACAGTAGTAACAGTAGTAGTAACAGTAGTAGTAACAGTAGTAGTAACAGTAGTAACAGTAGTAACAGTAGTAGTAACAGTAGTAGTAATAGTAGTAGTAATAGTAGTAGTAGCAGAAGCAGAAGTTTTGATACAAAACAATCTGACTTTCTTCTCCAGCCCAGTCCAGATTCAGTCTGTGTCCTGGTTGTCAGCTCCTCGGGGACCGCTGTCCTCTGAGCTCAGCTGGAGGAGACGGTTCTGCACAAATATAACTCTGTGAGATACAGAGTGACCCCGTTCTGCCTAAATCTGTACCCCTCTCACAAACTGGAGCTCGGGATGTTCTTCCACCTCCAACGTCACTGAAAATGTGGGTTGAGCGGCCCCCAGAGCCCAGTCAGAGTCACCGTCCTGTCTGCGAACATACTTCACCATAACACCACTCTGTCCCCGAACACTGCTGTCAAAGTTAAATCAACACACGCTGAACGTGTCATTAGTGAAATAAAGAGGTACAGAGTAAACAGGTTTAAACAGAGATGGGCCTGACAGCGTTCAGGCAGGACGTCCTATGTAGGGCAGCGCCGTTTTCCCAGGACAATACTGCTGTAATACGTCTGCTGATATCAGTGCACACACATGAAAACTACCAGCCCTGTACATTCAGGCAGTAGTGGAAAGTAACCAGATATTTTAAAGTAAAAGTACTTTTGCCGCTTTTCCAACGCTCATCCTGCAGTCAGGACGTCCTTGGTTTGAGCATGGTTTGGGCAGTACTCTGTTATTACTGAGCAGAGGGGCTCTCTCTCTAACACCTGTACACAAAGGTAAGAACTCCAATGGTTTATGAAATAACAACAATGTTGTACTGGTAATCAGAGATCAGCTCCATTTTCATTCTGACTGTAACACAAATACTCCCACTGCCACTCGGGCCGCTTTCAGTTTTATACATCTATCTCTTAACTTCAGAGGAGAGGCCACATGTTGCTCTGCTTGAACGTACACAATGCAGTTTACAGTAATTCATCAGGATTAAACAACGGAACAAACAAAATAAACATGTGTTAAAAGATGTGACAGCACATGCACAGAGAAAACCTACATGAAACCAACTTTTACATTTCTTTAATCTCATCATAAAATATACACAAAAATTTAACAAGGCCTAATTAAACTGTGGCACAGCAGTTGACCAGCAACTTCTGACAAAGACGAGCCATGGTACACTGTACCATACAAGTTTCCATACAAGTATTTTTGGATCTATCTGTGATTAAATATACACAGAACACCTGACATCACAAAGGTAGTAGTAGTAATAGTAGTAGTAATAGCAGAAGCAGTAGTAGTAGTAACGGGTGGGACCTCGGGGAGTCGCTGGCAAAAAGAAACATATAAGAAGTGGGCAGTTTACCCAGGAGGTGCCAGTTTCGTGGGAGGCCTGGGAGTTTGCTGGGCCCACGCCGTGCGTGGTTGTGATCAAAAGATTGGTAAGTTTTTTATAGTTTTACATGTTGTTACTTTTAATTGAGTAAATGCATTTTTTAATCTGTTACTTTGTGGTAGGACCAGGCCAGGGTTTAAACCTGACCTGTGACTGAGGAAAGACTGTGAGGCGTTCACGACGCACACGTACATTTTTATTACAGATTTTAGTAATATTAAAAATGTTTAAATTGTGTTTTGTAACTTTGTATTTTGTGTTTTTCACAGTTGTGTTATTGTCCCTGCTGTCCTGTAGTTTTGAGTGAGCTCAGTGTTTTTAGTGAGTCCACCTCGCCCTGCAGACTGTAAAGGCAGACTGACTCAGTACTTTTCATTTTTGTTTGTTTGTTGTTGTTTATTACAGTCACTTCCAACAATGGTTGCTAAAATATTTATTGGTTGTAATGTATAAATCCTGATGGTTTGTGTTGTGAAGTGTTGTAAACTCAGTTGAAGTGCAGGGTTGTGTGGCTTTGTCTGCTGTACTCAGGTGTTATTTACTCAGGTTTATAGAAATTAGATCTTGTGGATAAAGTGACAAAGTGACAAACCGCCTCTATATGTTTTTAAAGTGAATATTGTCAACTTTAATTTATGTCTGTTTGATTTCTCTCGCCATGATAACAAGTAGTTGTAGATTTTGCTTTTCATTCAGTTCTTATTTAATTTTACAGTTATTTAAGGAAAACCTTTGTTTGATACTTTTACTTTTACTTGAGTAGGACTATTTTAAATTTTCAAAGCTTATATCTTACCTTATCCTATCCTCTGTCTCTCTGAACTCCCATCAGAGGTTTCATTTACATTACAGTGATGACAGAAAACACTGAACTCTGTACAAACAGAAACAGTAATGAGAGTTTGATCCACTGTAGCACAACATCAGTAATTCATTATCAACAGAATGCTCTTGTTGTCATGTCCTGAGCTTGTAAATATTCTCACAACGCTGGCTCTGAAATGAAAGAACGTGCTGGAATATTTTGTACATTAGCTTCTTTTGTGTGAGGAGACAGAAATCTCTGGTTGTTGTGTATATATATATTTGTAAACAATAAATGCCCTTTGTAAATAACACACACAGATCTGGAGTCAGTATAATAACGTAATAAAGGCCCCCTATCCTTCTACATCAACTTTTTTGACCTTAAAACGTTTTAATCTCCTCAAAAACAGAGCTGCAGTAGTATTCTGTTTGAGTAATCCTGTATGCTGAGGCACCGCCCTTCTCCAGAGCTGAAAACGCTCGGTCTCACAGCTCTACATAGTCACATGAAACCAGGAAGTGCTCCTGCGCGTTTCTAAAGCCCAGACATTTCAGCTTTAAACCTCCGTCACTACGAAGCACAGGTCATTTATCTATCTGTTAGCATCATGTTGCTAACAGCACATAGCCATTTTATGCTCTGTACATTCCAATCCCCAGCATTGCCAGCAGGGGGCGACAGACACCTAATCCATGCGTTCTCTGCAAAGTCACAGGAACAGCTCCCCAAAAGAATACATTTTCACATAAACATTATTTTAAGATATAAAATCTGAAATACTAATGGAACATTATTTCAAAAAGACAGAAAAAAAAAAAAAACAAATAAAAACAAAACAGAATGTAGGACTTTTAACGACTCTGAGCCAACTTTGACAAACTACTGTGTTCTGCTTTGGTTCTGTCACGATGCACTTAAGTCACGATTCAATTCATAATTTTATGCTCACAATTGGATTTTTAACGATTTTTATTTGCAGTATAATTATGACCAAAATATTGTTTTTTACAGAGCCTATTTGTGTCTTCTTATCAAACTTTAATTGTTGTACATTTCTTATTAACAGAAATTGGATTAAAAGTAGATATTAAAACAATGACATGTAAAAATAACAAAAATATATATAAAATAATTTGTTAACCACTCTTATTAACACCTTTCTACTCTCCTTCAAAAACAGAAACACTACAGCAGCAGCAATGCACAGAGAAGCAGCTCATCATGAATCCACCTCAGTCAGATATAATGGGCCTAATATAAGTCAGGTCTTATAAAAATATCAGTGAGAAAAGTAAAGACTCTGATCTCCATGGAAACTGCTCTGGGGGAGGGGCTTCAGATAATCTTTAGCTGTTGTTAGCCACTTAGCCTTTCCTTTACCTCGCTGCTAACAACAAGCTACTTTCTGAACGATGGTAAATGGAGCAAACAGGCGCAGCCTAAATAAAACCTTCAGGTGTCTTTCTTGCCATTTGCCCTGAGCTTGTTGTTGTTGTTGTTCCCTGTGCGCTGTGTGTGCGCTCCTCCGTCTGTGCGAGAGGTGAGAGAGCGCTGTTCCAAGCCGCTCCGAGTAATGACGCTCTTGTGCAATCTTTTCAAATTCCCAGCTAATGATGTTACGAGTCCTGTAAACTAAAACTTCATATAAATTTATGTTTTTCTTCTGTAAAATGGTCAGGTAATGATGTCTAGCGCCAAATATGCGAGCCAGATTACACCATTATACTCTGGTGGCTGCACGCTGCTTTAAAGAGACATTGCAATTCTATTTTTTTCCACACCGATTCAAAATTTCTCTCTTATGCATCAATTTTTAGCCAATTTACGAGGAATCGTTGCATCCCTACAAAACAAAAGAACCTACTCACTAATTGCCTCTATAAATAAAACACTGCTAAAATAAAATATTGGGCCTAACCTTTAGAAAGAGCCTGTCATCATTCGACTGTGTGCAGTTTATCCCGGTCTATATTTGTCAGGAGTCAGAACACAGTGGTCGGTCCAAATCAATGCGGGGCGTCCTGCTGAGAACCTCTGTGTGGAGATAATATCTGCTGCATACGAAGAACTGTGATCAATCAGAAACACTCAGACACCTCTGAGTCAAACGCCTGCAAACACACACAGAGTACAGAGAGGAGCGGCTGGGAACAAGACGCACAAGACCGGGACTAAGACTGCTTCTCAAACTGTGGTACGGGTCCCACTGGTGGTACGCAGACTTCTTCTGGTGGTACTCGGCTTTCAGTTTATGTCCAGATTTTATTTAATTTAGTTTGAAGAAGAATGAAGAATGGCCTTATTGTCATTGCACTTTGTATACACAGTGACTGAAGGTTGTACTGTTGTCGCAACCTCAAGCAGTTGGGGGTTGGTACCTTGCTCAAAGGCACCTCGACAGTGATCTGAGGGTAGCACTCTGCACTTTATGTCTGGGCTGGGACATGAACCAGCGACTTTTTGGTTCCCAGTCCCTACTCACTGAGCCACGGCCACCCCAGTGTTCTAGATCTGGTTTAGTCCTGGTTTAGTCCTGGTTTAGACCTGGTTTAGACCTGGTTTAGTCCTGGTTTAGACCTGGTTTAGACCTGGTTTAGACCTGGTTTAGTCCTGGTTTAGTCCTGGTTTAGACCTGGTTTAGTCCTGGTTTAGACCTGGTTTAGACCTGGTTTAGTCCTGGTTTAGTCCTGGTTTAGACCTGGTTTAGACCTGGTTTAATCCTGGTTTAGTCCTGGTTTAGACCTGGTTTAGACCTGGTTTAGTCCTGGTTTAGTCCTGGTTTAGACCTGGTTTAGACCTGGTTTAGTCCTGGTTTAGTCCTGGTTTAGTCCTGGTTTAGACCTGGTTTAGTCCTGGTTTAGACCTGGTTTACACCTGGTTTAGTCCTGGTTTAGAACTGGTTTAGACCTGGTTTAGTCCTGGTTTAGTCCTGGTTTAGACCTGGTTTAGTCCTGGTTTAGTCCTGGTTTAGACCTGGTTTACACCTGGTTTAGTCCTGGTTTAGACCTGGTTTAGACCTGGTTTAGTCCTGGTTTAGTCCTGGTTTAGACCTGGTTTAGTCCTGGTTTAGACCTGGTTTACACCTGATTTAGTCCTGGTTTAGTCCTGGTTTAGTACCTGGTTTAGACCTGGTTTAGTCCTGGTTTAGTCCTGGTTTAGTCCTGGTTTAGACCTGGTTTAGTCCTGGTTTAGACCTGGTTTAGTCCTGGTTTAGTCCTGGTTTAGACCTGGTTTAGACCTGGTTTAGTCCTGGTTTAGACCTGGTTTAGACCTGGTTTAGACCTGGTTTAGTCCTGGTTTAGACCTGGTTTAGTCCTGGTTTAGACCTGGTTTAGACCTGGTTTAGTCCTGGTTTAGTCCTGGTTTAGACCTGGTTTAGACCTGGTTTAATCCTGGTTTAGTCCTGGTTTAGACCTGGTTTAGACCTGGTTTAGTCCTGGTTTAGACCTGGTTTAGTCCTGGTTTAGACCTGGTTTAGACCTGGTTTAGTCCTGGTTTAGACCTGGTTTAGTCTTGGTTTAGACCTGGTTTAGTCCTGGTTTAGACCTGGTTTAGTCCTGGTTTAGTCCTGGTTTAGACCTGGTTTAGACCTGGTTTAGTCCTGGTTTAGACCTGGTTTAGACCTGGTTTAGACCTGGTTTAGTCCTGGTTTAGACCTGGTTTAGTCCTGGTTTAGACCTGGTTTAGACCTGGTTTAGTCCTGGTTTAGTCCTGGTTTAGACCTGGTTTAGACCTGGTTTAATCCTGGTTTAGTCCTGGTTTAGACCTGGTTTAGACCTGGTTTAGTCCTGGTTTAGACCTGGTTTAGTCCTGGTTTAGACCTGGTTTAGACCTGGTTTAGTCCTGGTTTAGACCTGGTTTAGTCTTGGTTTAGACCTGGTTTAGTCCTGGTTTAGACCTGGTTTAGTCCTGGTTTAGTCCTGGTTTAGACCTGGTTTAGACCTGGTTTAATCCTGGTTTAGTCCTGGTTTAGACCTGGTTTAGTCCTGGTTTAGACCTGGTTTAGTCCTGGTTTAGACCTGGTTTAGACCTGGTTTAGTCCTGGTTTAGTCCTGGTTTAGACCTGGTTTAGTCCTGGTTTAGTCCTGGTTTAGACCTGGTTTAGTCCTGGTTTAGACCTGGTTTACACCTGGTTTAGTCCTGGTTTAGAACTGGTTTAGACCTGGTTTAGTCCTGGTTTAGTCCTGGTTTAGACCTGGTTTAGTCCTGGTTTAGTCCTGGTTTAGACCTGGTTTACACCTGGTTTAGTCCTGGTTTAGACCTGGTTTAGACCTGGTTTAGTCCTGGTTTAGTCCTGGTTTAGACCTGGTTTAGTCCTGGTTTAGACCTGGTTTACACCTGGTTTAGTCCTGGTTTAGTCCTGGTTTAGTCCTGGTTTAGACCTGGTTTAGTTTTGGTTTAGTCCTGGTTTAGTCCTGGTTTAGTCCTGGTTTAGACCTGGTTTAGACCTGGTTTAGTCCTGGTTTAGAACTGGTTTAGTCCTGGTTTAGTCCTGGTTTAGACCTGGTTTAGTCCTGGTTTAGTCCTGGTTTAGACCTGGTTTAGTCTTGGTTTAGTCTTGGTTTAGACCTGGTTTAGACCTGGTTTAGACCTGGTTTAGTCCTGGTTTAGTCCTGGTTTAGACCTGGTTTAGTCCTTGTTTAGTCTTGGTTTAGTTCTAGATTAGCCACTGAGCTGCCCCAGTGTTCCATTTCTGGTTTAGTCCTGGTTCTGGTTTAGTCCTAGTTTAGTTCTGAAGTAGTCCTTGGTTAGTTCTGGCTTTGTTTTGGTTTAGATCTGGTTTAGTCTTGGTTCAGACTTGATTTTAGTCCATTAAAGATGGCACTTTGAAAGTATAATATTTCCTAAAATGTACTTGGTTTAAAGTTTGAGAATCACTGATTCAGTTTAAATATTACTATTTTCCCGATGACTAAACAGAGACGCAGAGATTAGACGTGTGCTGTCATTAGTTTCTCAGTCTGATCACTTGTTGATAACACTAAACATCTGAATACTGACACTTCAGCAACGGATTCTTCATGAAATTATTTCATTATAGCAGCCATTCCCAAAGTCAAGAGTGTAGTGGCCCCTTAAATTTCCTAAAATCCCATGCGGACCCCCAACAATGTCATATTTTTATCTATCTATCTATCTATCTATCTATCTATCTATCTATCTATCTATCTATCTATCTATCTATCTATCTATCTATCTATATATATATATATATATATATATATATATATATATATATATATATATATATTTTAATTACAAAAAACACTGACTGTTGGCTAAAAGTAGTTTTAAAGTAATATTTTAAAACAAGTATATTACTGTAATTAGATCAGACATTTATTTATTTATTTATTTATTTATTAGGACAATATACAAATTACATTATGCACAGGGCAAATATGCTTGTATCAGATTATTGCTTTCAAGCTAATTTCCATCTGTAGTCCTTGGTTACACAGAAAATAAAACATACATATACTAAAATATACAATTACATTGTTAATGTCAATGTTAAAGCGCATTCATTCACAGTCTCACAGTTAAAGTGCATTATTTTATTATTAATGTGCTTATTTGGTGTTTTTTTTACTGTAAATAAAGGGCTGAGGAACAGGTTTCCTCTCTGTAGCCATAACACTTCCTCCTTTAAAAACAGACAAACAGCAGCCTCTAGTGGTTACTGTGTATACTGCATTTGTTTGGTCTATGGAGGTGTCCATCAGCCCAGAAAGAAACATGCTCTAATGTGCTATGTGGTAGCTTTAGGTTAGCCCCTTGGTATAAATGCATGTCAGATATTTATATACACATGATTTATTTATACTGTAGGTTACTTCTGCAGACCTTGGTTACATCACATTTTACTTACTGTTCCCTGTCTATCATCTGGAACCAGACTGGCCACCAAAACTATACTAACATGACAACAGTGAGTCAGTCCATCTGTGCATTTAGACTCCAAGTATGTGTCCTGCATTATTCATCCTTTAATGTAGAAAAAGTCACACAGTTACTCACAAGCTTGGCAAAAATACGATTATCTAACAGTAATAATGTGAATAAAGTATGTACTAAAAATACATTTGAGGATGACTGCAGTAGAGTAGAGGTCGTAGTAAAGTACACAGAGCAGTTTGAGTTTAAAGATAATACTCAGTGTTGTTAATGCCGTTATCTGTGTTGGACCGGCTGCAGCTCATTTACATCAGAGACACAAGAGCAGAAATCCTTCAGGGAACGATTTCACACAAAACACAAGAAAGGAGCCCGAAGAGGAGGAGGTACAGAGATAAGGACAGAAGACACACAAAATACACACGGACTGTATACAGAAGTACACACATGACCTGCAGCCATCAAGGACAAACACATTCTTCACACTTCAGCATGAAAAGAAACAAAACTGTCTCAAACAAGAAGAGCCAAAAACAGCATGAATTTGTTTAAAGGTCTCCTCTTCTGCTAAATACATTTTTCCTCTCTTATAACCATGTTCTAATCTCATCTCCTCCTCAAAAACAGACCTGCAGAAGTATTCTGTTTGAGTAATCCTGTATGCTGCGGCGCTGCCCTTCTCAAGAGCTGAAAACGCTCGGTCTCACAGCTCTACATAGACACATGAAACCAGGAAGTGCTCCTGCGCGTTTCTAAAGTCCAGACACCGTCACCGGACTCGTTCTGATCATTTTAGCCTTAAACCTCCATCACTACGAAGCATTAGCTCAGAAATCTATCTGTTAGCATCATGTCGCTAATAGCCATGCTAATTAGCCTTTTCATCTTGCTCTGTCTATCCCCCACCATTCAGTCTTTGTCTCCTTTTAACAGCAGCAGGTTTTACAGCCTTTAAAAACATTGTGTGACTAAAAGAAAACATTTTTAATAAGTACTCTACCTGTGCCATAAAGAAACAGGTGAAGAGACCAGCAGAGGGCAGCAGAGTGGAGAGTGTTGCGGTCTTTTGAACATATACTCAAAGAAAAAGAGCACTTCACTTCCTTAAACTTTTGTGTGATGCCATTTTCCTCCAAAAGTAAAAACATCTGTGAGGAATCAGTGGAAACAGAGCTGTACACTGTTTTTTGGATAAATGACTGAGAGCAGACTGGATGTAGAGGGCTGGTTGCTGATTGGTCAGTGCTTCCTGGAGTGGGCGGAGATTTGTGTAACCAAGCGTTCTGAGGCCTTAGAAACTCAGTGCCAGAGAATGCAGGATTATTCAAACAGAACACAACTCTAGGTCTGTTTTTGATGAAAGAACAACATGAGAACTTTGGAGAAAAAGAGAAAAAGTCATTTTTTTGCAGAACATAGACCCTTTAGAAGTTTAAAGGCTTGAAGGAGGGTAACTCATCACAAAAACACATTTCATTTAGTTAAAAAAAAAAATGCCCTTAAACTTTAAACAGATGAAACACATTTATATTCTTCATTATAAAAAAATAAAATAAAAAAAAAGTCCCCATGTTCACACAAATGACTTGCACCGAAGGAAAATGTCATTGTAAATACATTCAGCCTCTCTCCAGCTCGATCCGCGTCGCTGCTTCTCTGCAAACGCTTTTTACAAATGCTGGTGTAGTGCCTCGTATCGGCCTGAATTATGGATCTCTCCCTAACCGCACACAGCCGACGTATACAGTAGTGGCTCTGGTATTTTTAGTCCATAACTGTGAGGAAGTGTCGCAGCAGGAGGATTTTTCCTGATTCACAGCCTCAAGTGACAGATGTAGATTTTCAGCTTTTACTTACACACACTCGAGGACTGTGCTATGGGCTCAAAGCAGTAAATACTGAAGGACTCTCTGACAGTGAGAGCCACACAAGCTGACGATCAGAAGGGAATAGATTTTTTATTCCAAAAAAGTCAAAAAGTTTAAAATTATACCCTAAAGAAAAGCTTTTGCGTCTTCCCTGTTCAGTCCAAAGATACTCAAACCTTTGGGGGGCTCTTGAAGTATCTTTAACAAATGAGCCTAAATCAGGATTAAAATATGTCCTAATAATAAAGTAAAAAATGTTTAATATTGTAAAAATTATATACATATATAATATAATATATAATATATAAAAAGGAAAAAAAAAACACATAACATACCCAGTACACTAATGACTCCACAGTAATAAGCAGCAATGCAGCATTAATGAATATGTCACAATGTTTTCAAGGTCAAGTTTATTTGTAGAGCAC
The DNA here is from genome assembly GCA_020698575.1 of Bostrychus sinensis. Classification (NCBI taxonomy): domain Eukaryota; kingdom Metazoa; phylum Chordata; class Actinopteri; order Gobiiformes; family Eleotridae; genus Bostrychus; species Bostrychus sinensis. The sequence goes on along the minus strand of CM036241.1, from coordinate 2,685,775 downwards.
ATTTACAACAACAATCGCTGCCCAAAGTGCTTCACATGCCAACAAAGTGCAATACTTGAATAAATAATAAATAAAACAAGTAAAACAAGCATGTTAATACACTAAAAGCACACAATGATACAATTAAATAAAATAATTAAATACATAATAATAGCAATCAAATGTCCAGCTCAGCTTGTGTTAAAAGTTAAATGTTTTAATGAAAAACAATTCAAAAGTTGATAGCTGATACTGAATAAACCTTAAAGATGATATATTATGGTTTTATTTTTTATTTTTTAAACCAATCTTGGCTTCCTGTAGAACAGCAGCACATTTTACAGCCTTTAAAAACATTATGTGACTAAAAGGAAAACGTTTCCAATAAATACTTTAAAACTGCCATAAAGAAACAGGTTAAGCAGAGGGCAGAGCTGTTATGCTTTTTTTAAACCAAAAGAAACCTTAAACTTTTGTGTGATGCCATTTTACTCCAAAAGTAAAAATGTCTGTGAGGAATCAGTGGAAACAGAGCTGTGCACCGTTTTGTTGGAAAAATGACTGAGAGCAGATGGATGCAGAGGGCTTGTTGCTGATTGGTCAGTGCTTCCTGGAGTGGGCGGGGCTTTGTGCAACCAAGAGTTCTGAGGCCTCAGAAACTCAGTGCCAGAGATTACAGTGTCTTTATAGAGACACCTACTCAACATTGAAACATACAGATTCTAATCTAGGATATTTGTTACACAGTTTTGATATTTAACCCTGTTCTAATGTGGTCTCCTGCTCAGAAACAGACCTGCAGCAGTATTCTGTTTGCGTAAACTTGTATGCTGAGGCGCTGCCCTTCTCCAGAGCTGAAAATGCTCATTTTTATGGCTCTATGTAGAGAAGTGAAACCAGAAAGTGCTCCTGCGCGTTTCTAAAACCCAGACACCGTCACCGGACTCGTTCTGATCATTTCAGCCTTAAACCTCCGTCACTACAAAGCATCAGCTCAGAAATCTATCTGTTAGCATCATGTCGCTAATAGCCATGCTAATTAGCCTTTTTATCTTGCTCTGTCTACCCCCCCCCCCCATTCAGTCTTTGTCTCCTTTAGAACAGCAGCAGGTTTTACAGCCTTTAAAAACATTGTGTGACTAAAAGAAAACATTTTTAATAAGTACTCTACCTGTGCCATAAAGAAACAGGTGAAGAGACCAGCAGAGGGCAGCAGAGTGGAGAGTGTTGCGGTCTTTTGAACATATACTCAAAGAAAAAGAGCACTTCACTTCCTTCCATCACCGGACTCATTCTGATCATTTCAGCCTTAAACCTCCGTCACTACAAAGCATCAGCTCAGAAATCTATCTGTTAGCTAACAGGTGTGTGCTAAATAGCCATTTTATGCTCTGTCCAGTCCTCACCACAACCAAACGTTGTCTGCAAAGTTTTCCATACATATACATTATTTTAAGTTATAAAACATGATAGTAATGCAACGATGTCCTGAACTATTTCAAAAAGCTTGAAAAAAGCATAATAAATAAAATCATATAGGTTTCATATTAGCTGAACATGTATTCAACCTCCCAGTGGCCCACTTTTGTGTCCTGACCCACCATTTGGGAAACAGTGCTATAGGGAATAAGCAGAAGACAGGGACTCACCGTAAAAGAATTGATTTGATGGCGTTGGATGTAACTTCACAGATTCCAGACGAGCGTCTCTGTCCATTCTATTTTAAACTTGTAAAATGATGTTGAAATGTTGAAATGACACTAAGGAGACATTCGGAAATAACATCCACATTAACACACTGTCTCGAGCCGGCCTCATCTCTTTCTGTTTCTATTTAAAAGCCGTTGCCCTGAGCCACAGCCACAGATGGCTCCTTAATGCTAGCCTGGACATTAGCGACACGAGGAGAAGGGTGCAATCAACCAGACAGGAGCCCAACAGGAGACGGAGCAGCTCCCGGTGCTAACACGCTCATTATCACACACACATCCTGGGATCCTCATCACAAACACTCGGACTCTTTGTGCCAGTCCCAGTCCTGGATAAATGGAGAGGGTTGAGTCAGGAAGGGCAAGATTTTTCTCATGTCATACACTGTAAAAAAATATCTGTAGATTTCATGGTAAAAATCTGTAAAATCTCAACAGTAAAAGACCGTAATTGATATATCGGTAAAATACTGTTTTGGTTACAGTAATTAACTGTAATATTAAAAATGAAGCAAAATTGTATTTAGTTTTTTTTAAAATATAATTTAAACAGTATAGCACTGTTAAAATAATTGAGTCCAGGGTTTATTAGTTAATTTTTTTATTTGCAGTTTAACAACAGAAATAAACAGCATTCTGCAACAACTTTCTTTTAATTTTATCATAAAAAACATAGTATCTAACTAAATATACCCCCATCCCCCACCCCACTCAAAAAAAAAGTTACAGTTTAACACCTTAATAACTTTAAATTTTACAGTTAATGTTGATTAAAACGTAAGTTGCAAACTGTAAAATATACAGTTAATCTATGTTTTTGAAAGATAACTTTAAATTTTACAGTAAATAATAAAAACTCAAGTCAAAAACTGTAACAACATTTGTGATAATATTGTACTGTAAAATTAAATAAAGGCCTCTTGTAATTTTTACAGTAGAATTCTGGCAACCACAGCTGCCAATTTTTTACCGTAAAATTTACAGATTTTTTTTTACAGTGTAGTAAAGCACTTTCTCCTACAAAAATGTCCTTCTCCTCTCTTTCTCACATGGGCCATCCCCTAAAACAACATCAACAGTGACAGAACGATGAAGGAAACAGCTGCAGCTCAATGGGGAGCTCAAGATCTGCTATAAACTCAGCTACAGCCTGCTCCTCTGGTGCTCGGTGGAGAGGACGTCCCAGATGTTACCTCCACAGAAGACCTGGGTTTTTACCTGGACTCTCACATGAACCAAGGAAAGCTTCCAAGTGCCTTCATTTCCTGATGTTTTGGCTCCACATGATAACTCTTTTAACTTAACTTTTTTTTTCTTGTTTGTGCGACCATGAACGACTTCCTAAACTCTTGAAATTATGTCTTTTTATGTTAAACAGTCATAAGAGATTTTTATTTTTAATTTATAAGATCACATACAACTTTACAGTTTTGAAATTATGCTTTCTGCTTTATATGATCATAAACAACTTTAAGAGGTTTAATGATCTTTGATTTTCAGTTTACATGACTATAAACGAGTTTGTTAAGCTTTCAGATTATGCCCTTTTATTTTGTATAATCATAAAAGAGTTTGGAATGACTGGGGATTTTTGATTTTTAGTTTACATGACTATAAACGAGCTTGTTAGGGTTTCACATTATTATTTTTTTTACACAATCATAAACAACTTTAGAAGATGTAAAGAATTATAATTTTTAGATACACAATCATAGATGACTTTGCTAAGTTTTGAAATTATGTTTTTTATTTTTGATATACGATGATATGATCATCAACAATTTTAAGTTTTGAAATTGTGTGTCGTTTCTTTTGTTTTTTTGTTTTTTGTTTTTTTGTTTCAGATCTGTGTAAGGCAGGGGGGTCCAAACTTTCTCCAATGAGGGCCAGATCTTCAAGGGCCGACAGTCTCTCCTGGTGTTTTCTAAAAATTTAACACATGTACAGAATAAAAAAAAGGTGCATTGTTTTATAAGCATTTTGTTTTCAAAAGCCAAATTATTATAAATTATTAAGAAGTCACTTTTGTCTTGCACTTTTTTGTCTGTGATGCATGCTCACTTTATTTTCTTGCTTTCTGCACTTTAGTCTGTATAAGAGGAACGTAAACAAGTGAATTTCTCTGATTTTTCTCTGAGATTAATGAAGTTCAATCTAATCTTTTCCCAACAAAATAACATCTTTGAACATAAAAACTGCAACTGCAATTATTTTTCAACAAACTAATTTTAAAATAAAAGGCAGAGAGCAGTGGATGAGATGCATAAATGTACAGACAAAGCTACAGAAACATTGTATGAAAGTGCTGGAGGGCCATAAGTAATGCATTTTGTCACAGAAGCTGAGGGCCGTATAAAATCTCAGACCGTGCCACAAATGGCCCCCGGGCCGCACATTGGACATGTCTGGTGTAAGGTCTTGAGAATGGGGGAGGGATCATTAATATAATAGCATTCTGTATTATGTCTGCTGCGCCAAGTTGTTTATGATTAATTAAAAAAATAATAAGTAAATAAATAAAGCTCTTTACACCACGCTGGTGAGGCCATGTTTGGGATATGGGAGCTAGTGGGGAGTAATAAAAGCCAGGCTGCACCACTGGAGAGGGAGCACAAGAGAGCCCTCAGCATCTCCAGAGGAAGAACAACGTCTCCTGAGCGTCCTTCACAGACAGCACTGAGACTGAATATGAGCATGAAATAACTAAAACCCGGTTTGGGGTTACACTCCGGACATCGGTTGTTTTTGCACTGTTCTTTTAATATGTCATGAGTGTCTTTTTATATGTAAAGTCTGCTGAAATTCAGTTATTTTTTTAATTTTTTTTATTTACAGGTGCAGACATACCTACATGTAATACATAAGACATGAGACAAACAAAACAATATTATGACTTACAAAGAACAAACAACATATAACAGATGTATATAATAATATGAATATGAATATATATGCGGATATGAATATGTATTGATGTAAAAAAAATAAAAAAATAATAGTAATAAATAAAATATAATAAAAATAACAAGTAAATAAATTATAATAATAATAAAAATTATAATAATTTCCTGATCTTCTATGTGGGTAAATTCCATGAAGAGTTAGAAATAATGACGCCAATAATAATAATAATAATAATAATAATAATAATAATAATAATAATAATAATAATAATAACAATAATAATAACATAAAAAATAATAATAATTGCAAAACAAACAACAAAAAGGAGGAAAGAGAAGAAAACAACAATTGAAATTCAGTTATTTAAGCAAGAATGTAATAAAGTCAGGACAAAGCAGTCAACACAGTCTACATCCAGTCTGCGCTCATTCATTTATCCAAAAAAATGGTGTGCAGCTCTGTTTTCTCTGATTCCTCACAGCCTTTTTTCATTTTGGAAAAATGGCATCATAGAAAAAGTTTAAGAAAGTGCTTGTTGTACCTGTTTGTTTATGGCAGTAGTAAAGTAAGTATTTGAGACATTTTCTTTTAGCCAGATAATGTTTCTAAAGGTTGTAAAATGTGCAACGTTGTTCTAGAAGTGACCATTGGTATAAAAGTAAGAATAAAAGCATAAGATTTTTTTATTTTTTTTTAGGTTAAAAAAATTCTGTCTAAAGTTTGCTTTTTTCCTTTTCCACTTCCCATCTTGACTCATCCCAGATCTGGTATATTTTTGAAGCCCTGTTATGTCCAGGGTCAGAGCAGAAGGTCGCAGACTGAACAGCAGCGTGTGTCCAGTCAGGATTTTCCACTCCACTGAGCTCTGACAGCCTTTAACCTGTCAGGACTCAGTATATGGTAATGTCCTGGTCATACTCAAGTGCAACGTGCAGCGCCCCCTACAGAGCACCTTCAGCAGCTCTTCAGTCCAAATACGGCTCCTCCCTGTGAGCTGTTGGACACTGATTCTTGTGCTCATTGCGGACTGTGTGTACCGCCAACTGCTGTGGTCATTTGCACTTTTGGAGAGACCCCCGAGTGTCCTCCACCATCTGACCCTGCACCATCTGCACTCACTTCTGCCGCGCTCCTCTGAGTAACTGGTTCTGCAGTTTTTATTTATTATTCAGTCTATAGTCACTGGTCTTCAGGACGTTATGTAATGGTCTGTGCTCAGCTCATTCTGCCTGGAACCACATGAAGCGCAGCAGTGCCTCCCGTCCCTGGCGCCGGTGTAAGCACCAAAAGTGTCCGGACTGCGAGAGCTGTCCAGGGTCCTGCGCGCCCTGATGATGTAGCGCGTTGTGATTGGTCCTTTGACGTAGTGGGTTTTCATTGTCATTCAAAAATAGTATAAACTCTGAAAAAAACAGAAAGAATCTATCTATCTATTTTGGTATTTATTCATCATTTAATTTGTCGACGTTGCGTAGCCGTAGATGAACATCATCGGAGCGCGCAGGACCCTGGACAGCTCTCGAAGCCCGGACACTTTTGGTACTTACACCGGAAGTAAATTTCCCATTAATTTTTCCCATAGACTTTTGAAAAATGTGTATATTAAAGCAGAACTCAGAACTTTTTTACCTTAAACTCTTTTGGAGTGATGGTTAAATGAATTGTTGTGGGGTAAATGAAGCGTTGGGCAGCTCCCCCTGGTGTCTCTGGGCTGTAAGTGATCCTTACAACAATGCTTTTGAGCTCCAATTTAGATTTTTTCTTTTTTTTGGGTGAAAATTAGTGATCCTTGCAGCAGTGAGCGCCTCTGACCCGGTGTCTCAGAAGTGTTGGGTCTCACGAGAAAGCAGCACATCAGATTTAGCAAAACGACAAGCGAGAGATGGCTTTATTTCTTGGTTTTTGTATGGCAGATGCAGATACGAGGAGGGGGAAATGAAAGTAAACCCGAGCAAGGAATCACAATATGAGTCAAATGGACTGAGTATTTACTGAAGTGCTTTACTCTGAACTGCAGGAGGAGCACTGTAGAGGAAAATGAAGCAAACCATCGAAGAACTAGAAGTTACTGAGTTTTGCTTTGAGAGTTTAAAAGCTCGATGTAGGCAAATCCGCTCTGTGGTAACTCATGACCATGCTACAAATGTATTTTGCTGATAATTCATGTTTAAGATCATTTTTTCATTCAAATTAATTGCGCTATGGTCATGAGATACCACAGAGCTGATTAGCCTCTGATGAGCTTTTAAACTCTCAATACTTTAATTTACTAATTTTCCAAAAAGTCAATGGGGAAAAAAAAACAAAAATTTACTTCTGGCGTCAGAGAGAGGCGGGTGCTGTTGCGCACACAACGATCATGAACTTTATTGGACTCGTTGGATTTACCATATTTTCCGGACTATAGAGCTCACCTGAATATAAGCCGACCCATTAAGTTTAAAAAATAAAAATAAAAATGTACATGCTTATAGCCGCACCGGACTATAAGCCGCCAATATCCAGGTTGAGAAAGGAGATATTTACTGGATACACACTGCATGTGAATCTACTCCACTGCACTGCACCACGCACTCCGCAGTAAATACGCAGCCGTTGTAGTGAATGAGAGGTTTCCACAGCCTCCGCAGCTCTGCAGCTCTGCAGCGCCGGTCCGGCCGTGCTCTGCCCTGCGGCGCAGATACGCAGCCAGTGTATTTTGTTCAACGCCTTTCGACAGCGGACTCCGCAACTCAGATCGCACCAAACAGGAAAATGGACGTGCACAGCATCCGGATTTAAAAGTAATGTAACTCCATACTCCGCCCTGCTAGTGCGCCCCCTGGCGGTTGAAGAAAAATCCATAGAAAAGCCACATCTTTGTATAAGCCGCATGGTTCAAAGCGTGGGAAAAAAGTAGCGGCTTATAGTCTGGAAAATACGGTAATCTGGTTACTTGTGTTGTGCTCAAATGTTCTGGACTGTGGCAGCACTGACAGCTCTGGACCCAGAGGAAGCTGACTGCACACAGAGATCAGAACAGGAAGCTCTCAGCTCCTGAACGTTTGCTGCTGCAGGCCTCAGTTATGAAGAAAGTACATCTGTGTTTTATCGAGGACACAGAGAAGGAACTGGATTCAGGTCAGGCCCCAGAGCAGCAGCAGCAGGAACGGAACTCATCTCATTACTGTCCCCTGAGATCATCACTGTGTCTCCACTTTATACTGCTGCTCTCCTGCGGCCCTCCTCAGACTCCTGCGGCTCTCCTCAGACTCCTGCGACACTCCTCAGACTCCTGCAGCTCTCCTCAGACTCCTGCGGCTCTCCTCAGACCCCTGCAGCTCTCCTCAGACTTCTGCGACTCTCCTCAGACTCCTGCGGCTCTCCTCAGACTCCTGCGGCCCTCCTCAAACTCCTGCGGCTCTCCTCAGACTCCTGCGGCTCTCCTCAGACTCCTGCAGCTCTCCTCAGACTTCTGCGACACTCCTCAGACTCATTTTCTAAACCATACTTTTATTTGAGAAGATGATTCAGGTGAAAGACGTGAGTGCGTCTGTGAAGACTCAGTCATCCAGGCTCAACTCAATAACAACCAAAGAAATCATCTGGACCTGGTTTTACATGAGTCAGAGTTTTTCTTTTACCTTGGTGCCACAGTAGGTGTAATAATCCTAGTTGAAGTTGTAGTAGTGGTAATATTAGTGTAACTTGTAATAGTAATAGTAATAGTAGTAGTGACAGCAGTAGAAGCAGCAGTTTCTCCAAACTAAAACAGACTAATCCTCCAGAGCCAGGTCTTGACCAGGATCCTGGCTCAGATCTGGAGAAAGGTCCCACTGATCCTGACAGATTAATGATGGATGCTCCTCAGGTCGCTGACGAGGGGCGGGAGGTTTCAGATGCGTCTTCTGTGCCTGGACAAATTCCTCTCGAGTGTCAGATATTGTTCCGTGATTGGCGGTCGCTTCTTCGATGTCGCTCCACATTTGCATAAAGCTGACTTCAGTAGTGATGGGAAATTCGGCTCATTTTAGTGAAGCTGGACCAAAAACAGCCGGCTCTTTTGGCTCCAGATGGCTCTACATTTGACCTCCAATGCCTTTTATATTTCAGCCAAATTCAACACAGTTTTGACAAACGAGTTGTGTTGTGTACTCATGTGTAACTCAAATACATGGATTGTGATGAAGAACTCAAAAGTTCTGATGCTTTAAAACCACTAAATGAACTGACTTACTGATAGAACCTCTCTATTACACAAAAACACCTATAATTAAGCATAAAAATAAAAAAGGACAGTTTTTACACACACACCCCTAACAAAAAGCAAGGCTTCTTCTAGTAGTAAAAAGTAAAAACAACAGCAACAGCTAACCTCAAAACCCAAAAAACTTTATCATAAATATATAACCTAAAAAAAAACAACCCTGAATTATTGCAATGTGCATTGTGCAAAACAGCAGCTCCAAACTGCTTCAGGTGTCTCTGAACTAACCTCCATCAAATATCTAACTGTAAATTTTAACTTTTTTTTCTTTTCTTTTTTTTTTTTTTCTTCTCATTAAAATCTCTGCCCAGTTTTTGAGAAAAAAAAAAAAAGAAAGCTCATGGATGGGAGCTGGCTCTTTAAAGTGAACAGTGAGAGCTGGCTCCCATCCATGAGCTTTCTTTTTCTCTCTTTCTCTTTGTACGCAAACACGACCACATCTCACCCGTCCTCAGCTCTCTCCACTGGCTCCCAGTTCAGTTCAGAATTCAGTTTAAGCTTCTGTTGTTTGTTTTTAATGCAATTAATGGCTATGCACCAGTGTATTTATGTGAGATTTTAAGTTTTTGTCAACCCAGCAGGGCCCTGCGTTCTGCTGGACAACATCTGCGTGAAGTCCCAGGCTCCAGGAGTAAACAGTGGGTGATCGCTCTTTTGCAGTGGCAGGTCCTAAACTCTGGAACACTTTACCATCACAGACCTGACTCTGTTTAGGGCCAAACTTAAAACCTATTTGTACAGGCAGCCCTTCAACATGTAGTGTTGTGGCATTTTTCGTATTATGTACTTGTGTATTTTAATGTATTTTTTATTTCTATGTACGTATGGATTATTTTTATGGTTTTAAATAATGTAAAGCACCTTGGGCAACACTGGTTGTTGTAAAGCGCTATATAAATAAAGGTTGATTTGTGCTGCCCTCACGACACGTGACTGTGTGAAGCTAGACAGCCAGCGAACTGATAAAGAAAACTCCGTATACAAGGCGTACTTTTCTTGCTTTTATGGAGGTATCTTGAATTGATTTATATTTTAAGTAACTGAAACATACAGAAAAAATGTGTATTACAAACTGCACTGGACAGTTGGTGTGCTAATACAAGTAGCTAGGTTAGCTTATGCACATGTAACACAGCAGTCTTATTAGCGGCAGGTAACAACCTCAAGTTTACATCAAATGTTCAAACGAAATACAACTGTAACCTCAACTAAGTGCTTGTGAACATACAAATACTTACAAAGACTAAAGTTTCCCAAGGTTCAAACGTTTAGAGCACATTCAGCGTGTTAATGAGCCATTTTGGACCTCTTTTTACCGTGGTTCTAGCTTGATTTTCACCGAGAGGAAAAAACGTCAAAGATCCTCTAATGGCACACAGGAGCGCTTACTCTGCACTGAAACAAAACGATCCTTACAGGAGAAGATGTCTCACTCTGACAATTTTATCCGTAACTTTTTTAACAGTTTGCAATATTAAATGAACATATTTATTTAGCAATCATGAACTTATTTATAACTTTTAACTAACTTATTAACATTATGAAATTATCAATGTCTTTTGACCTAAAGACATGACATGATTGATTGATTGTCCCGGCTCATTCACGACCGACCCATCACTAGACTTCAGTTCAACTCAAAGCTCTGCTCAGGTCGCTTGGTTTCGCGTCTCTCAGCGCGTTCCAGACGTTTGTCGCCTCTGTGCTGCGTAGGAAATGCAGGTCGCTGGTGGCTTCAGTCGCTGTTGGTGTGAGTTTACCAAACTCCAGCGGCACTGATTGAAGGATGGGTCAAATGCAGAAGACAAATAAATTATTGGTAATAGTAGTAGTTTTTGCAGTAGTAGTAGTAATGGTGGTAGTAGTATGTATGGTCCACTTCAGTAAAATTCTTTTTTCTTTCTTTTTTTTTCATGTTAGACTTCATTCATATTACACACAATTTAAACCCTCTTCCTTAAAATTCCTTAATAAATAAAAGCTTGTAGAAAAATATCATCTCTCTTGTATTAAATCCATATGATGTAATATTTATATAATATTAAAAAAGAAAAGAGAAGAAAGAATTCTTTATCAGTAACAGTACTTTTACTTGCGTACAGGATGCTTCGTCCACTTCTTCTCAGATGTAAATTCATGTTTTGGTCCCAGAACCTTGTGCCTGTATCACAGCAGAGATCTGTGCAGACGGTGACGCTGCAGTTTAACACGACAGGAGAAATGTGAAAACCATAAAAATGAACAGTGACATTTCTGCAGGTGGCCTTTCCTATGGGGAGGAGAGGAGAGAGGAGCAGGAAAAGTCGGACAAAATGAGACAACAGCGTGTGATGGAGCGGGGAAGTTTGTGTTTGGACAGAAATTAATTGGTTTGACCTCTCGAAGTCGAACCAATTATGAATGTTTTTGTGTCAGAAGTGTCTTGTTCAAGCCAAAGGTCAGAAAGGAAGACAACTGTGAAGGTCTTTGTGTAGAGGTGGAAATTAACAAGACACTTTTACTTAACTCAAGGTGTTTTTAAAATTATTTATTTATCTATCTTTTTTCTTTAACCTTTACTTCACCAGGTAGAACATGACAAACAAATTCTTATTTACAATGTTGACCTGGAAGTGCTGAGAACACTTAAAGGGAAAGGTAAGAGGCGAGCAAACATAAAATTACACATATGCAAAAAAACAAACAAAAAACATTAAACTATTGATCATTAGAGTCAAGAGTCCTTAAAACTGACCTTTAATCTGCTTTTAAAGGCAGAAAGTGAGATCATTGAACCCATATGAAGTGTATTTTGAGCAAAATGAAAAGACAGAAGGCCAAAAGATGACTTTGTTTTGGGAACTGAGGTTCGAGTGTTGGACCTCGAGGGGATTTGTCGTTGTAGCGTCTGGTTTAGATCCGGAGGAGTGCGACCTAACATAGTTTTATACAAACGTGAGCTGTGGATGTGATGAGTTTGCAGTGAGGGCAGTTAACCTGAGAATAAAACAGTGTTGTGCTTTGAAGGAAGAATTTATAACAAAGAGTGATAGATTGTTTCCAGTTTTTGAAGGCCTTGACCATAGATTATATCCCACAGTCAAACAGAGGAAGGATGGACGTTTCAACAATAACACGTTTAACTGAAAAATTAAAGGACGAACGTTTTCTGTACAGAAAGCCCAGGTTTGCTCTAACCTTTGTTTGTAATGTGGAAATGTGATGATGGAAGGATAAAGAACTGTCTAACCAGATTCTGTGACCTGCTCTAAAATGGTTCCATCTGTAGTGGTGATGTCCAATGTTATTGATTAATTGATGAATAAATTGTATAACTTTTGTTTTCTTGGTGTTTAGAAAAAGGTCAAGATTTGTAAAGGCTTTTCTGAGTACATTTTGTAAACCATACCTGCAGCTGACACCTCACAATCAGACCAATATAGAACAAGCAGTAGTTGTAGTAAATGCAGTAACAGCAGTAGCATTAGTAGTTGCCATTTCAGTATTAGTATTTGTAGTAGATGCAGTGATGGTCGTAGTAGTAGAAGTCATAGGAGTGCTACTCTTGTTTGTGTTTTTGTGTTGTTTGTTTGTGTGGTGTCAGACTGACAGAGGCTATGTTCTGCAAAATCAACTTTTCTCTGTTGTTCCCTCATCAAAAACAGACCTGGAGTTGTGTTTTGTTTCATTCTTCCCTTCTTCTCTCACACAGCCGTTCTGAGCCTTCAAAACACTCCATTGCACAAAGCTCCGCCCACTCCAGGAAGCACTGACCAATCAACATTAAGCCCTCTACATCCAGTCTGCCCTCAGTCATTTATCCAAAAAACAGTGCACAGCTCTGTTTCCACTGATTCCTCACAGACATTTATCATTTTGTAGTAAAATGGTGTCATACAAAAAATGAGCTGCTTTTTTTCGTTTGTTTTTTATTTTCAAAAGATGCAACACTCTGCTCTCTGCTGCCCTCTGCTGGCCTCTTCTCCTGTTTCTATGGCACCAGTAGAGTACTTATTAAAAAAGTTCTCTTTTAGTTTTTAAAGGTTATAAAACATGCTGCGGTTCTAAAGGAGACAAAGACTGGCTTAAAAATAGGAATAAAAGCAGAAAACAGACCCTTTAAACTCTATAGTAGAATAAGGTTTTTATGTTTCTATATGTTTTTTTCTTTTTTTCAATTTTTATATTGTGTAAAATGCATGGAAGGTGATCTTTGAATTGACCTCTCACTAATGGCGTGGCCTGGTCAAAGCCTGTTTTCTATTTGATTTTATGTTTTGTTGAATAAACTGTACGTAACGTGTTTAGTGTGGAAATGTTTTGTCTTATGTTAAATATTTTTACTCACTGCAAACCAATTTCCTTACGAGGACAATAAACTGCTTCCTACCTTTGTAGAATAAAAAATACATAATATATCCATAAACAAGGAGCAGACGAGAGAGAGTCCAGCGCAGAAAAGTTTATTGCACAACACAACAGACGGAGCTCAAAAGCCCTGAGCTCATCCAAACATCATCTTTTATCATTTCTGATAACACTCATTTCCATATGTCCTTGAAAATAACAAGTTATTATTCGTCTAGACAGTTGCTACTCAAATTTAGTTTGTAAACATAAATATGGGACCGTCCCAATTGAACTGGAGCCAACCCCTGCTCCTGCTGCAGACGCTCAGTTTGTCTCAGCCACCAAAGTTCATCCAGGTCATTATTAGGCAAGGCAAGTTTATTTGTACAGCACAATTCATACACAGAGCAATTCAAAGTGCTTTACAGAAAAAAAAGGCAAATTTAAAAGTACAAAACACATTTAAAACAAATCAAATTTAAAGAGTATAATTAAGAATCAATTTAAAATTAAATTAAAAGAGAAGAGTGCAGATAAAACACTTTCAGTTGTCATATGCACAGCTAAAAAGAACAGTTTTAAGTCTGGACTTGAACATTGTCAGAGCAGAGGTCTAACATCGTCAGGAAGACTGTTCCAGAGTTTAGTCCTGACTCTGGGACCAGCAGAGACCTGTCCCTGAGGTCCTCAGAGTCCCAGCAGAGACCTGTCCCTGAGGTCCTCAGAGTCCCAGCAGAGACCTGTCCCTGAGGTCCTCAGAGTCCCAGCAGAGACCTGTCCCTGAGGTCCTCAGAGTCCCAGCAGAGACCTGTCCCTGAGGTCCTCAGAGTCCCAGCAGAGACCTGTCCCTGAGGTCCTCAGAGTCCCAGAAGAGACCTGTCCCTGAGGTCCTCAGAGTCCCAGCAGAGACCTGTCCCTGAGGTCCACAGAGTCCCAGCAGAGACCTGTCCCTGAGGTCCTCAGAGTCCCAGCAGAGACCTGTCCCTGAGGTCCTCAGAGTCCCAGCGGAGACCTGTCCCTGAGGTTCTCAGAGTCCCAGCAGAGACCTGTCCCTGAGGTCCTCAGAGTCCCAGCAGAGACCTGTCCCTGAGGTCCTCAGAGTCCCAGATGGTTCATATGGGACCAACAGGTCAGAGATGTACTTTGGTGCTAAGCCATGGAGAGACTTGTACACAGCAGAGATGTTTTAAAGTCTATTCTCTGAGCAACAGGAAGCCAGTGCAGAGACCTGAGGACAGGACTAATATGGTCGTACTTCCTGGTTTTGGTCAGGACCCGAGCAGCAGCGTTCTGGACGTCCTGCAGCTGTCTCACAGCTGGTTTAGTGAGTCCAGTGAGCAGTGTTACAGGAGTCTAACCTGCTGGAGATGAACACATGAATAAGTCTCTCTAGGTCTGGTTTAGACAGTAAACCTTTGATTCTGGCAATGTTTTTGAGATGGTAAAATGCTGATGTTATAGATTTAATCTGACTGCTGAAGTTCAAGTCAGAGTCCATGATTACCCTGAGATTTCTAACCTGACTTGGTTTTAGTGAAAGAGACTCGAGCTGACTACAGACACCTTCTCTTTGTTTCTGTGGCCAAAGATGATTATTTCAGTCTTGTCTGTGTTTAGCTGGAGAAAGTTGTTTCTCATCCACTCATTGATCTGTTGGATGCAGTGACAGAGTGAATCCACAGGTCCATATTCACCTGCTGTCAGTGAGATGTAAATCTGAGTCATCTGCATAGTTGTGGTAGGATATGTTATTGCTGCTTATTGAGTTATAAAAAATCATTAAATAGTGGAAATTTACAGCCCATGATGTGATGTAGGTGTAGCCTGTGACTCGCCCATCATGTTATGTTCCCCTTTATGCTGACGTCATCAACATTTAACCACACCCACTAAACTGCACCCCCTAGTGGCCGTTACACTAAACTACAATCAAGAACCAAATTAAACTCTCTCTATGTGTGTTGTATCTTCTTTACAGTGAGGCCCAGTGTGTTTCACTCACAGTTACAAAGTCACACATTTCTCAAAGAATGCATGAAGATGAACACATGAAGATGAACACATGACATTATCATGACACTGCAAACACTCACAGCACTGACGTTTTTTACTATAATGATTATATAAAGATTATATGAAGCTTGATTATACGTATAACAAGCAAAATGTGAATAACATCCATAGATTACTCAAAGCTTGAGTGTAGCTTTAATACTTAGCATAAAGAAAGAAAAACAACCCTCGGTGTTACCAGTCTTACAGTGACCTAAAGTAACAACATTTATAGCTTTTTTAACTCATTAACCTCTTCACCTTTCTACCTTATTCAGGTGTTTTCGCGTAGTTTACCGTATTTTCCAGACAATAAGTCGCTCTTTTTTCCATCGTCTGGCTCGGGGTGTGACGTATCCTCAGGTGTGACTTATATATTAAAATATTTCAGGTGTTGGTTAGAGGGCGCTCTAGGCTTGTGTACCAGCATCTGCTGCACCTGTACCACTGACAATTTAAAATGTAAACATTACCACTAACAACTTAGGCTATAAAGACAACTGAGAAAGAGCGGAATAACTGGAAATGGAACTGATGCTGAGTCTGACGACAGCCACGCAGAGGAGGAAGCGGCGCTTCGTCTACCTCCGGAGTTGGCGGAGTTGTTCAGAAGCGACACCGAGGATGAAGAATTTAAAGGATTTAGCGATTAGGAGTGAGATGGTGAGTTTGGTGAACTTGTTATATTTTGTTCTTTATGCTATAGTTATGTGAATAACTGTTAATATATTACGTTAACATACGAGACACCTATTCAGTTCGTTGTTTATGCTTCATGTAGCTGAATAACCATCAATGTGTTACGTTAGCATAGCGCACACCTATTCAGCTGTTGTTCTCTATTCTATTATTACTATAACTTGCCTTTCAACATGAAATGTCTGTTCTTGGTGTTGGATTTTGTAAAATAAATTTACCCCATAAAATGCGACTTATAGTCCAGTGCGACTTATATACGTTTTGTTTCTTCCACATTTTTTGGCGAGTGCCACTTATACTCCAGAGCGACTTATAGTCTGGAAAATACAGTTTATATCTCTGCACTTACTCGGTCTGTCCATGTCATGAAATATCAAAGTTTATTTCTATAGCACTTTACAACAACACAAGGAAGACCAAAGTGCTTTACATAAAAACATGATCAAATTACAAAAGTTGAATCAATACTGTAAAATAATACTAAAACAATAAGACACATCACACGGTAACAGAATCAACCAAAGACTTAAAACCTAAAGTTGTCTCAGTGCTAGGAGTTAAAAGCCAATTTAAACAACAGTCTTTAGCCTGCACAGATCAAGAGGCAGCAGTTTAGGAGCGACAGCAAATAAACGTTTGTTTTGAAATAAAAAGTGGCACAAAGTTCAGCGTCGTCTCTGTCAGCGCAGATAAACCCTTTTCTTCCACAAACTTTATTTCTCTTACAGTGAATTATTATTTAGGCTTCAAATACAATGAGCACTGAAACTCTCATCAGCCTCCGTACTGTGACCCACTTTCTGGCCCCTAACCCGCCAGCTGAGACTCTCACTCTCTCTTTTATATAAATGCGAGGATCATATTCCTTTTATTTTAAATCTGCAGCGGATTACAAATTCATTCATGTAATGGCCAGTATCAAGGATAATATTAATAGCAATTTGTTTTATGCTGCCTCATCCTCTGATCCCCGGTGTTATTTCTGAATATTCTGATCCGCGCGGCTTTCATCTGCAAAATGAAACGCTTAATTTCTGCTTTGTCACTTTACTGTTTCTAAATCGAGCTTCTCTTTTGAAGCAGTTTCCTCTCTCGACCCACGCGCTCCGACTTCAGCTCGCGTCTGTCTGCATTTAGCAAACCATGATCATGAAAGGAAGACTGGACAGAAAAAGGAAAAAAAAAAAAAAAGAGAAAAAAATAACGGAAACGCAGCTTGCACAGTCCCGCTGCGAACCTGTCAAACTCTCGAGCCTAAAAGCAGGACCATTGTAAGAGTCCGAAAAGTGCTGTAAGGTAAAGTGCAGGAGCTAAAGGAACAGAAAAAAAACAGCAATCACCAAAGAGAACGGCCATAGAGGAAAGCTTCAAAAGAGCGTTTCTTCTCCACCATTTTCTTTCTATGACAGCAATGAAAAAGGCATATTTTTTATTATTTTGACTGACTTTGATGTAGACTTCAGTTGTATGTGGGCTACACTTACGGAGTTGGTTAAAGGACGTGTTAAAGGAGGAATAAAGAAGACATTTTTCTGCTCTGGAAAATGAATTGTGAGAAGTTAACTTGTGTAGGTGTTAAATATAAAAAAACAAACAAACTTAGACATACGAGTGTAACTTTTTAACTTTGCCTTACTGCAGACGACGGTCGGTCGCTGTGGGGTCAGGCCGGTGTCTGCGGGGGGCGTGTGCCTTCAACAAGCTCCCTCCTGATTGGCCCTCGACACTGCTTTACTGTACAAATATAAACTTCCTGCTGCACAAAATCAACAGAGCCAACAATGCAACAATGGCCAAAAAGAAGAGACAGTGAGATATGGGTACAGAGGAGGGACAAAATGTACCCTTTTTTGCTCAGATCATGAAGACTCCCATAATTCTTCATAAATGTTATACTTACTCCAGTGTAAATATTAAGTATCCTGCATTTTCTGGGGCAGTTTAGCAGTTGGACCCCAAAGCAGAGAAGCAGATAATAGTCACTTTAATAAACAGTTTATTTAAAGAGCAACTCAACCCTGGCCCAGGCCTGACTCCGCCCACTGCCAGAGGTCGAAAACTACTCCAAAAGTGTGCAGAGAGCTGGCAGAGACCGAGGAGAACTGAGGCCTGGTCCTGAGACAGATGTCAGAGACGTCATGGACGTCCTCCACAGCAGGGGGACGTCTGGACTCATCACTGACTGTCAATAAATAAGCTCCAGCTAATCCAAAATACTGCTGCTAGGATTTTAACAAAAACACAACGGTTTGAACACATCACTCCACTGGCTGCCTGTAAAACAACAAACTGATTTCAAAATGTTATTATTAGTTTTTAAATCTTTACATGGCTTGGCCCCTGCTTATATTTCTGAGCTGCTCACTGAGCACAGCGGCCCTGAGACTCCTTCACTCGTCCAGTGGAGAACGTTTATCAGCTCCACAGACACAGTCACGATCTGGTGATGGAGCTTTTACTCACTGCAGTAAACGCTGCTGACACTGTTTTTAAAACTAGACTTAAAACATTCTTATTCTCACAAGATTTTGGTTGATTTTCATTTTATTTTTATCTTGTTTTTATCTTGTTTGTTTGTTTTTAGTTTTTGTGGTATTTTTTTTTAAACCAGTGTTTTATTCTTTCTTAAATTTATTGCTGCTGAGTTGTTTTTATGTAATCTTTTTTTGCACTTAAGCACATTGAGTCTCTGTGTGTCATATGAAATGTTCCATATCAGCCATTCCCAGAGTCAACAGTGTCGTGGCCCCTTAAATTTCCGAAAACCCCATGTGGACCCCCAACTATACAACTTCCCTTTATTCAAAAGACTTGTTATATTTTTTCTCTATATATTTTATATAAAAACATTACAAAAAAACCAAAACTGTTGGCAATTTTTTTTAACATAATATTTTTAAACAAGTATTTAACTGTATATCATTTCAAACTTAATTTCTTCTAAAGTACTTAATACTATTGACAGCCCGGACCCCACTTTGGGAACCACTGTGCTATATAAATAAACTTTATTATTATTATAATGTTTTATGTTGCTTTTTTAATAACAACGTACACCTCCCATCTTTCATGACTGAAGGAATTATTTTTTTATTTGACCTTTATTTAACTTTTATTTAACCAGGAGAGTCCCACTGAGATTCAGAATCTGTTTTACAGGGGAGCCCTGGCCCCACTGGGGACCTGTTGTACAGGTTTTTAGTGGCAGGAGAAACCTACGCAGACACAGAGAGAACATGCAAACTCCACACAGAAAGGCCCCACTCGGTCCAGGAATCGAACCCAGGACCTTCTTGCTGTGAGGCAGGAGTGCTAACCACTATGCCAATGAAGAAATAACTTCACTTTAGGTTATTTGTTCTGACAAAGAAGATTTTGAACTCTGCTCCAGTTTTTGTTTCATATGAATAAACCCAGTACTCACAGAGATGTTAGCCATAAACCACAGCAAAACATCTGCATTTTCATTCTTTAGCAGCAGATTCTACAGAGTTCTCATCTGCCTCCAGCTCAGTTTTAAACTATAGACCCTTTACAATTTTAATGAACTCTACAGTAATATAACACTGGTAATTTTTTTTATTTATTTTATTCATTTTTTTTCAGATAATTTATTTCCTCTGCCAAGAAGGATGTTGTCAGTGTGAGTTAGCAAGATAACTTGTACTGTTGTAATATTAGGGCCAATGATACTAACTCTCACCACAAGGGGTCAGTAAAGAAACAAACAATTCTTTACCATTAAGATATAAGGAGTTTATGGTTAAATGGATAAAGCATTTACTCCTGGACTAGAAGATCCCTGGTTTAAGTTCAAGTCTGGGAAAATAAATGTTTTTGGTGTGAATCTGCGTTGTCTGGATCCAGGTTTTTTAATGATTCTTTATTCTTTGGTAGCTTGAGCGAGTTCTTGTCTGTTAGCAGCTTAGTTTTAATAGAAACCCAGTTAGAAGGGATCACAAACCATCTTTGTGCCACTCCTAAGCCTGGATAAAAGGAGAAGATCAGGTCACGAAGGGCATCTGGAGTGAATCCGATGCCAAATCGATGTTAATCATGATTTGCAGTGATGACCCCAAAAAAGAAAGAAGAAGTAATGTAGTTTTGTTGTTCATCTCAAACAAACCAAAATATTTGTAGGTTGTGCAGCTTTTTCCTCTGAACCTGCAGCTCTGGAGGTGATAATAAACCAAACAAGTGGAAAGAGTTTTTTTTAGAAGCTGCGAGTATCATATTTGAGAGGCGCTGATGGAGGAGAATATAGCCCTGAAGTCTCACATGCAGCAGAGTGAGATGTGTGTGAAAACTCAGGATCAGATTCTTCCATTAAAGTGTGCCGTTGGTTCTGGAGAGTAACACGTGAAGGCAACAGATCAGAACGACTCAGGAGCGAAGACTGCTGCTCTGAAAAAGGCACCAACAAAACAAATGTTTGTGTTAATGCAGCCACACCAGTTTGCTTCGTTTATGTCAGAATTTATTTTTAAGTCTTTAACTGTTCACAAAGCATCAAAGATAGTTGGGGTGTAATGATGTGTTTTTGCAGCAATACAATATGTATCGATTAGAAGTGTTTCGATTTGATTCAAGAACAATATCGGTTAATTTGGAATGACGATTTGATACGATTCAACACCTTCGTATCGATAATCAATACAGCAACTTTTTGCCAAAAATCATAAAAGTTTATTCTCAAATGTAGCACCGCGGCCGGGGTTGGTTATGTCCAGCAGACAGAGAGTGAAGAAAAGTTGAATATATCATTTTATTTAATTAAAAACACAACATTTATCTCCAAAAAGCATATCTGGTTTTATTTTAACATATAAATTTCAAATTTTGATCGATACTTCCTGTGTATTGATATTCACTTCCTAGAAAACGATACGATTCGATACAAGGTCATGTGTATTGATATATGTATATGTATTGATCATAGGAAAAAAAATCGATACATTGATACAGTGACTGTATCGTTACCCCCCTAAAAGATAATATAAGTATTTTTAATAAATCATGGATGTCCACAGATTTACTATATTGCCAAAAGTATTTGCTCACCCCCCAAAATCACTGAACTCAGGAGTTCCAGTCACTTCCACAGCCACAGGTGAATAAAATAAAACACCGAGGCTGCAGCTTTGTGGAAAACTTTGTATAAAAGTTTGGGGATGGTGAAGCTGTTATAGCTGCAAAGGCTGGGCCCACGTCATATTAAACTGAGTTAAGTTCATATGCGAGTAAAGGCAGGTGAGCAAATACTTTTGGGAATGTAGTGTATGACGTAGTTTATTAAAATATTAGTTGCACTGATAACAATGGCAGAGGCGATTTATTCACAAGTAAAGCATGTTTTTTCTGTCATGTAAATGCTGATGTCCTGAACATTTGAGCTGTGAGCTAAAAATCCCTGCTGTGGATAAAAAAAACACCAAAACAGAAGCAAACACAGCGTGCTCCCAAACCTGAGAAACACTTACA
Organism: Bostrychus sinensis; assembly: GCA_020698575.1. Taxonomy (NCBI): domain Eukaryota; kingdom Metazoa; phylum Chordata; class Actinopteri; order Gobiiformes; family Eleotridae; genus Bostrychus; species Bostrychus sinensis. The sequence goes on along the minus strand of CM036241.1, from coordinate 2,664,376 downwards.
GTAAGTTTTAGATTTTAGAAGATAAGTATTTATTGTGTAAAAACAGGATCCGCCAGTGTCTGCCTCTTAGTGAGCTATGATTTGCACAACTGTTTTTTATGCCAGATGCCCTTCCTGTCACAGCCAGGTTTGTGTTATCTGTTTGTCTCTGCAGGTGAGTGTTGGGCGTGGCTGTTGAAGGCTCCGCCCCACTTCCTGCGTTCACTTCCACACACGCCTCATTACTTTATCTTTTAATTATTGTTGCTTCATCTTAAATAAAAATAACTTAACAGTAATAATCATCATATAAATCTTTTTTATCCTACAAATTAATATGGAAGAAGTTGATGACCTGCGATCTTTCTTTAGTCACAAAAAAAATCAGGTACTGTAAATAATCTTCCAAACTCTAAAGCAGTGGTTCCTAAAGTGGGGTCCGGGGCTCCTTGGGGGTTCGCAAAGGTACTGCAGGGGGCCCCCAGAGGCTGTCTATGTTAAGTGCATAAACAAAAATTGAGTTTGAAATGCACTGTAAAAACAATGCTGCAAAAACTCAAGGCAACAGGATCCCTCAAGATTTTTAAGTTTTGGTGATCAACTCAAAATCTCAAGTTTTCAACAACTAATATTTTTTTTCTCACCAAATTTAACGTTCATACATCTAAAAACTTAAAAAAAAAATTATTTTATTTTACTACCTTTATTTTTTCCAGCTCATCTTACAGCAACTGACTCCACTGTTCAGAAAAAGTATTATTGATAATAATAAAAACTAAATATACTACATTTAACAAAAGAATAACTTTTTCTGAACTCTGTAAGTTGGCTGTAAGATGAGTAAAAAATGATGATAGAGAGAAAATCTTAAAAATTAGAAAGATTTTTAGACGTATGAACATCAAATTAAGTGAAAGTGTGGAAAACTTGAGATTTTGAGTTGGCCCCAAAAATCTTGAGGGATCCTTTGCCTTGAGTTATTGAGTTTTTACAGTGTATTTGTTTAAAAATATAACTTTAACACTTTTTAGCCAATAGTCAGTGTCTTTTGTAATGTTTTTATAGAAATATATGGAGAAAAACATGAAAATTTATAAAATAAAATTTGGGATGGAGGAAAGTTGTATTGTTGGGGTCCGTGTGGGATTTTGGTAAATTTAAGAGTTTGGGAATGGCTGCTCTAAAGTATAAAAAGCCTTTTTTTTTCCCCTTTCATCCTAACGTTTTCCTTCATTTTTGTTGCAAATTGTCCAAATGTCAAATTCAATTCAGTAAAGTGAGTAATAGGTGTAAATTGAAGCTGATTCTGCTGCTGCCTTTCACACAGATGAACCAAACCAGATGCATTTGCAGGTTTTTTACGCGATTGTGTCAAACATGAAACATAAACAGTGAATCAGGAGGCTCTGAATTGACAACGACAGCCACGGCGGCGTAATCTGAGGTCTATTCAGGCGCTGAAAAAACCGTGACAGGTGCCCGGTGTGTGTGTATGTGGTAAACTGGCTCGGCTCCAGGTTTGGTTGAGCATTCAGCCGCGCTCCTCCAGCTGAGACAGATGTGTGAGGAGACAGGTGTCAGGATCAATGGAGCATTAGGATGCTGCGAGAGGTTAGCTTTGTCTGAGGATCAATACACGAGCTGCTGTTAACCACACTCATCTCTGAGGAAAACAATGCATTTGGGGGGATTTTTATTTGTACAAAGATGATGTTGTATGGCTTGGAGGAACAAACGGGAGCAGAGCTGAAGATGTCGAGGGTCTCTTTGTTCATGACAAAGACTGGATTAGGAATGAGTCCATCAGACGGACAGCTGAGGTGTTCTGGAGATGATGTTTCTATATTGAGAGCTGTTACTTTGACTTTGCAGAGAAAACTTGGATTAGGTGTCTGTCGCCCCCTGCTGGCAACGGTGGGCACAGGACAGACCATAATGTGAATTTTGTGTCTGTTTTTTCTTTTTTTTTCACATGGGACTACGAATGGAAAATAGCACTGTGCTAAACCCGGCGTATTTACAGCACGTCCCATTCAAATAAACAAATAAATACAAATATATAAAATGGCTAATTAGCATGGCTGTTAGCAATATGATGCTAACAGATAGATTTCTGAGCTGACTGCTTCGTAGTGACGGAGGTTTAAGGCTGAAATGATCAGAACGAGTCTGGTGACGGTGTCTGGGCTTTAGAAACACACTTCCTGGTTTCACATGTTTGTTTGTTTGTTTGTTTGTCTGTTTATTTCTCTGTTTGTTTGTTTATTAGAATCCCCATTTGGCATTGCATTGACAATTGCTACTCTTCCTGGGGTCCTCATAAAAAAAAGCAAAAAAAAAAAAAAAAAAGTTTAATACAATACAATTAAATCACAGCACAGTGGTTACAAAAATATTCTCACTGTAGGAATATAAAGATAAATTTGAAAGCTCTGTGAATGACTGTAACACCTAATGTCTCTGGGACAGTACCAAAACTATAACTGGTTATCGAGTTAGGAAGTCGGGACGGGGTCGAACGTGAATGAGATGAATCAGTTCTTTGCTTGATTTGATCCAACTGATTTCACAAATGAACACAACCAATTCATATCATCACTTGCTGCACAAAATCTGGAAAACTCCTGTCCAAAAATGAGTTTTAGTGTTGGTGATGTCCAACAGCAGCTAAGGCAGGGGGCTGGACGGTGTTCACCCGTGTGCCCTGAAAGTCTGTGCTGTCTATGTCTACAGCTAAAATAGCGGCTATGTGGAAAACTTCTTGTCTTGTGCCCATCCCAAAGAAAGCAAATGTGAGCTGTACTTTGTCTGATCTCAGGCCTTTAGCATTGACTTCACACAGAATGAAGTGAGGAAGTGTGGTGCGTGAGTGTGGACGATGTTTTACTGTATTTGCTCCACACTGTTTATCAGCACCTTGAGAAAACTGCCAGCTCTGTTTGCATAATTGATTTTTTTTTTCTAGTGATTTTCATATAATACAACCACATATTTTAGCTAATAAGTTAATGATTGAATGGTTTTAGACTATCTTTTAAACCTGTCCTCAGTTTGTTCTGAAATGATTTAAACAAAAACTGGAGCTCCACAGGGCGTCCTGTCAGATGCAGAACTTTTCGGATGACACTGCCTTGTTAGGTCTAATTTCCCGGGTGATGATCTGGCCTACAGGGAAGAAACGGACTCTTTTGTCGTCTGGTGTGATGACAGCTTCTTACAGCTAAATGTTAACAAAACACAAGAGGTTGTTATTGATTTTAGAAAGAAGAAGGGCAGCAGTCTCTCCGGTGGTCATCAAAGGCCAGGCTGTTGAAATGGCTGACAGTTTTAAGCATATGGGAGTGCATCTGGGCCATAAATTGAAGAGTGAAGCTGTCTTTAAGAAGGCTCAGTCCATTCATGTTCTTCCTGAGAAAGCTCAGCTCTTTTGATGTGAGCAGGAGGCGCCTTTGTGTCTTTTATCAGGAAACTGTGGCCAGTAGGGCTGGGTGATAAATCAAATTAATTCAGTTATTTCGTGTTTCTAATTTTGGACAATGTCAAAAATAGCCAAATCGTAAAATCAAGTTTAGCGAAATTAGCATCCTTCAAGCACTGCACTGTCTTCTGTGTTGTAGCTAATGCTGCTGTTAGCTCCATAGCAGCTTAAAGAGTAACTCACCCCAAACCATTTTTTTTTGAGCTGATCAGCTGTGCAAACAGGGCTTTAGTGATACATCTCACTATTTATAGTCTTATGTTTGACCAGTTTTGTAAAAAAAGGTCTAAATTCACATTTTGTAGTGAAAACCGTCAAAGTGCTGCCCTCCTAGGGTCAAACAGTGGGATTTCTGCTCAATAGTTCCTTTTGAGCCCCCCAGTAAGTAATATTAGAGTTACTAACAAAATACCCAATTAGTTACTCGCGCTACAGTCACTACAGTCACTTTCATTTACCTGCAGTTCACCGCAAGGACACGGAATGAAAATGCATTAAACGAATAGCGCTAATACGTTTCCTAACTTATTTTCATCCGTTCCCTTCTCTGCTCCTCTTTATGCGCGCAGCGGCCACTCGTCCTGTCCATGCGCGTCGGGGCGCATGCAGCTGCTGTCAGCGGGGACAGCGGGGAAAGAAGAGACCTGCACCGCTTTGGCGCTAACAACAAGTGCATTTTAGCTTCAGTGTAGTGAAATAAAACTGTGTCCACAGGATGTGAACGCTGCACAGGAGCAGAGGCAGGTAGAACCTAAAGGGCAGTATTTGCTGTGTCAGGCTGCACTGCTGCTGAAATGAATGCAGCTAAAAAAAACTTGAACGCCTGTATAAAATAACAGTGCGGGTCAGGGCAACAGTGAGGCTATAGGCTTCTTCTATTTAGAATTGGGTTCATTTGGGCTTCCTGTTAGGAAGTAATCCAAAAGGAAAGTAACTAAGTTATTTTCACGAGTCACTAACCAAGTAATATATTACTTTTCAAGTTTCAACTTTTTTGGGTAACTAACCCAACACTGCAAATTAGTGACACTGGGGAGAGTTTTGACTCCACAGATGTGTTTTAAACTTGCCACGCTTTAAGTCACTTTTTGTTTGATGACAATCGATTTCTTACTCGCGGAGATACGATCAAAAACAGCTCTCAGCTGAAATAATACCAGTAAATAAAGACGCGATCTGACGCACACGTTACTGCGGCGGCACTCACAATATTTCAACTGTGTTATTATAAAAGCAACATAAAACATCAGTCCAGACAGTCCTGTATTTTTTTTCCCCATTTCTTGGCAGCCCCCTGCTGTGGAGGAGGTCCATGACGGTCAACTGTCAGTCACAGGACCTCGCTCTTCCCTCAGTTCTCCTCCTCTGTCTCTGCCCACTTTTTGAGCAGTTTTCAATCTCTGGCAGTGGGCGGAGTCAGGCCTGGGCCAGGGGTGAGTTACTCTTTAAACAGTGACTGTGGAGACTCTGCAGACTCTAAAAACACTAATTTCAGAGAAAGGAGTCATTTTACCTCTGTAATGGCCCGGTTTAGACTGCGGCAGCAGTTTAGTCAAAACAAACAGCGCAGTGCAATGTGCAGCAGCAGCAGGCGGTGAACTTTACGTGTCTTTATTTATGTATGCTAATTAGCTACATGCTCTGCTTAGCATCTTTGTACAGGACTCTGTGGTGGATAATGGTGTATAAATTATAATAGACCTGCTTTTTAGAAGCAGAGAAGACTAACAACAAAATACTTTTAGAATAATGCACTTTGCTTCTGCTTTGCTGTAGCCCAGCTAAAATAAAATAAAATAAAAAATACTATGCAATACTCTAATCTAAAAAAAAAAAAAAAAAAAAAAACATTTAACATTTAAATAGCCTTTTTATAACAAGAGAAAAAAAATCAATTCAAATTGTAAATTGGCGGAGAAATGAAAATAAAAAAAAGAGATTTTATTATAGAAACCATATCGCCCAGCCTTAGTGGCCAGTGTCTTGTTTTGTGCTGTACTTTGGGGCAGGAGCATCACTGTGGAGGACAAAAGCTGAATAAACAAACTGATTAAAAACCCGGCTCAGTGATGGGGCTGAGCCTGGACTCTGTGGACGTCATCATGGACCAGAGGACGAGGACCAAACTCCTCTCCACAGTGTTTTTAATGAACTTAAGAGCTCTTTTAGTGAGCGCCTGGTGATGCCCCGGTGTTTCTGAACTCCTCAGAAACTCTTTTGTTTGTGCTGCTGTGTTCTTTTACAATGATACCTGCTGTATGTATGAACTTATATCTCTTTATGGCTGTGTTGAGTTGCACTGATGTTGCAAGGGATTGTAGCAATTGTGTCTATTAATGTAGTGTCTATGTTGTCTGTTTGTTTGTTTTTTTACTTGTATTGTGTGTAAATGTTCTTGGCAATTCAGTTTCTTTCTTTTATCTGTACTTTTACTTAAGTAAAGAAATTGAGTACTTCTTCCACCACTGTTTGTTGAGGAGACAACATTATAACATGATTAAAAGCTAACAAAACAAAAACAAAAAATAAAGAAACAATTAGTAATAGTGAACGTTAAAGCAAAAGACAGTAATAAAGCAAAGAACAAAGTTTCTGGTGTGGACTTTTTTACATGAACAGCTTACCATTGCGAGATAGGGCCAAATATAGCTTGTTTGTCTTCTTTCAGTTTTTAAAGCCTCTATTTTATTCACCATTTTTGTTTTCTCTTAAGTAGTTGTAAGAACAAAATCGTTGTAGTAGTAGTAGCACTAGTAGTACCAATAGTAGTAGTACCAATAGTAGTAGTAGTAGTAGTACCAATAGTAGTAGTAGTACCAATAGTAGTAGTAGTAGTAGTAGTACCAATAGTAGTAGTAGTAGTAGTAGTACCAATAGTAGTAGTAGTACCAATAGTACCAGTAGTAGTACCAATAGTAGTAGTACCAATAGTAGTAGTAGTAGTAGTAGTACCAGTAGTAGTAGTAGTAGTAGTACCAATAGTAGTAGTACCAATAGTAGTAGTAGTAGTAGTAGTACCAATAGTAGTAGTAGTAGTAGTACCAATAGTAGTAGTAGTAGTAGTACCAATAGTAGTAGTAGTACCAATAGTAGTAGTAGGACCAGTACCAATAGTAGTAGTAGTACCAATAGTAGTAGTAGTAGTAGTAAAAGACTTTTTAAAGCTGCTGGATGTTTTTAATCGCACACAGTGAGTTTGTGGACCCTCACATGACAAGGGCCACACATTAAACCTTGTGTTGTCGTATGGTTTTAAAATCTGTGTTGATGAAATGTGTGATGCTCGTTTATCTGATCATATTCCTGTTCTCTTCAGTATAACGTTAGTAACGTTATAACGTCAGTATAACGCCGTGCTCTTCCCAGAAGGCGGCTGCTGTTGCCCAACGCAAACGCGCACTGTCACCCTCCACAGCAGCCTCAGTTCTGTGAAGCTTTTAATACGTCTCTGCCTCTGAGCTCGTTTGAGGCGTGTACTAGTGTTGACGAGACTTGCTAAATACAACGTGCTCTGACATTTTGGTCCTTCTATGACTTTCCGTGAGAAACCGGCAACTGAGCCATGGTTTAGTGACGTCACTCGTTCACTAAGACGTGAATGTAGGCAGAAGGACAAACTTCATGTATCTCTGCAAATATTTAGAGAATGTTTGTCAAATTATCAGAGAGCTGTTAAGTCTGCAACAGCCCAGTACATCTGTAACATTGTTTCCAATAATAATCACAGACCACAGGTATTGTTTAATGTTTTGAATCACATTGTAAGTCCTGTTCTGGTGTTGTACTGTGTGAAAACTTTTCGATTTTTTATTGACAAAATAAGCACGATTAGAGCCTCTACTGTCCCTGTCTCAAATGTTGAACCTGCTCTTTGTCAGGAGTGCCCTGTAGGGTTTCATGAGTTTGAACCTATATCACTTTGAGTTGGGTGATACTGTCCAGCACCTGAAAGCCATCAGCATGTCCTTTAGACGTTTTTCCTCCTTGTCACAATAAGATGTATAAATGGACCCAATAGCACAACACAAATAAATGTTTCAAAACTTTAATTGAGGAAGGCACAGGAATAGGGGACCAAGATGAAGATCGGTTTGGCACTGTTTGGCAGGAAAGGGGAGCTCCTACAAGGAGAGCAGAGGTAAGTACATGATTATAGCATGCCAATGTGAGTAATAAGTAGTCAATACTCACAGGTGAGCAGCGGGAGTCTATATGGAGGTGGTAAGTATCCGGTCGGGGCTCGGTAGGTATGGAGGTGGACTTCTAAGGTTAGGGAGAGGGGCTAGAGGCAGGCAAACAAACAGACAAAGGTTCGGGACAAAAAACTGAATCCAGGTGATGATATCCAATACTCTAAATCCTTGTCCAGTCCAGGTCGAAGCCAATAATCCAGTAGTAAATAGACAGTAACCAGGGGCAAGTCCAAAATCCAAAAACGTTCCAAGATCCGGTGTAGAAAAACTAGACTTACTGTTCCAACGGAGTAGGCAAAGGCAGAAGTCAGGTAACAGACAAAGGTTCGGCAACAAAGGTCCAGGTCCAGGTCCAGAGTCCAGAGGAGTCCAGGTCCAGGTCCAGAGGAGTCCAGGTCCAGGTCCAGAGGAGTCCAGGTCCAGGTCCAGAGGGCTGGAGAGAACTGCTCAGAGCAAGTTTCAATCTGGCACTGAGGAGAAGGGCAGTGCTGCTTAAATAGAGCTCAGGGAATGAGGAACAGGTGGAAACAAACAGGTTCCTGATGAGGAGTGTCAAGTAGGCACATAAAAGGCTTCACAGGAAGGAGCATATCAAAATAAAAGGTGGGACGGGAAGTCAGCACAATTGTGACACTCCTTGTCTTTTTAAAAATGTGTTTAATGTAATTGGACCTTATGTGCTTAAAATTTTGAATGCTTCTCTTTCTTTTGGTTGTGTACCCACCGCATTTAAACTTGCAGCCTCTTCTTAAGAAGCACAATCTTGACCCCAATGTTTTATCAAACTATAGGCCCATCTCCAAGCTGCCTTTTCTATTGAAGGTACTCGAGAGACTGGTGTATGGTCAATTACAGTCCTATCTTCAGAAAAATTAAATTTTAGAAAAGTTTCAGTCCGGTTTTAAACCTTTTCACAGCACAGAAACAGCACTTTTAAGGGTTTTAAATGATTTGTTTTTAATTGCAGATTCAGGTCATTCTGCTGTGCTCATGCTTTTAGACTTAACTGCAGCCTTTGATCCGGTGGACCACCAGCTTTTATTTTCTCGACTTTATGCTGGGTGTAAAGGCACAGTGCTAAGCTGGTTCAAGTCTTACCTGGAGAATAGGTCTTTTTCAGTTAAGCTTGGACCTTACTCCTCTGACAGTGCTCCATTGACCTGTGGAGTTCCACAAGGTTCCGTCCTTGGCCCTATTTTGTTTTCTTTGTATACTTTGCCTCTTGGTAGTATTTTTAAAAAGCACAACGTACCTTTTCATTTTTTTGCAGACGATGTGCAAATTTATTTGCCCCTAAAGTCAAACAGCTTTCAAGGTTTACTGCTTGTCTCCAAGATGTAAAGGATTGGCTTGCACATAACTTTTTAAACCTAAAAGAAAAGAAAACTGAAATTGTTGTGTTTGGCCCCCCCAGTGCCCTTAGTTCTATTGACTGTGGACTTGGCCCTTTGGAGTCCTTTGTGAAGCCTGCAGTCAGAAATCTTGGCGTGATTTTAGACAGCGCACTGAAATTAGATGCAAGTAAGCTCTGTTGTAAAGTCAAGCTTCTTTCAACTGCGTGTTCTTGGCAAGGTTAAAACTTCCCTTCCTTTGAGTGAGTTTGAGCGTGTTGTCCATGCTTTTATTACATCTCGCCTTCATTATTGTAACTCACTGTGGACTAGATCAAACTTCACTGAGCCGCCTGCAGCTCGTGCAAAATTCTGCTGCTCGGCTGCTGACACATTACACCTGTGAGCACATTACACCTGTACTGGCCTGGCACTGGCTTCCTGTCAGCTACAGAATTGATTTTAAATTATTATTGTTGG